>CM054147.1:5470824-5510747 GCA_028751875.1 Rapana venosa | reverse complement strand
AAAGAAAGCATAAGGGAAGAGAGAGAGAGAGAGAGGAGAGAGAGGAGGCAGATGAGAGAGAGAGGAGAGAGAGAGAGGAGTGAGTGTGTGTGTTTCAAGGATAATACTAAATATATAATTCTGAAGACAGCACAGAATCACCATCAATATTCTTTTCGAATATACTCGTACAAATTGAACATCATTAAAATAAAAAATTTTAAAAGCCCAATTCCAATGGGCAATACACTCATACAATAAGAAGGAAAAAATTTTTTTACTAAGTCATAAAATGAACATCTATACATTGTAAGTAAGAGAGATAGGGGGGAGGGGGGGGGGAAAGAAATGAGAGAGAGTGGGAGAGAGAGAGAGGGGTGAGTGTGTGTGTGTGTGTTAAAGATAATGCTTTTTGCTTGTAAACAAACAAAATAAAAACGACATAGAAAAAAAATACTGAAATAATTCTCAAAACAGCACATCATCACTGTCAAGTGTCAACACTCTTTTTGATTATACTCGTACAGATAACACATAGTATTGTTATGATAGATATATTTCTTATAACTATAGTGTAATTTAAAAAAAAAAAAGCTTTTACTTTGGTAAACTCACTTATACAACAACAGTTAACATTTGAAAGGGAGAGAGAGAGAGAGGACAATGGTCAGACAGACAGGTGAAGGGAAAGGGCAGGGCAGATAGGTAAGATGGAAAGGGCAGATAGGTAAGGGAGGATATGCAACTTTGTTTTTAAGGCTATGGACTGTGGTCTGTTATTGTTGATGTATCAAGTGAGTTGATAATTGAGTTTTGTAGATTGTTATTGATTGATGTTGTTTAACTGAATCAGGAAGGGAGTTCCACAGCATAGGGCCTGAGTAAAGTAGACTAGATTTGAATAAGTCTATTCTTGGAATTGGGACACTAGGCTTTATAGTATTTCTGGACTGGTTTAGGGGGATTTTGTCTTTTAAGTATGATGGAACAGTTCCTGTCATGATCTTGAACATCATGACTCCTTTGTTATATTTTAATCTTTGGTGTAAGGGGAGAATATTTAATTGAGTATAGTCAGCTTCTAATAAGCTTGTCTTTTTTAGAAGGACCAGTTTGAGAGCACGTTTATACAGACTCAGTAACGGTTTCATAGTGTTTGCACTAGCAGAATCCCACAGGGTAGAAGCATAGTCTATTGAGGATTGTATATAAGATTGGAAGAATAGTTTCCTTGAATGAAAGTCAAGAAAGTGCTTGATTTTAGAAAGTTGGTATACTCTTTGGGACATGTATTTGCATAGTTGAGATATGTGGTAGAACCAACTGAGATTTTCATCAATTGTTACCCCTAAAACCTTGTGGTGATAGGTTTGTTCAATTACTTCCTTTTTAATTTTGATGGGAGTAAGTTTATGGGTTAAGTTTTGACGCTTTTGTCTGGTGGTAATAAGCATGCATTTTGTTTTTGGGGGGTGTATATTTATTTATTTATTTATACCACTTTAAGTCACGAGATTTCTCTGCGTGAAATTCGGGCTGCTCTCTCCGGGGAGAGCACGTCGCCACAAAAGCAGAGCCACCCTTTTTTTTTTTGGTCTGCAACTGTATTTCTTTTCCTATCAGAGTGGCTTTTTTCTAAGAATTTTGCCAGGGACAACTCTCTTGTTGTCATGGGTTCTTTTTCGTGCGCTGCATAATTTTCTGTAACACACGGGACCTCAGTTTGTCCATCCAAAAGACTAGCGGCCAACCACCATCTGGGTTAAGGTTGGGGGAAAGTTTCGGGGGCCAATGGGATCGAACCAGCCATTCCACCCACTTTTGCTTTCAGACAGGCGCTTCCCCTAGACCACCAATCCATTGACCACCCATCCACCAATGTATGACATAAGGTTTAGTTTGGCCATTCAATAAGCGCAACACTTTTTTTTATGAGTTTGCTAGAGTTTAAGTTATTTTGGGGCCCTATGAATATTGTGTATCAGCAATAGTTCAAAAATTTGGGTTTTATTGAAGGGGGTTTAGTATAGTGAAAAGAATAGGGCCTAATGGGTCCTTGTGGGGACTCCATAATTGATGGCTTTTAGTTTGGGTGTATTGACCTATTGAACACACGTCCCTTTTTGCAATATGAAGCAATATTTCTAAGGGGTAAAAAAGGGAAACGGGTTAGGTTTTTATGAGATGGTGGTCTTTTCAAAATTTTTTTGAGATCTCAAATAGTACCCACAAAATTTATAGTCTTTAATGTTGATACCATTTGTCTACGAACTAATGAGTGCATAACATGATGATTATGTCTAAATCCAGACTGATTGGTAATTAAGTTGGTAGTATCAAAAAGACGGACTAGTGTTTTTTTATATTTTTTTTCCAAGGTTTGGGAAGGATAGAAATAGGAGTGGCTATAGTTTAAAGGGGTCGAATGTCACCAACTTAGAGGGATTCTTAGCTTTTTTAAAAGGGCTTTGGGGGAAAAGGTTTTTTTTCAAGACAAAGATTAAATAATAAATTTAGTGTGCTGTTACGGCTAACTCAATATTTTGCGTCTATTCTATCGCCCACGCGCTATTTTTGAGGGAGTTAGAAAACCAAGACCTCGAAAACAACATAAATGGAAGAAAACAGACATAAATGGAATGTGAAGTTTTGAGGATATGTTTTCCTTTTCAATATTTTTTAGTTCTTTAGTTTATTGGACTTTGTTAAAACATTTTTAAAGTTTTCAGCATAACGTCTTTGATTACATTGAGAGAGAGGAGAAAAAAAGAGAGAGAGGAAAGAAGAGAGAGAGAGAGAAAGGGGGGAGAGAGAGTGTTGGATTTTTTTAGAGAGATGAGTGAGGATGGTGTGTGGCGTGGGTGCATGGGGGTTTTGTGGGGGGTTTGTGTGTGTGTGTGTGAGACAAGAGAGCATGTGTCTTGGTTGAAGAAAAAGAGCGAAGGGGGGGGATAGGGGGAAATTTTTTATTTTTTTTATTTATTTATTGCTACGAAACCCCAACAACAACCAAGAACTACTGCCCGGGGAGAGGAAGGGTCCTCGCCAAGAGAGATACGCCAGTGGTAAAAACCCCTGAGTCACGAACCAAAAGGCCAAACCCCCCTTTTATCGCCACCCCCAAAACGTCAACAGGGAATTGAGGACCATGATAAAACGGGAAAAACAACACAAGTGCAGCAGAATAAAACTACAACCTCACATTGCTTGCATCAGTGAGACCCTTTGGGACACAGTCAGACAAAGGAGACGCTCACGGAAGATCGCTTTATTCGGCCATGAAAAGACAACGCCCACACACAAAAGGTTAGCGCTCTGTGTCAAGACCTGCGCAGCAAGCCCGAAGGATGGAAGCACAGGGATCAAAATCATTGCGGCATCCTTCAGACTAAAAGAAGAAGATCAAATAAACATCCCAGGTTATGCCCAACTAATGGGGCTGAAAAACCCAAAGACAATTCACGACAGAGAAAAAACGTCATTGCCAGTACCCAAAAAAAATAAAACTCCTCAGGGGTGTTTTCAATCCAAGATCAGACAAACAAAAACCGGATCGGGGAATGAGGGGAAAGACAGGGATTAGAGAGATAAATAGAAGGCGAGGATTTGCAGATTTCTTGCAACAACAATCGGTATCGGGGGCAGCATTTCCCCCCAAAAAATACAAACCCACCTGGGACCCCAAATCATTTACTGAGAACCAGATCGACCATATCGGGCAGGGCCAAAAATTCCCAGGGATAACTACGGGAAAGTAAGGGGGAAAAAGGGCAGACTTGCATCTGCCCACCACCTTTGGGATCCAGGGTGAACTAAAGCTGAAAGGAACTGATAAAGTAACAACAAAGAGGCAGAATACAACAACCGCCCAAAAAAACTCAAAGATAAATGAAGAATTTAAACGTCCCTCACCAACAAGTACCAAAACTAAAAACTGCTTGAAGAAGAGACGACATCGAGAGCCATGGGGAAAAAAGTGAAAGAGACACTGACATCCTTGTCAGGAATAGGGCCCCAAGAACCCAACGAAGAAAATACGCGTCCCCAATGGGCAAGATTAAAAGAGAAGCAAAAAAGCAGCAGTAAACAACAAACCCCACAAGAGCCAAAGGCCAGGGCACAAGCAAACTTTACAGAAGCCAACAGAGAATCAAGAGGGCGCAAGAAAAAACCGCAAGTACATCAAAAGCCTGGCAGAGGAACCGAGGAAGCCACCATAACAAAATGAAGCTGCTGTTGCACCACAAAAACTCTCAGGGAAATACAGCAGGGCCCCGACCATAAAGACAAGAAAGGAAACACCATCCTGGGCAGAAGGGGAACGAACAGATGGGGAACACTTTGGGAACTCCGAACAGACCCGTCCCTTCAAACCCCCCACTCGACCCTCTGATAGAGACCAACTCAACTGTACAACCAACCAGGGGGAATAGAAACCATCAAAAGCTGAGAATGGAAGGCGCAGGACCGGACAACACCCGCAAAGCACCAGGGAGACCTGAGACCACGTAGAGATCTGTACCCTTCTTTGGGGAAATTTGGAAAGGGGGGAAGTACCCTCGACGGGAAAGGGGCTACCTCATCAAGCTACCCAAAAAGGAGACCTCAAACTGTGCCAACTATAGAGGGATAATGCTTCTGTCGGTGCCCGAAAGGTCTTTAAAAAGATCCTCCTCGAGAGAATAAAAATGCGTCGACCCCCCCTCCAGACCCCCAGGGCCCCGGTTCCGCCAGAACGATCATGCATAATTTTAATTGCCACCTTTGGGATCTCGTTGAGCAATCTTTAGAGTGGAAATCATCTTATACATCAACTTTGTTGATTAGAAAAGCCTTTTACATGTGGACCGCAACCACCTTGGGGAAAATTTCTTTGCCCCCAGGGGGTCCAAACCAAACGGCAACTTGATCAAAACTCCTATGAAAATGCCCCTGGGGGGTCCCAGGAGGGCAACCCCCAACATTTGAGTGAAGACCGATCAGACAAGGCTGTCCCGTACCTTTTCCTCTTCCTCCTGGGGATCGATTTGGGCCCGAAGACTTCAAACGGGATCAGAAGAAAAAGGGAAACCATGGACACTGTGGGACCAGCTGGATGATCTCGACTTTGCAGACGACCGGGCCCGCTTTCCCCAGCCGCCAAAAGATGCAGGGCAAGACTACAGAACTAGCAGCCACCTCATTACAATTGGCCAAGATCCATGAAGGAAAACCAGATTTTCCAAAATCAACGCAGTAGTGAGGACCAGTCACACTAAAGGGAAGGAGCTGAAGAAGGAGACAATCACGTACCGGGTAGCATCATTAACAGCACGCACGACGCAGACTCGGCAAGAAATTGGCAAGGGAGGGCACGTACTTGCAGCTGAAGAACATCTGGAGCTCCAAGGGTTTTGGGCGACCTGACAAAATCAGGCTGTTCAAATCCGTCAAGCAGTCCCACATATGGGGGAGACATGGGACAACAAAGACCACCACCAAGAAAGTCAGACCTTCTCAACGCTGCCTGAGACGAATCCTCCAATCCACTGGCCCGACACATCGCAATGCGCCCTGGGGCAACGTCCCAACCCAGCTGCCACCCCAAAAATAAAATCCGGCGGAGATGGGGAGGTTTGGGAAACCCCCGAGAAGCCAGCCAGCACATCACAAGGCAGGCAATCAGGAAACCCCCCGGGAAAAACAAAAAAGGGGAAGGCAAGAAACCCCTGGCGACGCGACCTTGGGGAAAAGAAAAGAAAGAGGGGATATCCCGGAGACAGCTGGAGAGAATACCCCGGACAGGGGACTTGGCGGATTTTTGTCGGGGGGCCCTTGCTCCAGGGGGGGGTGATGGGCCAAGTATTTATTTATTTTTTTATCGATGATGAAGAAAAGGAGAGAGGAGAGAGAGGGGGGTGTGTGTGGGAGAGGAGGGAGAGGGGGGGGGGGGGAAAGGGGGGAAGTGGTGGCCTGCTATATAAAAAATCGCTTTGACAGGCGATCACAGTTGCTGTAGGGTTCTAGTAAAAAAAAAGGGCCCCTTGCACTCTGACCCACACATGGCTGTAAACCCCCCCACCCCCTCCCCCAGCCCTCTTCCCCCTTGTGTATGAGCGCTGGGGTCCCTTTCTTGAAATCGATATTCATGGTTGATGTCTAGTCCACGTTTTTCCCCCCCTTTTTCAACAGAAAAAAAGTTCATTGTCCCCCAGGAGATCGCGACCTAACACAGACAAGGAAGAATCGCATGAAGAGTTCACCCCTTAAAACCCCCTTTTGCATAGTTTCACTTTTTTCTCCCTGGGTTTGTTTTTTTCCTGGGTTTTTGTGGTTGTCAAAAATGTTTTTTTTACCCGTAAATCGTTTTTGGGGGGTTAAAAAAAAGTAAAAATACGAAAAAAATTATACGTGTAGGCAGGTCTGTAAAGGAATCCCATAACCTTAGTATGGGCCCAAGGTCATGGGGAAGTGAGACGTCAGAGACCCCCCTTCTCTGGGGGCCAGCATTTTAAAGGGTGGCCCCATTTTCTCCCCCCTTGTGCTTTCCCTTTTCCCTGACCCAAAAAAGGCAGGTACCCATTTAAAACTGGATGAACGGGAGGGCTGAAGTGAAGAAGACACGAAAACAGTCCCGACCCGGGCTGGAGCGTTAACCTTTGGGCGGGGAAAAAAGCCGTGCATTGAAAAAAAAAACACCCCGCTTTTTAAAAATATTTTTTAAAAAAAAACACCCTTTAATTAATGGCTAGTAACTTAAAAAAAGTAAATCAGTTTCGCACTTAAAAAAAATGAAAAAAGGCCTCTTTTTCCGAAATTTGATACACTTTCTTCTATTGAATCGCGGGGCTCTCTGAGGCCCGCAAAAATGACTAGCCCGTGTCCACGGGGTTTCCCACAATTTTTGAAAAGACGCGCCGCCGTGGTTGACGTCTTGTCACATGACTTTTCACACTGACTCCCGTCATACACGGTTTTTTAAAAAATTAAAAAAAGTGCTAAGACCAAAGGGGTTTTTTTTTTTTTAAAAGATAAAATTTAACTTTGGTCTTACTTCTGATTTCAATATTAAGGGTTTTCTTTTTTTTAAGAAGCGTTAGGGCCCTTTTTTAAATCGTTGCTTACGAGGTCACGTGGTTAAAAGCTCGAGTGGAGTCTTGCAGCTTTTTTGTTGTCAAACGGTCGTTTTTAACACAGTTAATAAAAAAAGACGCTTCCAAAATGGATGGTCCACCCCTATCTATAAACAAGTATGTAAAGGCAGACTTCCCCCCCCTAAGGTTTAATCAAGAGTAATTATAGGAAAAGAAAAAAAAGGACGGTGATGTGAGTTTTTAGACAGTTGAAGCTAGGGGGTCCTAGTACATCCATACCCTCCTCCGAGCCCCCAAATAAATTTTTTTCCCCCTTTGTTTCTCTGGTGAGAGTAGAGTATTGGGTTTTTTTATTTAGATGTATCCCTACGGGCGGGGACTGGGATGTAAAAAAAAACACATGAGTGATATTCATTTTTCCCCATAATAAAAAAATTTTTTCATTTCTCTCTCTTCCTTTAAAGATTAAGTTTAAGCAAAATGAAAGTGTAAGGGGGAAAATAAGTTGTTAATATAATCCCATTGTTTTCTTTTTAAAGGAGTTTTAAAAAAAAATTTTGAAAATACAAAAAAGTTAAAACTTAAAAAATTGCTTTGGGGGGGGGGGGGGGGGGGGGGGGGGGGGGGGGGGGGTTTGAAACGCCAAAAACCCAAGCAAAATTAAATTTTTCCGTTTTAAAAATTTTTCTTCCCTTTTTGGTTTTTTTTTTAGCTGGGGGTGGGGGTGGGTTAGGGTGCTTAAAGGATACACAGACCTGAATTTTTTCCTCACCAAAAAAGTTTATTGTCCCCCTATTTTTTGTTTAAATAAAAATTAGAAGAAGAAGAGCAACAACAAACAGATGACAGGCTTTGAATGAGATTCAAACCCATCATCTCTTGCTTTCCAGAAAGGTGCAGTACCTCTAGACCACACATACCTGTTCTGCCATGTGTGTGTGTGCATGTTTTGTTTGTTTGTTTTAAACACATAGGTCGTCAGCTTTGCCTTGTCATGTTCTCTGTCAAACTGTTTCTGTGTGGTTACCCTGTTGCTGTTCAGACTTAGCCCTGTAGACAAGGTCAGTGTGTGTGTGTGTGTAAATATGAAATTTTGTTAAATCTTTTGTGACTGGTTGGATGTATATGCTGGCTGCAAGTTGAATGAAACCACTTTGATTTGTTCTCACAAGAAATGTATTATTATAATTATTAATCAATATGAGGATTATTTGCTTGAAAGTGTGTGCGCGCATTTAAAAAAATAAAGCTACCACTTTAGTGCACAAGTTATTTGTCATCTGGTTCCAACTGTTTCATGCAAGGAACAAAGCTAACCCAATAAACATTTCATCTCATTGTTCTGTGTAGTATATTCAAGTTGAAAAGGCTAGTCCAGTGTTGAATACAGTGCAATGTGCACATTGCATGCTTTCTTCTTCATTTTGGCCACTAACCGAGTACAATGTAAAATGGTGTGAATGTTGACAAATTGTAGAATTTTTTTTGCAGTGCCGTTTCATTGTTTACCTATTGTTCAACTGATAAAACTGCAAGCTGGTCAACAGCTTAAACACAGTGACTGGTGTCTTTGTCATTGTTTCTTCATACCCAGAATTTTTGTACAGAATGTCAATGCTTTGCTTTGGAGAAAAATGGAAATGTCTTATTATTTATCAGTGTTCCTGTGTCTCCCATTAAAGCCAAATGCTTTATTGGTCACTGCACTGCGCCATCAAAGCAATCATGAGATGGCAACTGACACAAGATATATTAGTTTGTATAGTGCAAGTCTGTAAGATTGCAGTTTCTACTTATGATTATTAAAAAACAAAACAAAAAAGAGAACTGCAGGACTGTGTGCAGAAAGTGTCAGGTGCCTGTTGTTGTCTGCATTCAGTCAGCTGCAGAGGATGACAAGTTGGGAATCTGGATGCCACAGCTAACTTGCACATAGTTGTGACTCTCTTGCTACCCGCACCCGCCAGAAACTTTTTATAATAGATGTGAGATTTTCTTTTGTCTTCATTCCTTGGCTGAAGCTTCGAGGCTCACCAATGGCGAGATTCTGTGTAAATAAGGCAGCCATTCTGATTTAATGGATGATGCCTAAACACACCAGTGTGTATGCGTTTTTGAAGTTGTGTCACTTGTTCCCACCAGCACACAATGGCCTACTCTTCCTAAAGGTGAACAGATTTTATCATGTGCGGAAGATGTTCTGTAGGCGTTAGTGCATGGAATCTCAGTTAATAATAGTCATAGTAAGGATTATTGGGAAAAAGGAATTGACACTGATGAGAACTCCCAGGGAAATAAATCCCCTTGAATGGATGTCTCAGTGGTAGATGAAACCTGGGATCGATCCAGGGTCGTCAGATAGCCAGTGCAATGCTCTGACCACCAAACTATCCTGTTCCCCCAAAAATAAATTTATTTTGCTATTTTACCAGTTACATCTAAATTTCCATGCATTATGATTCTCAGTTGTCAGTGGCAAGTTGTCTGTCCTGAAGAAAACAAAGCAGAACCAGTTCAGAATTTCAGGCCTGAAGATAATGTCATACATTATGCAGATGTCTTCCTAGCTCCTTTTTGATTGTGTCCAGAAAGGTTTCAGGTTTTCTTTTCAAATCTGTAAAAAGCACAAGCTTTCTGTTTAATGCAAACACTTCACTTCAGCTCTCCTCACTTGTTACCTGCACTGTTTTGGGACAAATCTTTTATTTGTTCATTGCCTTCCTCAGTAAATTTACCCATTAATTTCTTGGATTTCATGGCATCAACCCATCGATTGGATAGAAACCGTTGATTTAATAATAATAAATGGAATCTATAGAGCGCTATATCTTGCAAAAACAAATCAAAGTGCTTGCATTCAACTCACTTCTACGTAAAGTGGAACAGGTTGAAACTTTTTAAGGAAAATGTTTTGTGTTCATTTACACAAGGGATCTATGTTTAGTCTCATCCAAAACTTGGAAGGAGTGGAGTCAGCACTGATGTAACTCCAGGGGGGAAAATCCTTTTGCACGCAATTTGAACCTGGGTCAGCAAGATCACAGTGCAATACTTAAAACACTAACCACCTGGCTATCCCACCCCCTGAAGAGTAACAACTGTGTATCTATGTGCAGGAGTGTGTGTATAACTGAGCATTACCATTTTCTACAGACATGCTTTTCAAGGTTCTTGTCACAGGTTGACATACTGGTCATATTCAAGGCCTTAAAAAGGGGGTCTCGACATTCAAGGAGTTTCAAGGAGCGTGCCAACTCTGTGAGTGTTACACAGCTATCCATTGAGTAAAGCAGGTCACTGAAAAATGACTACAGTTGGTTTTGTTGTTGTTGTTGCTCCTAGGCTAAAGCTCTGAGGTTCACCAGTGGTGAATCTGCGCATTTTGTTGTTGTTGTTCCTAGGCTAAAGCTCCGAGGTTCACCAGTGGTGAATCTGCACATTTTGTTGTTGTTCCTAGGCTAAAGCTCTGAGGTTCACCAGAGGTGAATCTGCACATTTTGTTGTTGTTCCTAGGCTAAAGCTCTGAGGTTCACCAGTGGTGAATCTGCGCATTTTGTTGTTGTTGTTCCTAGGCTAAAGCTCTGAGGTTCACCAGTGGTGAATCTGCACATTTTGTTGTTGTTGTTCCTAGGCTAAAGCTCTGAGGTTCACCAGTGGTGAATCTGCGCATTTTTATTCCCCATAAAGGCAGCTGCATTCCGGCTTTGGGGATGGTGTCTAAACACACCTGTGTGCATGCGATGGTGTTTAAACACACCTGTGTGCATGCGATGGTGTCTAAACACACCCGTGTGCAGGCCGTCGTTTTTTTTATTTCTTTAACAGCCGTCTGTTCCTACTGGCATGAAATTGGCCAGTCTCCTAAAAGGCTTTCAACATGCTGTACTTACGACTGCAATGACCAAAAAATGTTTTGCTATCTTGGGGAAAATATCTCTAACTTGTGTTTTTGAATTTTTTTTTTATGCATAGCCCATGTCTGATATACCAAACAGCAACTGCAAGTTTCCAAAGCAGTCTAAAGACTGGTTTGCAGCTTCAGCTGTTAACGGTTGCAGAGTTAGTTCTTTTTTTTTTTTCTGTATCAGAAAACACAGCATAAAAAAAAGAAAACAGTTTGACAGAAGGGTTTGCACGGCAGCATTTACAAAGTAGGAAAGATGAGACTCCACATGAAGAGGGCTGTTAGGGTTTAACAGTTAATGTTACAGCTGTCTACCAGGCTGTTCCTAACAATGGAGCAGGGCCCTTAGCCTAGGGCCTAACAAATGGCTACTCCACTGATGATGGGTCCAGACTCTCTGGGAAAAAAAGTCTTATCAGTTTTGTCCACACAAGTTGGCTCTCTTCCTTTAGCTCACTTTCACACACACACACACACAAGATCAAAAAGACAAAGAATTCCTTATTTATTTATGAAATAAAAACGGCAATAAATGCAGCTGTCACACACACATTTTCAAAGCAAACCAATGCATACTTGGGGGGACTGTTTGAATGACTGCTGATGTAGCAACTGACCACAAAGTGAACTTTGACACAAGAACGAAGACCATCAAACATGGACCACGGTAAGCCAAACAGGCTGAAAATGAACCTTCCAATCAAAACAGACAATTTTTATGACAAAAAAATTACAACTCCCCCCCCCCCCCCACCATATGAAGTTTCCATCTTTATGATCTTAATGCCCGCTAACTACTGTTACAACCCTCTGCATAACAAAATGCAGTTTCTTTGTCCCCCCAAAAACTAAATCAGTATAGCAACATTGATCATTTGCCTTCTTTCACACCCTCCTTCTGAAAGAGAGAGCTAGAGACAGAGACAGAGAGAGAGAGAGAGAGAGAAACAATTTGCAACATATAAATACCCTAAAATAACCTCTCTCTCATCTCCCCAAATGCTCTTACAAAGCCTGTCCCAACTACTGGTGGCATCTATATCAGAGAACTGGATCAGTCTATCAGGAAAAGGAAAAAAAAAAAAAACCCACGAAAAAAAAAGATCACAATGGTTTTTCTTTCCTCAGATCACACAGTTCCTCTTCAGTCTTCTCCCCCAGGGGGAGGGGCTGCTGGGGCTTCCTGTCTGGAGGCTCCGCTCATGGCTGCGTCCATCTTCTTCGTGCCCGACACGATGTCGTCAATGCGCAGCAGCAAAATGGCCGTCTGTGCGACACGGGGAAAACAAAGTGCGTTTTATAACGGCGAGATGTTCAATCACAACTTCAGATATTGTTTATAAATTATATACATTATCATGACCAGTTTTGCTGCCTACTGACTCATTATGTCTGTACATAAAGTGATGTGGACAAATGGGACTATATTTCAATCACCTGGAATGAATCAGCAATATACTTTCACAATATCTGGCTGCAATACAGAACAAAGAGAGAAAACTCAACTCAAAAAGAAAACTTTCTTCAGAAAATCAGCCATTATGCATCTGGTTGTCAGAACACAGCCAGCACACCATTTGGAGCTGTTTGATGGTCTACAGTTATCCAGTCACTCAACAAACCAACTGAACAGCAGTCACTCCTAACACTGACCAAATGTCAAACATCCCCCCCCCCCCCCCCAACAAAACAAACCCAAAAGCATTACAGATTAATATATGTGATACCTTCGACAAGTAAACTGGTGTGACGTTGGCAATGTGCGTGTGCATACTGTGAACAAAACTCTGTGTGTGTGTCAACTAATTATGCACCTGTTCAGAGTTGGTCAGGACAAAATATTTTCTTCAATGTTAAAGAAAATCAGCAGAACGAAAGTTCTCAACATCATTCCAACTCATAAAAAGACACAGTTACTTCTACTTATTCAATATCAGGAAAAGGCTAATAAAACATGACAGTATATTTTCAAGTTAACAAAATACCCACCCCCCAATACCAATATTTTAAAAACTAACCCCCTCTCCCCTAAACAAAAACAAAGGTGCTCACCTCAACAGCGGTTTTGTACACCTGCAGTTTGACAGTCATGGGTTCCCATACGCCAAACTCGGACATGTCAACAATGTTTCCTGTGTTTCCATCAATGCCCCAAGTGCTCTTCTGGCCCTGGGCATGCTTTGCCTGTCAGGACAAAAAGTGTCTCCGCTTAGTGTTCAATGCTCTTTCCGTAAACAAACATGGTCACTCGCTGACAAAACGTGACAAAGTTTCAAGCCAAATGTAAAGAGATACATCAACATTACAAAAGTTGTGGGAAAAATGCTCAGATACAAATCATACTACCAAGTGACCCACCTGATTATATTGTAAACATTCAATAGCTATACAATGTCAAAAAGTTTATTTCGGATGAAAATTTAAAAAATGTGTATGGGACAAGGTGCTCACAAAGGGAATGGCAAACATTGGGAGCAAGGACTTTCTTTCTTTGACAGCTAGACTGTTTTTACATGTGCAGATACTCCAACTAACTTTCATGCTTATGTTAGTGCAAATGGGGAGGAAAGAGGTTAGTATCTGGAATAGTTCAGGAAATTTTGGTCCGAGTGTTCCACAAGGAATAGTTCAGAAAATGTGTGACAGAGAAAGGGAAACAGGATTCAAGGTTCCCAAATAGTAACCAACAGAATTTGATGTGGAATACCTACAATTCATCTACAGCAATACAGCAGTCAAATCACACTACCTCTTGTGACGGTGTTCATTTTTCTGCAGAACTGTTTATGGGCACCCCCCCAGCAGCAGAGAACAGCTTTAACAGTAAAGAATGATCTTGGTGAGGGCTGCTGTATGTACGCACCCTGAGGGCAGTGAGGGTCCTGATGGTGCTGGCCCCGCAGTTCTGGATCAGGGTGCGGGGGATCACCTCCAGAGCCCGCGAGATGGCGCGGTACGGCCACTGGTGCACTCCGGTGATCGACTTGGCTTTCTCATTCAGGGCCTGTCCGTCCACACACAAATGACCATCAAGTTTACATTCTGTTATTACTGAAGAAACAAAAGTAAAGAAAATTAAAAAAAGAGACAAAAATTCTGAGTCTGAAGACTGCCAAGGCCCCCAAAGAGGTGCAAGAGTATGGACCCTGCTAAGACTTGGAGGAAGAAGCAAAACAAAAAACGAACATTTTGACACACACAAAAAAGGGAAGATAAAAAACTTGGTTTCATGAATTACATGTTATACACAGCAGCTGTAAAGCAGAAATTGCTATGCAACACAGCAGTTTGTTTGAATTTTTACACACTGTAAATTCATGTGGTTTGGTAACAGAAACATGCAAGAGCCCTGCAATTCTGCACCTAGAATAAACTTTGCACACTGTAAATTCATGTGGTTTGGTAACAGAAATATGCAAGAGCCCTGCAATTCTGCACCAAGAATAAACCTCTACAACCTTTGTGGTAGAAAAAACAGTCCCATACGCAAAATCTCACTACTGGTGAACCTAGGAGTATAGCCTAGGAACAAACAAGCAAAAAAAAGGAGAACACCTCTATAATAATCCCAGGACCCCACAGGTTACCCCCCCCCCCCCCCCCCCCCCCCCCCCTTACACCTGTAGCTCTGCACTGACCTGTGCCACAGCCATTTCAGACGCTCCTCCCCCAGGGCAGAGGTAGGGGTCAATCATGACGTTGCGCGCCACATTCATGGCGTCCTGCAGGTTGCGCTCCACCTCCATCAGAATGTCTTTGCTGGCTCCTCTCAGCAGGATGGTGCACGCCTTGGGGTCTTTGCAGTCCACCAGGAATGTGAAGTAACTGAAAACACGACAACACAGTTTTCACCTATAAAAATGTTTGTCTCGTCTCGGGCACGTACGGCATTATCTGTCAAATCATGACTTCTGTTTTCTTTGTCATCTTAGTACGCTCAGACAGCAATTTTTGTTGTCCATTGTTTGAGCTGAAGTAAAATCAGGATTTTATAACTTTATTTTGGCTTGAGGCCAGCTGATCCCCCCACAGCCATAATATATACCTTCTGAAAAATGGAAGAAAAAATGGCAGTAGTATTTCAAATGAAGGCTGTCGCATGAAGTGTATGATCTGTTAGTAAACATGTTCATGACGTTACAATTTGACATCAATGTTTTGAGTTTGTAAGAGCAAAAACATGTTCTTCAATACAAGAGACAACCAACAGAGAGCTTTATCCATAATATAATGCTCTTCATTTGACATAAAGACTGGTCACTTGCTCGTCACACAAAGACAGACAACTTATTCGTCACACAAAGACAGACAACTTACTCGTCACACAAAGACAGACAACTTACTCGTCACACAAAGACTGATCACTTACTCGTCACACAAAGACTGATCACTTACTCGTCACACAAAGACAAACTACTCGTCACACAAACAATTTACTCGTCACACAAAGACTGATCACATACTCGTCACACAAAGACTGATCACATACTCGTCACACAAAGACAGACAACTTACTCGTCACACAAAGACTGACAACTTACTCGTCACACAAAGACTGACAACTTACTCGTCACACAAAGACAGACAACTTACTCGTCACACAAAGACAGACAACTTACTCGTCACACAAAGACAGACAACTTACCCGTCACACAAAGACTGACAACTTACTCGTCACACAAAGACTGATCACTTACTCGTCACACAAAGACTGATCACTTACTCGTCACACACAGACAGACAACTTACTCGTCACACACACTGACAACTTACTCATCACACACTGACAACTTACTCGTCACACACAGACTGACAACTTACTCGTCACAAAAAGACTGACAACTTACTCGTCACACAAAGACAGACAACTTACTCGTCACACAAAGACAGACAACTTACTCGTCACACAAAGACTGATCCCTTGCTCCTCACACAAAGACAGACAACTTACTCGTCACACACAGACTGACAACTTACTCGTCACACACACAGACAACTTACTCCTCACACACAGACAACTTACTCGTCACCAATCTTCTTCACTTCAAACAGTCCACAGCCAGAGCCGATGTCCTCCTCCCTCAGTTCGTCTGTCCTGTTGGCAATGGTTGCTCCACAGGCCCTGGTAGAACAACACACACACAACAAAACTATGCTGTATTCACCACCCTCCTTGCCAATCAAGGTTCATAATTGGCACATAACTGCTTTATCACAATCTTTAAAACAATTATCATATAACTTTTTTTTTTTTTTTTTACAATAAGTATTATACTAAACATATATATATTATTTATCTCATTTTTGTTCATATTTCCCAACAGCCACCTTTCTTCCTGACCATTCTGTGATCGCACAGCTCTGCTGGTTCTTGCTTAGCTCTGTACTGACAACGCTGAAAGGACACATCCTATGACAGCACTGAAAGGACACATCCTATGACAGCACTGAAAGGACATCCTATGACAGCACTGAAAGGACACATCCTATGACAGCACTGAAAGGACACATCCTATGACAGCACTGAAAGGACATCCTATGACAGCACTGAAAGGACACATCCTATGACAGCACTGAAAGGACACATCCTATGACAGCACTGAAAGGACATCCTATGACAGCACTGAAAGGACACATCCTATGACTGCACTGAAAGGATATATTCCAGGACTCTTTTTTTGTGTCTGGAGTTGGTCAGGTTAACAGTTCTCTTCAGTATCAATCAGTAGAACGAAAGTTCTGAACATCATTCCAACTCCAAACACTATCATAATAAACAAAAACACAAAATTGCTATAGACACTCTTCCTTCTTCTTTGTTGAAAGCTCAGGCAGCAACTGTAATTATTAGTCTGTCATATGTGCAAAAATGCGGCATGACACTTTTAACTGTCTGACAAGTCAGGCCCAGGGCATCTGACATTGGTGTGGAAATGCGACAGATACACACACACATGCCAACAACCCAATGCAGTGAAAACCTTTGCAATGCAAAGCATGACTGTTTATCTTAAATATAAAGCCATTTCTATATTATTATACCGATCGAAATTTATCCAACACTTTGAAATATCGTAAATGTTTTCCTTCACATTTCTCCTCAACAATAAAATGTAACAGGAAGTGTTGTAAATATCTGAAGGTAAATAATTTTATGTTTTGGGTTGGTCAGGGAAAAATGCTTTCTTCAGTCTAAAAGAAAATCAGTAGAACGAAAGTTCTTAACATCATTCCAACCCCAAAAATATGTAAACTGACTTCATTTTGTTACAGCTTAGTCCACCACAATGATCACGCCATAAGAACAAAACTGATAGGAAAGAACCTAAAACAATCAGGTTATTCAAGGTAAAAGACAAATCAAGTCAAACTAGTTCCTTGAAAAATATGTTATGTTTCACAAAACAAAAAAATATTTGACTATAAATGAAATGGAAAATTTTTCTTTAAAATAACAAGGTTTTCTATGAAGTCAAATACTGATTTGACCAATCACTTAGATTTTAAACCACTTAACATTTAAAGAAAAAATTATATATATATTTTTTTACATAGTCAAGGTCAAATAGGTTGACAATTATCTCAGCTGGGCTTCCTGTTAACACCCCCCCCAAAAAAAAACCACACCAAAAAAAACCAACAACCCCAACTTGGTACTGTAGCAGAGGTTTTGTCATTGCAATCTTACAATAGCCTATTTTCTCAAGCAAGATAAATTTGTTGCTCCTCTGGTTCCTTTGGTATAATCATAGTCAAACAAGTGCCAAAATAGTTCCCAGATCATAGATTAGGGTCTTGGTTTATACAAGATTCATTCAAGAAAAATACAGTACAACCACAAGCATAAAATTAAAAGACCTATTCGGACAAAAAGCTATTTATATCAAGCAATACATATCACGTCATTCATTAACATGACTTCTGACTGTTAATTTTTGGTCCTCAAAAAAGGCAACGGAAGATCCAAGTATGACTGATCTGAAAAGCGAATATTCCAGCATTTGTGTTCTGGGTTGGTCAGGAAAAAAAGTTTTCTTCAACATAAAAGAAAATCAGTAGAACGAAAGTTCTGAACATCATTCCAAACCCCAACACACAGAAAAACTTAACCTGAACTAAAGGAAAGAAAATTATACCTCAAACATAAAGCAAAAGCTGAAACTACCACCAACAAAAAAAACATTTAGAGAAAAAAGCAAAACCCACGGCCTATAAAAAACAAAATCAAAGTAACAGGAAAGCAGTGGTGTCATTCTGTCTCAGCGCTCTGAGGCATCAGCACTGACAGACTGACTGACTGACTGACCTGGCGATGCGGTTGTTGTCCGTCTTGCGGACACGTCGGATGACGGAGATGCCTGCCTTGACCAGGAAGTGCTGAGCGAGGTCGGAGACTCCCTTCTCTGTGATGACGAGGTCAGGCTTGAGGGCAATGACGTCATCACACACCTTCTTGATGTACTCCTCCTCCATCTGCAGGATCTTCCTGTACACAGCAATCAGTACCGTCAGTCAAGTCTTTCACATCGATTTTCAAGGTTTTTTCAAAGTAAAATTACCTGTCTTGCTGATAAGAAAAACTGTGTCGTTTGTAACTGACTACTACTCAAGACATTACTTTCAGAGCACACTGGTATAAACTGGCATTGTCTTAAAAAAAAAAGGTGAGTGTGTGTGAGAGTATCTGTTGCACATGTGGTGTTTAGAATCCTTGACAGAATATAAACAAACTTTTAACTCAAATCACAGCAGGCTTTCTTATATCTACCCCCTCCCCCCTACTTGTGAAATTGTCCATGAGAAGCAAATTATACAGAAGAATTCTACCAGGCAATATACATGTTGCGTTCTGGAACTTACTTTATTGTCTGCATATAAAGCTAACTGATAACATTCTAAGAGCTATGATAACAGACCGTCAAAATATAAAACAAGAACACATCTGCACCTACTTATGCACCGCACCCACAATCAACCAACAAATCTACCCAAATAAAACTTACGTGAAGTCTTCTTCCTTTGAAATTTCGATGTTGGTCTGCAACAAAGTAAAATACATTTAATTATTAAGCATACAAAACCACACACTGAATATTCTCTCTCTCATCACCACACCCCCCAAAAAAAAACCCAATATCATCATCCTGACAACATAATGAATGTACATACTGAATCCACTGCATAAACACGTCAAGGCAGGAAAGTCGGCCAGAGCCACAGAAACCCCATAAAGCAAGCAAGCACTATCAATTTGAATTTAACTCTGCAATGCTCTAACTGCTAACTTATGTACCAATGTAGCTGATTTTAAATCACATCATTGATTTTTCAGAAACAAAAACTATGCCACTACTTTGCGTTTTAGTTTTAACCCTTTCCCATTTTTACCCGCCGTAGCCCGCCGCTGCCCGCTCGCCCGCGTATATTTATGCCCGCCACAGCCCGCCGGACGTCATTTCAGCCTAGTGGGGAATTTCCCTCATGCACTAAGCTCTACCTAGTACACGCATACTATGAATGAACATTCCACTGAGGTCAGCATAAACTAAGGAAGGAATGGGCACCAAATTCAGTGCTACACAGCCTCCGTTCACAAGAAATTGGCCAGTGACTGGCTTTGTCTTTCCCACGCTTTCTTGTAGCTAAAAATGGCAGCAAAGATTGGGCATACGATTTGGGAGGAATATACTGATGTGGAAATTGAAGCTATTTTGGCTCAAGTGGAACAGTTCGAAAGAGAATAAAATGTTGAAAACGATGTTGAAGTAGATGTAGAAGAAAGAGATGAAATAGGAGAAGGTAGTGACTCGGAAAGTGATGCTGAGGATAACATTCCATTGGCTTTGTAGCAGACCACATGGTTCGGTGCACAAGTGCCTTGCACAGTGCAAGACCTCACGCTGCCGACTGGGCCGGCACAAACCCTCCCACTGAATGCCAAGCCCTTAGATTACTTTGTTTTGTTTGTGCCCCAACATTTTGTTCAAATTGTAGCAGATGAAACTAACAATTATGCCAGGCAAAAGATTGCTGTGAAAGGCTTAGTCATAGATCCATTAGGGACAGAAACAACACCTGAGGATATTAGGGCTTACCTGTCAGTTTTGATCATGATGGGGATCAAGTATTTGCCAAGGCTTCATCTCTACTGGTCTACTGATTTGAGATTTTCTGAGTGAAGGATCAGTAATATTATGACGAAAACCAGATTTCTCAAAATTAATCAGTATTTTCACCTGAGAAACACGCCAACACACCTGGACGCGACACTGGGCTGTGACACCTGCATTGTGACAGCCATGTAACTGGCTATAGGTGAAGGACACACTAGTGTCTTTGTAAATAGTAGGCGTCAGCATATATTTGTAAATAATGTATATACGCGCATTAGTCAACGTCGTTTTCAATATGTTTGAATACTTTCCACTGAGAAAGTGTAGACTTGGTGACAGTAATTTTGTGACGTGTGAATGTTCGATTGGATTACCACGACGGTGGATGCGATGGAGGACACATTCAGGCAGGACCACACTATTATTTTTTTTAATCACATACGTATATTGCGCATGTTAGAGGGTAGTTGTAGACTAACAGCATGATGTCACTGCAATGTTACCTGTATTTGGTGACAAAGAGGGGACAGCAGCATGACACATGTAGGTAGGACACCCATCTTGGGGTGCAGAACAAAGTATGACATCATATAAATACTTTGGCTGAATACGACTGCTCTGCGAGCAATAGTAACTGTACAGGACTATGTGTACTTGAGGAACCTTATTCTCTGAAAAAAACAGCGTAAATTTCCGAATACTACAGAGAGTTTCTCTGTAAGAAATGCGAATGGTAAAGGGTTAAACTCGCCAAACTGCGAACAACTTATTCAACGATTTTCTGCACAGTAATCAAAGGATGACATTTTAATTTGATAAAGGGAAGTATGCACTAAACACTCACCGCACTTTCTCCTTTCTTGTACTCCAAATTGCAGTCCAGAAGCATAATGCGGGGGTTCTGTATGCGTCTGAAACACCAAGATTGGCTTGATGATGTACTGTCGTGCCTTTTGTCAACATGATACTGCCTCTACAGTGCTGCCTCTTGAAAAAAATAACCATCTATTCACCCCCAAATAGGTATCACCAGACAAACCAGAAATTAAGCCATGTCATTTTGATCTTTCTCAACACAAGCTTAATTCTTTTCCCCACGCAAGGCTGGTACAGAGTGGGCCTTTAAAATGACAGAGAAACCTTTTCATGAAGGATGACTCTTAATCGGCAGAAATTCTACAGCTGTTATGAAAATGTCTACATGTTTAAAAAACATGTGACATGTAAGTTACAAAAATGATACAACATTCTGTTCAAGTGTCCAGCATTTTGAAGGTAAAAAAATAAAAAAAAAATAATGAGGGTATGACAACACAATAAAAAATCTGATCGCATCCCACACATTGCATCAAAATATGCACTGCGATTTTTAACTGAACGGAAGATATATCTCAGATCACTGGAGCTGAAAACAAACCTGTCCCTCACCTGCGCATTTTAGGGTGGACAACATCCTTGTTGATCATGACACCTTTCAGCACTCGTGAGTCTTCTAGAGTGTTACCCGGTATCTGCAAGCACAATGCTAAGTTGAAAACAAAGGTACACAATGAAGACAGTTGTAAGCTTATCCATGTCTATGTCATATCTCCTGTTTTATCCAACTGGTACAAGTGAGAACACTTGCATCAGTGAAGCTCTGTAATTCCTAATCATATTCATAATTGAAAAACAGTTCAACCAACATACCATTTCATCACGTTACAAACATTGGATATGAACATAAAAACAGACATGTAAACACAATGATAAGCAAAGAAACAAACATTTACCTGTACTTTAGGCTAACTTCTCATTACTACATCCACTACCATTGGTACGACATCTAAAGATGATCTACCCAGGAAATACAATTGGTCTTCACAGAAAAATGCCCCGACTACAGCTGATAAAATTTAAGTTTGCTTTAACCTTCTTTTAAAAAAAAATCAATTTCTGAATAATCTTGGTAATATTATTTGCACAATGAAAAATCAGTTGTAGTTGGGTATTTGTACGTTCTCTTTAAAAAGAAAAAAATGCGTTGGAGGAAAAAAGGACATGACGTAGCTAGATATTACACAGCACAAAATGCTCCGATTACGAACACAACAATCACCAGGAGAAGACCTTTTTATACAACACAAGCACACACACACAATACAACTAAACTGAAATACTGAAAAGTGTTTTTTAACGCACATTATACAGAAAACACAAAACATTCCCTACCTTCTCAACTTTAGCGTAACGCTTGATGTCGATCTCTTTTCGGCCATTTTCCTCCATGAAGACTGTAGACGTAGCATCTAGAGCAATCTCACAGGCAAGGTCCATCCTAAGAACAAAGAGAGCTTTCTGTACTGATCATCACTGTATTAACCCTAGTAGCACTGAATAGACAGCAACAAGCCTCACTCTCTATTGGCTGAATTAACATTGGCTAGCATTGTTTTGGAGCAGGGTGGGCTCAAACAACCCTTGATATTGATATATAAAACTGAATTAAATGTGTAAAGCTATAAGTCACTGGAAAGAACAGATACCATGCTTTTAAATGAGTGTAATTTTATAATAGTGTGTAGTGTTTATGATTATGTAAAAAACAATCAACAAAAAAAAATCGTGTGCGCACTACCGATCACTGTTGCAGGATCGATTTTAACATAAGCAAAGTTCTTAACTCTTCTACTACCGCGTTCCGTTTCTCTTACTTACCACTGTATACCAAGTATTTTCTGCAGTGTCTTTCAGTTTCACACCTACTGACTTAAAAAAAATAATAAAAAATCGAAATAAAGACAGATCTACATGAAACTTTCTGTACTTGTTAAGTTGTGAATAAAAATTCAATATTTCTTCGTTTGACTCTTGTGTGACTTGTTGTGGAATGCTGATGGCGATGATGTTGCGGTTGTTGTTGGCTATGGTGGTTATGCAATAATTTTTAAAATATGACTATTTCAAGAGGTAAAGAATTGTAAAGATGAAGTGAAATAAAATCAAACATGCAAAATAAGTAATAATGTTCAGATAATATTAGAATAACATGCAATCACACTCACAAACAAGCATACAGGCTGACGAACAAACAGCCATTGAAATCAGATCACTGTTTGTTCCAATTTTATTTTGCACTTCGTCAGTGAAAAACAGAAGAAAAAAACCCATCATACTACCCACGAGTCACTAGCATCGTTTTGCAAGTTTCTGGAGCCACAATTTTCACGAAATTCTTTCATTTTAAGCCAGTCACAGTCATATGCCCCCCTCGGCAGGATCGTTGTTTACACCACTGTCATAGTCATCTTCATCACTCGAATCGCCAATAAACACAGCACATCGATTCCACTCTGCAACTCTTGAATCCTCTGTTCAGCTTCTAAGTCCATTTTAGTCCACATAAGTTCAGATTCTGCCATTATTTTCACAGAAAATCCTCCAAAAGGTTCGTTGAAGCAGTCGCCATATTGATGCAGCTCCCTCCAAAAATTGTTACTCGATGACATCGCCGTAAAATCGAAAAAATCGGCACCAAAATCGATCAACTGAAGCGAAAATTGCAAATGGCGGCAGCTACACTATCTGGGAGCTCACTGCGCATGTCTAAAGCGATAAGGGGTGTGAGACCATGGTATATAAATAGCGCAAAGGGAGACACCGGGTGTCCCCAGGTATTCGGCGGGCACACCCGCCCGCGGCTTCGCGGACCAAGTAGTAAGAGGGCGGGTCAACCCGCCGACAGTAGTAGGAGAGTTAAGGTGCATAAACGTCATGATTAGGTAAATACTATTTCTTGACATAAGTTTTGGAAAAAAAAAAGGAGTTTGTATCGCTTTATCGGTCACCAAATACTCAGAAAAGTTCAGCAAAAGGATTGACGCCATTGCGACCGTCATGGTGGAATGTGCGAAGTGGTGGCTTTCTATGACGAAAAATCAAAGACAGCTTGATTTCATGTGATGAAAAGTACTCAGCAGCATAGCGATTTGACTCAACAACAGTTATTTCGAAGCCTTGTTGCGTCAAAATAAAGTAAAACAATCTGTGACGTCGAAATCACCGAGTAGCGAAGAAGTCCATCCAGCAAAACTAGCACCGCTCGATTCAGTCGGATCGCGATCGATTTCTACCAAGTTTTTCAAAAAATATTCCACAATCCTTACCTCATCATCTCTCTCATTGTTTATTTCAACCAAATCCAGCCTCTAGAACTCCTCCTCGCTGTCAATATTGTAAAAAAGCTCGAAAAACGCTTGAAGAAACTCTGGTGCAAACGCTGGCCGCCATTTTTGTTGAAGATGCTTTCCGTACTGATCATCATAATACTAAACACAAGCAGGTATATAGCAACTATCCATCACTTAGAATGTTACCACGTATCTGATAATTCACCTTTACTAAGAATGCAGCAAAGCATTAAAACAACCTGATTGTACATTTGTAAAAAAACCTTTTTTTTAAACATTCACACCACTCATCATTTTATTGCTAACCTGCATGCAAGACTTACCACTTGCTGACAAACTTGGTGCCCAGACAACTCCTGATGATGTTCAACATCTGTGTTCTGTCAGATGTATCCACTGGCATACTGAAAAAAACATCACCACAGCACCTTTTTCTAGACTCAAGTTTTCCAAGAACATAAAACTACTCTGGTATAGAAGCTGCACCCATCAATCTTTATCCTTTTTAAAAAAAAATCCCAAACAATAAAACTGGGACACAATAATCGCTACATCAATTTCATCTGTCCATATCATTAGCTTTGCATGTTGATAGTGTGCTGAGTATTTTTACAGCTTTTATTGAAGTACCATTCAAAACTTCCTCCAAAGAATGTCATCTTTCCTGTTATTACAACAGTCAGCCAATATTGTTTTTCAAACAACAGTAATAACTGCTGAATGCAGGGGAGGAAATAAAGCACAAACTATGTTGCTGAACGACCTCAGGAGGTCTAACCAATGGGCTTCAAAAGACCCCCCCCCCCCCCCCCCAACAGTATCATGTGAACACAGAAACACTTCCAACATGCCAAATCCCATTTTTTTAAAAATCCCCCAAAAAATGACAATGACCGAACGACACCCCCCCCCACCCCCCGTGGGCCTACAGAACTGACAAAGAATACACGAATCAAGAGAGGCCTGAAGGGATGGACACACACACACACACACACACACACACACAGAGCAGCAGAGACTAGACATGTGTCTGGGGCTCACCACACTTTGTTCCTCAGAACATCCAGAGCGTCTTCCAGAGCCTGTCTGTAGGCCGCGATGATGATGGTGGGGTGCATCTGCTGCTCCAGAAAATGCTCCGCCACAGACAGCACCTCTCCAGCTGGTGACAACACAGCAGCAAACATCAAATGCCACACACCGACACATGTTCAATCCAGTCTGTCATGCTAATGATTTTATGTGTTTCTGACATACCACAGCATCATGCACCTCACATTTTTTAACTTTCTTATCTTTTCATATGTTTTAGACATTGAAAAAGCAGAGTCCACACTTTCTCCTTGGGTACAGGGTAAAAATACAAGAGATCAAAGAAATCCACATACAAGTGGAAAGCACACCAGGCTGAAATACATTTTATTTTACTATCGTTATCTCAAATCTTTATTTTGAAAAAATTCTTTTTTTTATGTAACCAATTATCAAAATTTGAGGATCATGAAATACATTTGATTTTATGAACTTTATATCAAATACTTATTTTGAAAGAATCCTTTTATAGAAATCACTTTCTAAAACTTGATTATCAAGAAAAACAAACATATTTCAAATTTATCAAATTTGACGATTATTAACCCTAGTAGCGCGGTTCCCGGAATATTCCGGTAAAGGCGGGTCTAGGCTGTGTGGCGGATCCCGGAATATTCCGGGATGACGTGGGTGGTCATAGTTGAAAGCTTACTTTCGCTTTCAAAGGTCAGCCAATGAATGTTAAGGCCGTTGTAGGCCCGCAGAAAGGGGTGAAGGTCGTTTGACACACACAAGCAACGAAGAATCTGATTGGTTAAGAGTGTATTTTTAATTTTTTTCGGACCAGCCGAGATCGTCTTCAACAAAAATGGCGGCCAGTGTTTGCACTAGAATTTCTTCAAGCGTTTTTCGAGCTTTTTTACAATATTGACAGCGAGGAGGAGTTTTAGAGGCTGGATTTGGTTGAAATAAACAATAAGAGAGATGATGAGGTAAGGATTGTGGAATATTTTTGAAAAACTTGGTTAAAATCGATCGCGATCGGACTGAATCGAGCGGTGCTAGTTTTTGCTGGATGGACTTCTTCGCTACTCGGCGATTTCGACGTCACAGATTGTTTTACTTTATTTTGACGCAACGAGGCTTCGAAATAACTGTTGTTGAGTCAAATCGCTATGCTGCTGAATACTTTGCATCACATGAAATCAAGCGATCTTTGTATTTTCGTCATAGAAAGCCACCACTTCGCACATTCCGCCATGACGGTCACAATGGCGTCGATCCTTTCGCTGAACTTTTCCGAGTATTTGGTGACCATTAAAGCGATACAAACTCCTTATTTTTTGAAAACTAATGTCAAGAAATAGTGTTTACGTAATCATGACATTTATGCACCGCAAGAACTTTGCTTATCGTGTTAAAATCGATCTGGGGCCCTGACGATGGAACAGTGATCAGTAGTGCGCACACAAATTTTTTTTTGGATTTTTTTTTTACATAATCATAATCACTACACATTATTATAAAATTACACTCATTTAAAAGCATATTATCTGTTCTTTCCAGTGATATATAGCTTAACACATTTAATTCAGTTTTATATATCAATATCAAGGGTTGTTTGAGCCCACCCTCCTCCAAAACAATGCTAGCCAATGTTAATTCAGCCAATAGAAGTGAGGCTTGTTGCTGCATATTCAGCGCTACTAGGGTTAAGAAAACTATATTTCAAAACTCAGCAACAGCTACATCATCATTACAACCTTCAGATAGATGAAAAAATCTTTACCCAAGATGATGACAGACTTGGTTCCATCTCCAGTCTCCTCATCCTGTGTGCGAGCCACCTCAATCATGGACTTGCCTGCTGGGTGCTGCACACTGATCTGCACACAGGATACACAACACGTCAGAATAAACATTACTACCAATGTCAAAGGGGAATGCAACAAATACTTGATACCTTCCACAATCTCATGGTCATGTTTGTAATCTCTGTGTAGCTCATTTCTGAGTGCATGTGAATTTGCATAACTTCATAACAAACAGTACAAAGAGGAACTGACATAACTGCAAGACTTTAAGTGATACTGTCAGTTTCTCTCGGGAAAAACGAGAGGCTTAGATTTTAGTAAGTGATCAATTGTAAAAAACGAAGAAATGATGGAAAACAAGGCAAAAAGGAAAACCTAAACAGTGCATAAATTAATAATCACAGAACTGAAAAAAAAAAAATTCTGGCAGTCTTCATTTTAATTTCAGTCTTGATGGACACATGCTTACAGATCCACAGATAGATATGGTCACATGGTTGTGTTAGTCTAAGACATGGCCACCTTCGACACCTGACTAACAATAAAATTTATGACTTGTTTTCTGTTTTTCATTCTCTACCAATAAACACATCCATTTCTTCCTCTTGTTACAACCAACTGATACATTTGGTATAAATTGTCTTTCTCTGTCTTGCTCCTAGACAAGTAATCAGAAAACAAAGCAGAAATTTATTTGTGTGGGAATCTTCAAGGGGTCGACCAAACAACCAAAAAATTGTGAGAATTCACTGAATGGTCTGAAAATGCCATTCCTGAAAATCCATATTTATATATGACTTCCTGCCAAAAGGTCGTCACCCAGAGGGGTGGTCTCTTTGAAAAAAAAATTAAAATGCTTCTGAAAAGATCTGACTGTTGTTTTTTTGTGTGGGTGTTGTGAAAGAGTTAAATATATAGTAGAAATAAAATGTAGGCATAATTGGACAGGGTTGCCGAGAAATTGAAGCTTAAATGTCATTTTTGCAAGAAAAAATGGCGCCCAAAAACGGACACTGCTACACCATCGACAAACAAAACTCGTTCAGAGCCAAAGTACTGTTGGAATACTACTTCTCTTTTAATAATAGAAAGAAGAAAAGTCAAACAAACATACGCAACTGATACGAGCACCAAAAAAGGTGTCAGGTACAAGAAAACCGATTTCAAAAATAAAGCGGTCGCACATAACCTTCGGTGTAATCACATTTCCACATCGACCTCCGAACTTTCGAATCGTCAACTGCGATAACGTGGGCACAAAGGAGCTGCCTGTGATCTATTTTCGGTTGACCAATGAGGAAGCTACACCAGGAAATGAGAACCGGTTTATTTTCTATTCGGTTTTCTTTTTCAATGGCAGTTTTGTCATCCACACCCGATTTTTGGTGTAATCACTGACGTACGACAAATCTGGTGATAAAAACGCTAAATTAAAAACGATAATTTTGAAACGTTTACTACACTTCCATTTAGTCACGTGACAGCCACCATGTGATTTAAACCTTTAGAAAGCATCGTTCGTGGAGAGCAACAACTTCGAAAAGGTGAGTGGTACTCAGTAATAGTAAGCTGACGTACGACCATTTAGTAGATAAAATGACCTGCGACCCTTATTTTTGTGACATTAACTCACTTTGGGGGGTAATAATGGTGTAAAATGAAGATCGTTCGTTAATAAGAAAAAAACTTGTGATCTGAACTGTCTATGAGACCAATGACATAGATGATTTGGCAATTTTATGATGAACCAGATAATTTTTTTCTCTCAGTTTACACCAAACCGTTTAGTGTAATCAAGATATGCGATCACTGATGATGTGCAACGTGTACTTTTAGAATGTTTTTTTTTAAGTTTGTTCAAGTTATGATCTGTAGATTAAAGAGTGATTTAAAAAACAAATTTTATTTGTTTTTGTGTGCCTAAAGAGAGACTGAGAGTTGAAAGAATAAGCTGGAGGTCAGATTTGATAAAAAGAGTTTTTCTTCTTTGATTACACAAAGGGGATTGTTGTAAGCATGATGTGCAATCAAATTTTGCAGCTTTTGCTAGTATTACAAAAATACTTGCTTTAGATTTGATTTTATATTATTTTGTTAAATAGTACAGTGTTATTTGTATGTAGGGCCATGGGTAGTTGGGTTTGTGATAGGAATGCTCTTGCCCTATGCAGATATTGATCAATTGTGAAAAATATTGTTTAGTTTCCTACAGTTCTGGTTTGTTCAAATGTTTTATAAAAATAGTTTTTGATGATTTGTTTTTAAAAAAAGCTCAGTCTTGCATATAATATCCAAAGTATCACTTTGACGTGCTGAATATTTCATCAGGTTTGATATGAGTATGTTTTTAGAGTAAACATGAGGTATGACCTAGATATTGTGTGTAATACTGATATGTGATTAAAAAGGTAGTGTGTAAAATTAGAGTTCAGTTATAACATTTCTTAGCAAATCTGCTGTGAAAACATTTTAAAGATATGGTAGCATGTTTTGTAACAAATAAAAAGACAGACTTCATGACTCAAAGCAGAATGAAAGATAAAAACTGAACATTTTGTTACAAGTTAGACAATTTTACATTAGATGGCTCAGAGCCCAAACAGTATATTCTTACAGGTATTACATCCTTTTTATGGTTTTAAGATACACAGGATGTATGCTGAAAATTATCTTTATATCTGTGTTTAATATTTATACACAAAATAATTTAATAGTATATGATATATAAATACAAACTTGTTCAAAACCTGCACAGTATATTACATAGTAGCTTATGAAATTAATTGAATAACATTAGGGCTTTCTGAAACTTCAGAAGAAATGTAATGACATTTTTTTCTTTAAAATCTATTTCAGGATGGCCAGGGTTCCAACGAAGAAGGCCGGGAAGCTTTCCAATGCTGAAAGATGCCGAGCATACAGAGAGAAAATCGAGAAATTCTTCTTTTTTGTTTGTTTGTTTGTTTTGGTGTGTAAACCAATACCAGACTATTTCCCTTGCTATTAAAAAACCCCAAACCACTGATGCACTGAATGTCTGATAATTTTCTGTCAAGCACTAGTAATTACTTCTGATACTAGGAGAAAGCATATTATGTCAGACATTTTATAGTGTGTTTTGCCACTAATGTGGTTACATTTTACCATTGTGCTTTTTTTTTTTTGGGGGGGGGGGGGGGTTGTATTTCTTTGGTTCATTGTAAAAATATAGTGAAAGTTTTTGATCAATAATTTTTTTAAAATACATTTTATTGCTATTGTTCAAACTTGCTTCACTTTATTTCTTGGGTCTGATCATCTTTGAAAGTAATGTGTTGCCTACTGTCCCCAACTCCCATCACATTCTAATGTGTAAGTTGGGTTTTTTCCATTTCTATAGACATGTTTATAAGTGGATTCACGTGTTTTATGTGAGAAACAAGAAAACATCGGTGCAGGAGAGCATTTTTGATTGAAACAGGTATGAATTGTAGGTCATGTAGTGTTTTGGCGTAATACTGATGTGCGACATATTTGTTGGTTTTTGCATTTTCCTCTTTGAAATAAAAAGATTGACATAAATTGAGTCTGTGGTGTGATCTTATTGTATATATGATGTGTTACATGGAACACAAAACAGTATATGTTATCCCATGTTATTAGTAGAAAACTGAAAAAAACTGTTGGATGTCGCACTTCACTGATTACCACACAAACAGCTTCCCATGACCCATCAATTATTTGAAGGAAAAAATTTTCTGGTCATACACATTGATATGAACATACTCTTCTCAAATATATTCATTTTTGTTATACAAACATATAAAAAAACAGACTTAATTAGGTAGTTGGTGGTAATCACTGAGGTGCGACAAACCAGTGCAATAAAATTCTAAATGCTATTTTCTCTAAAACTAAATGTCAAACCATCTTTTCCTCTCACATGTTAATTCCACATGAGTGCCCCTTTTGAGAAATGCACTTGGTTCAAGTTTTCCAGTTACTTTGTGTTCAACCCCCCTTGTCCTATTTTCATGACGACCTTTTGGCAGGAAGTCATATATATATATAAAAGTAAATAATATTTAGCTATTTCCATCACTAACCTCTCTCAGAATGGCATTGCCATCATTGGTCATAACGATGCCTCCCATGGGGTCCATCAACATCTGAAAAGTAAGTTTAATAATAATAATAAATGGAATTTATATAGCACTATATCTTGCAAAAAGAAATCATAATGCTTGCATTCAACACAACCCTACACATACAATCAATAACAATTAACAGAGTTAACAAATTCAAACATACGTACAAATTTGGTATTCGTAAGCACAAGGTATCTGCACCAGAGTGGAGGGAACGAGGAGTGTATAGGTGAAGAGAGTCACAGAGGTAGGAAGGAGTTGTTTTGTGGAGATATTTGTAACAGAGGGTACTGATCTTATAGTTAACTCTGTGGCACAGGCAGCCAGTGGAGAGATTGCAAGAGAGGAGTTACGTGCTCAGATTTTCTCTTTCTGAGCACAAGTCGAGCTGCAGAGTTTTGTATACGTTGAAGGGAGTGAATTGATGATGCTGGCAGACCAGCCAGAAGAGAATTGCAATAGTCCAGACGTGAAAGAATGAGAGACACAACTAGTTTGGATGTTGCATCAGTGGACAAGTACTTTCGAATTGCACTAAAACGCCGTAATTGATAGTAGCATGATTGGCAAGTCTGGGTGATGAATTTTTGTATGGAGAGTGTGTTGTCGATAACAACCCCAAGATACTTCACAGCAGTGGATAGAGGAATTGATGTATTGCCGAATTCTATTGAAGCTGTTGTGATGGAAGAGAGTTTGTGTTTGGTCCCTACAAGCATGGCTTCAGTTTTGTCTGGATTTAGCTGTAACTTGGTTCTGTATCATCCAGTTTTGGATATCTTGAAGGCAGTAGTCCATATTTGTCTAAAGAGAGAAGGCAGATTTTCAGGTGTATCGCTGCTAAGAATCTGAGAGTCATTGGCACATGGTTACACATGAAAAAAAAAACTGCACCTAAATAATCATAATTACACATAGGTGAAAGCAGCAATGATGGAAGCCCCTTGGCTGCCAATGAATTATCAAAGCAGATTGGTAATATCTTAAAACACTGGTGCTTTGTTGGTAATATCTTAAAACACTGGTGCTTTGTTTTTTTCATTGTAACTTTTATCTTGATTTTTCTTCTTAACCCTTTGCTGGGCACAGCAAAATCATTTGTTCACTTCCTGCTGGGCAAGCAAAATGGAGGTGGATGGCCTCTGAGTGGGTGGGTGTATTTAACATGCAATAACTCCACAATGGCTTAATGGATTGTAATGAAATAAAAACAGCAAAATGCAGAAATGAATAAAGAAACTGCTATTTGCTATTGTGTGTTGTTATTTTTTTTAAAAAGAATTATAATGCATAAACACACAAGGTCATTGATCGGTTTGTATGTGTCACAGTTAGTGTTGCAATAGCTTTGGAACGCATGCATGGATTTTGATAAAATAAAAAGTAAAACATTCAGAAACAATTACAGAAGAAAAGTTTTCAACCTACTGTTGTGTTTTTTAGTTTTTTTTATGAATGATGCACGAAAACATGAAACCCTCCGACTGTCGCCATTTTGTTTGCCAACGATCGCGATGCATGTTAACTTTACAGTTCGAGCCGCTACCATAACAAAAGTCCCAAATAGCAATCAATTCACAAAATATATCAAGTTGTGAACCATTGCCAAACTCGAAATCCGCGATAATTTCCCCAATTCTATGAGCAGAATTCAAAACGCACATCGGCCGAGTTAGATTTGACGATCGATTTACGTCTCGAACTTCGTTGTTGTCAAAGCCGTCTTTCTTGCTTCAATCAACAAAGTCAGAAGCGCACGCACTACTCGGATCGCTTACATCGATATTTGAGCCTGGATACACATCTCACAGCATCATATTTTCGGCATGAAAGTCATAAAAACGATCGTACATGTCGGATTCGAAGATAGCGTCCATCTTGGGAAAAATTGCGATTTTTTTCCTCCAAAACTTGCCACAAACACATTCCAACCGCCGCCATTTGCAATGTACATGCGGAAGTCACGTGGGCAGTCTCGTTGCTTCTATTTTCACGATATTTGAAGCGAGATTGGCGGGAATTTCGAATGTATGAATGCACTGAAGTGACGGTCACGACGCCGGCCGTTTTTGGCCGTTGTGCCCAAGGATAGGTTCGGCCGTTTTGGGACACTATGCCCAGCAAAGGGTTAAGTAAGTACATTAAAATACAAATTATTCTGTTTATAAACTATAATCTTACACAAATGGTTCAGAGTGATCAGATTTCAAAAGCTTAATTAACACTGTACATATTCTAGGCATAATACTCGACTTATTAACCTCTTAACTGCCAAGTGCAAGTGCACCCTTTATACTGGGGAATAAAATTCTCATGTACCACTTGTGATGTTCATGTCCCTCTTACTCAGAAAGTACTAAATGAATAATCCTGATAGTCTGCCCAATGACAGTCATATATATATCGCAGATTGCTTTGAGGCAAACTCAAATTAGCATATTTCACTACGAAAATATATTTAAAATGTAAAAAATCGACAAAAAATATACTTTCTTCATCACCACTGTCATTCTGAGTACCCACCATCTCACTATCGTCAAACATATTTCCAGGCAAAATTTAAGGTTAACAAAAAAAAATCTCCTGAATCATACACGATTGTTTTCATCACTGTCAGGATTATCTAAAGTTTTATTTGCCACTTTTTCAGCTGTGTAAAATTATTGATACCTTCAATGATAAGTGTTAGCCATTTTGAACAAGAACTGCCCAAACTGTCATGCAAAATAACACAAAATACAAGCTAAAAAACCGATCGTTTTTGCCACAGCTTTTGCTGCTGGATGTTGCCAAGCAACAAGAGAGTGATCTATAATTTTGGAGTTCTTCCCCTTAACTTAGTCAAGGAAGCTGGCTTGTTTACTTTGGTTGTAGGAGCATAGAGTGCACATTTAGCCCTGGAAAATTTCCAGGGTGGGACAGTCAAGTGGTTAATAAATATTCTATAACAATCAACTTATCATTAAATCAATTTTCCACATAGGCAGAAACTGTTTTCCTTCATCAAAATTGCATAATTCCATGTCTGATGAAAAAAAAGCAAATGCATTTCTTATTCAATGTAAAAAGGTAAAGGTAAAGGAGTCCCATAACCTATAAGGTCGTAGGGGAGCGAGGCGTCAGAGACCTCACTTCTCTAGGGCCAGCATATTGAGGGCGGCGCCCATCTCCTCTCCCTCGCTGCTTTACCTCCCCTGACCCTAAAGAGGCCAGGTACCTATTTACAGCTGGGTGAACCATCTGGAAATAAAAATTTGACTTGACTTGTCTTTTCTTTTGTATGAATTATCAATATACTGACACTTTCAAAGATATAAACAAAAAAAAGCTGCCTCAACAGTATGAAACATAATGTTCAGGAAAAAGCAGCACACGGATAAAGAAGTAGACCCTACATTACATACAATATGCCAGAAAGACCTTACCTTTAACATGGACTTGGGTCCCAGACATGTTCGGATCACATCTGCGATAGTCTGCAAACCAAGTTCAGTCTTATTTAATGTGCACATCGCTTTAGGTTTGAACTCTGTCATAAGTCTTAAGTGTCACACATGCACACACTAGCAGTCACCCACCCACACAAAACAAGTTAATATTCATTCTGATTTACTGCATTGCTTTTGGTTAGAACTCTGTCATATTTCTATAAGTGTCACACATGCACACACTAACACAGTAACCAACCCACACTGACAAACAGAACCTGACAGTAACATAAAAGTCAGCAAGTGATGAACATTCATTTGTGGCTAGAGGGAGGTGAATACAAGCTTCTTTGGTTCTTACATGTTAACATCATTTTGCAGAAAGTGGGACCCCCCAAAAATAAAAAAAAAGGGCTCTCTCTTACAAGCCTGAGAAGAAAATGGCTTGACACTAAACTGTAAAATTTTAGCTTGGGCTTTTTCACTTCAGTTTGTAGGAGTTTTTGTGACTTTTCATTCGTTTATTACATGTAATTACTTCTATTCAATTTATCAATTTTCTAAGGTCAACTTTTACTTGTGTTCAGCTTGCAACACTGAATGTGACCACCTTTTATCTTCAGTGATTTGAGGAAAGAAAGAAAAAAAAAAAGGGGGGGGGGGGGATGAGAGCAGTTGATGGATTCATGATTTGAACAAAGTAATTTGAGGGTGCTGGTTCAAGTCACCACTTGGCTGGTCCTAGTGTTCTGACTTTGGCTGGCACTCGTTCTGGCAGGCTGGGTTTTGTTTTGTAATAAATCACTGGTTTCCTCTAAAGTTCAACTGTAAAATAGTGTAATATAATGCCTTTTACAGATTTTGACTTCTTGTCCTTTTGCCTCATACCTTCTAAAAGTGACACACAAAAGTAATTTTTCCATCTAAGCTTCTCTAGACGCTAGAACTACTGAAGTAACCACAGTCACATGCAAAGTTAGGAAGAACTACGACGGCGATCTCAAAATATCTGAGACGAAGATCTGAAAATTGTCATAATCGATGTTGTTACATTCTGCATTTAAACGAATCAAAGAGGTTAAAGTGAATGTGATCCAGAGATTTTACATAATGTCAATAATTTGAGAGCTCGTTCAGGCATGCCGGCCTTCCAGAACATGCTGGAATAGCACCATTTACAAACATGGCGTCGACCAGGCAACATGGGACTCACCTTTCCAGCAGCAATATTTCCCAGCTGGACTTTGCGGCCCGACTCTCGCCGAGTATTTTGATCTGAAAAATTGAAAGAAACATTATTGGTTTCATCAATTTAAAAACAAGCGAAAGATCACGATTAAAATGACGATAATAAGGCTTACTGAGGACGATGATTTGAGTCATGCTGTTTCGTGAAGTTAGGAACCGGCTGATGCCTCCTGTCGGCAATGAACAGTTACTCCACACCAATGTACTGTCTGCTTTCCACAGTTACTTCCCGTTAGGCCTATTGGCATTCACAAAAATAAAAACCACTTTTGTGAAAGACTAGGGGTCAGCATTATAGAACACAAGCAATCCTCATAAAATTTTGATGATAATTTCCAACTTTCTCGTGACTACCTGGTATTGCTGTATGTACTCAAACCCCAAAACAAGTACACAATGCATTTTTTCATACTTCAAAACATCTGTGAAAATCACCAACGATTTTTTTTCGACTAGCACTCTAGAATCTTGACCCGCAAGCTAATGCAGGAATGTAACCTGTATAAGCGTAGAGGACGAGATTTTCTTTTTCTTTTTTCATATTTCATATATTTTTTTATCACTTACAACTGGATCAGATATACACCCCTTCCACATTAACTTACAAGCGGTTGCACTTGAGTGCTTATTCCATTATCCTCGAAATAAAGGAATAAATAGATGAATAAAATGAATAAGATAACTACAGGGACGAAGGATTGCTGGCCACATTCCTCTGTCGCTGCTGTCCTTAAGCCCGATGTAGGGTACAATAAGAAACATGTAGAGTGTAACGTTTGACATCAAAGTAGAATGTCGGCACTGAGTAGTGTTCGTGCCATCCCTATTACCGGCAATAGCTGACTACTGCTTTTCTGCGCAAAGGGGATGGGCTTCAAGATGAACAGACGTTCTGCGTCCGTTTAGTACGCAGGACCTTGGTTTATAGTTTCATTCCAAAGACTTGTGTGTAACTAACTTTACGTTTGGTTTAAATTCACCCCTGCTACGCAGATTTTTAAACACACACACACACACACACACGCACACACACACGTACACACACACACACACAAAACAAAACAAAAAAAAAAGCGAATAACATAGGTTATCGTGTGAAAACGACACTTGTTTTTTCTCTAAAGGAAAGAAACAAAACAGTTTAACTGAATTAATCTTTTGAACAGGTCTTAAACTGTGCTTCTATAAGACTAGAACATACAAGAACTGGTATCCCCCCCCCCCCCCCCCCCCCCCCCCAAAAAAAAAAAAAAGCTAAAGGTTTTATCATAACCTATGCAGTCGTTGGGGAGTGAGGTATCAGAGACTTCAGTTTGTCATCATCCCAAAGGGGATGTCTCCTTCAGTCAACACAAGCATTGCAGAAACTACCCTGTGCAGGAAGGATTACAACAGGTAGGCTGCTGTAGAATGTCACCACACTGACCCCACTGGTGGCAGCCTCAGTCAGCGGCCTAACAGTAATTCGAAAGTGCGCTCTTCTGATCTGAGAGAGCCACAGACTGTGTGAGGCGAAATCAGAGTGGACGGAGAAGTACTGATCAACACATAACAAAATTAATGATGAGATAGAAAATCCCAGAGCAGCAGCAGCAGTATATAACATGAAATGTCATACGCACCCCCTCCCACCCCCTGACAAAAAACCCCAATATAATAAAAGACATTTGAAGAAAAAACGAGCCATTCTCCCTGCTTTCTCCCATTACAGCCCCTCTTCTCCACACACACACACGCACGCACACACACATACGCCAAAACCATTCACTTTTATTGATTACTTCCATTCTAATCTTATTTATTGAATGTGGTTGGAATTTCTGTCTTTCTCTTATTTTTTTCTACTTGAAGAGAACTTTGAATTTTCATGAATCCTTCGGGTTTTTCAGATTATCAAAAAAGAAAAAGAAACAAATAAGAAAAAAAACCACCACCACCTCCAAAAAAGCCCCCAACCACTCCAACGGGATACGCCTAAGGACAATACAAAGACTTAGTTCAGAGGCAATGCCATTTATCTAAAAATAAATCACTACAACATAAGGACATTTTTTTTCCGCAGTTGTGTCAAAGTCCCGTCAGCAGGATGCCCCGTGGGGGATGCGGGGAGCCTGTCAGCATAAACAGCATCCCCACCTTCTGGAAATTCTGTGCTAGGAACTCCCTCTTTTCTATCCTTCTCTTTGTTTCTTCCTTGTTCCTTTTCTTCCTGTCACCTCCTTCTTGACTATTTTCTGCCTTCTTGGTCCTTTCTCCTGCCTTTTTCTCCCCCAAGAGACTTTAAAGATAACAATTCTCTCCCACGCCGCAGTCGGGTACGCTGGGCCTGACTTGTTAGGCGCTTAACGGCAGCGCAACGCATGTTCGCTCATATGACAAGACAGCTAACGTTGCTGTATGAGCGTTCGAAGAAGAAGAAGGAGAAGTCAGCAGGATGATGGAAAAAACAAACAAACCTGCGTCACAAAATTCTGACGTCATACACTCATTTCCGGACTGTGTCTAAGAATTCTATCAGAGACGAATTTACTAGCTAGGCTCGGGGGTGTTTCCTGGATCTACTGATAAGAAAATTGCGATGCTCGTTGGACACACACCATGGGACTGAGACATATTGAGATCTAGCCGTCCAAAGATTGCCAAATCCATTCCCAGATTTACCCAGGATTAAAGTAGGGTAGATCTGTAGATGCAAGTGGATCGTATCAGGTGGAGTCACTCTTACAATCATGGAGATGTGTGATGACTAACCAGCCAAGGGCTTTTCTGGAAGCATGGAGACCTGATTTCCAGTTCCACCAAGCATCGCAGTGAGTGCAGCAATTGTCCAGTGTTGGTCTTGCGCCAAAGTCACACCATTACAATGGCCTCTGTCTGTATCCTTTCCTCTCTTCCCCACCACCCCTCTTCTCTCTCTGTCTCTTTCTGTCTGTCTGTCTGTCTGTCTCTCATCATCGTCATCACATCATCATCGTTACAATCATCATTATTACATATCTGTTTATCTGTGCATTTGCCTGCCTGTCTGTCTATGTATCTGTCTGCCAGTCTGTCTGTCTGTCTTCGCCCTCCATCCACCTCACCCTTCTTCTAAAAAACTCTTTTCTCTCTCCTCCCCTCACCCGTCCCTTCTCTTCTATTTCTTCTTTCTCTCTGCTCTTCTTTTCTCATCATTTCTTTTCAGAATCAATAATTTCTTTAAATCTGGCGAACATTTTTTTCACACATAATAATATGATTCACCCTGGTCGGATATTTGTTCATATGATTATGTACGCTTACATGACTGCTTTATTTGCCGGTGGTGGTGGTGGTGGTGTTTTGTTTTTTGTTTTGTTTTTTGAGAGCTGGATGGAAAAACATTCTTTGTAGTTAGTTTATTACTCTCATGAAATTCACTCACTCACTCACTCTCTCTCTCTCTCTCTCTCTCTCTCTCTCTCTCTCTCTCTCTCTCTCTCTCTCTCTCTCTCTCTCTCTCTCTCTCTCTCTCTCTCTCTCTCTCTCTCTCTCTCTCTCTCTCTCTCTCTCTCTCTCTCTCAAAACACGCACACGCATACTCACTCACTCACTCACACACACACACACACACACACACACACACACACACACACACACACACACACACACACACACGCGCGCGCGCGCGCGAACGCACACCTTAAGCACATTTTGTTGTTGGTTTTTGTTGCTGTTGTTTGCTTTTTATTTTATTTTATCTTACACTTCTATGACGTTTTATGAGTGCATGCAATACTTGTCTCTGACCCTGTACGTTCCCGTGTTCTCTTGTCTGTTTGCATGTCTGTTTGTTTGTTTGCATGTCTATCATTCTCTATCACCATGGGATATATGGAGACTCGTATATGTATTATACTCTCTCTCTCTCCGTCTCTCTCTCTCTCTCACTCTCTCTCCGTCTCTCGCTCTCTCTCTCTCTCTCTCTCTCTCTCTCTCTCTCTCTCTCTCTCTCTCTCTCTCTCTCTCTCTCTCTCTCTCTCTCTGTGCATGTGTGCGTGTGCGTGTGTACGTGTGT
>CM054147.1:5445824-5460824 GCA_028751875.1 Rapana venosa | reverse complement strand
GAGAGAGAGAGAGAGAGAGAGAGAGAGAGAGAGAGGAGAGACAGACAGACAGACAGACAGACAGACACAGACACAGAGAGAGAGACAAGGGAGAGAGAGAGAGAGAACGAGAGAGGAAAGAGAGAGATAGAGAGGAGAGAGATACAGAGAGAGAGAGAGATAAAAATTATTTTTTTTTAATATCGAGGATAATGGAATAAGCACTCATGTGCTTTTTTACATCCAGTCCCCGTGTGTATGCGGTTTTGTAAATTTTGTCATCTGTTCCCACCGGCACACAATGGCCTACTCTTTCGAAAAGTGGAACAGGGTTTAACGTGTGCGCAAGTTGTTCTGCATGCGTTCGCACACGGGGCCTCGGTTTATAGTCTCATCCGAAGGAGAGAGAGAGAGAGAGAAAGAGAGAGAGAGAGAGAGAGAGAGAGAGAGAGAGAGAGAGAGAGAGAGACAGAGAGACAGAGAGAGACAGAGAGAGAGGGAGAAAGAGAGTGATAGACAGAGAGAGAGACAGACAGAATAGAGAGAAAGAGAGAGAGAGAGAGAGAGAGAGAGAGAGAGAGAGAGGAGAAGAGAGAGAGAGAGAGAGAGAGAGAGGAGAGAGAGAGAGAAGAGAGAGAGAGAGAGAAAGGGGGGGGGGGGGAGAAAGAGACAGTTAGACATAGAGAGAGAGATGTCAAGAAAACAAAAAGCAAGCCCGAAAGCTGAATTAGCTGTTTTCTGGCTATAACTACCACACTTCCAAGGCATGCTCATCCAGTAACTCATTTCAGCATAGGCGGCGTTCCGTTTAACAAGCAAAATGATAGAAAGAAAAAGAAAAAGCTGCTTCCCTGCTTCGTCCCATTTCAGGAAAAACCAAACGAGAGACAGAGATGAGGAGAGAGACTGCGAAATGCGAATGCGTTTATTCAAAAAGTCTTGGCCCGTTTGAAGGGGAACAACACAAAGCCATGCAAGTAACACTAAAAAGAAGTAGTTCACAAACATTGTTTACTAACAAGACAATGTACTAAGATATAATAAGAGTATCCGGCAATTTAAAATACTTCTGAAAGAAAGGAGCTTCATAATGCAATAGATAGTGATACTTGGTATCAGCATTTTCGATACTAAGAGAGAGAGAGAGAGAGAGAGAGAGAGAGAGAGAGAGAGAGAGAGAGAGAGAGAGAGAGAGAGAGAGAGAGAGAGAGATTTCTTATGTATTCTTTTAATCTTCTATTTTGAGAATAATGAAATAAGCACTCATGTGGTTTGGGTTTTTTAAAGTGTTTTTTTTTTAACATCCATTCCCTGTGTGAATGCAGTTTTGTTAATTTTGTCATCCGTTCCCATCAGCGCTACACTCAGCACAGAGTGGCCTACTCTTTCGAAAAGCGGAACAAGTTTTAACGTGTGCGTGAGATGTTCTGCGTGCGTTCATACACAGGACCTCGGTTTATAGTCTCATCCGAGGGACTTTTGGGTGGAGTTAAGTCGGCACTGACGTTAACTCCGAGGGAAAAAATCCTCTTGAACAGGATTCGAATCCGAGTCAGCAGATCATGAGCGAAATACTCAACGCTCTAACCACACAAGCTCCACCCCCCCCCGCCCCCCCCCCCCCCCCCCCCCCCCCCCCTTGCTCTCAGTACGAGAGTGAGTGAGTGAGAGAGAGAAAGAGAGAGAGAGAGAGAGAGAGAGAGAGAGAGAGAGAGAGAGGAGAGAGAGAGAGAACTCTGAAATGATTTATTGTATTTCGGCCTTTGGCCATAATACAATTCAAAGGGAAGGGAAAAAATGAAGAAAATGAAATATAACTTCACGTAATCTTTCATAAGACCTTGAAATAAATGTACACCTTGGCATGTACCCCATAACTGCCCCTGAAAATGCACGTTCCAAAATCACAACTTAAGTGCTGACTTAGACCAACAGTTCAAACACATCTTAGCTCAAGGTTACACAACAAAACACAGCACAAAGCACAACTGAAACCGACGTTGATAACACCTGACACTGTCAACACACCAGCATACATATTACAAACCTCAAGTGCAGCGTACATCTGATAGCTGGAATCTTTTACAAAATCTTGTATTTTGAGATCAGTCACAATACTAGAAAACTGGGCCTACGGAATGGAACATGTAAACGGAGTGCTGTATGCAAAAATATTGAATTACATTGTGCTCATTCATGGCATATATTTTATGTTATAAAAAGATAAATAGGGTGATAATCAAAACACTGCAAGACATCATTCCAGAAACCGCCACCAAGAGAGAGAGAGAGAGAGAGAGAGAGAGAGAGAGGAGAGAGAGAGAAGAGAGAGAGAGAGAGAGAGAGAGAGAGAGAGAGAGAGTTGTATCTTGGAATCTGTGATGTACCATTGTGTTTTAAAGCCTGATAAAATAATGTGCCAGCCCGGAAAGAAATCAGACCCAACTCCGCGACTTCTATGCATTGTGTCATTGAGCAGGTTACAGACTGCAGCAGGTGTGAACTGATAAGCCAGAACTGGAACATGGTGTTATGTTTAGAATCTGTGAGGTTCACACACACTACCGCTTCTGCCGCCTCTGCCAAAGATTGAATTTCTTTCTCTGTCTGTCTCTCTGTCTCTGTCTATGTCTTTCTGCTTGTCTCTGTCTGTCTGTCTGTCTGTCTGTCTCTGTCTCTGTCTCACTCTGTCTCTCTGTCTCTGTCTGTCTGTCTGTCTCTCTCTCTCTGTGCGAATGTGTGCGTGTGTGTGTGTGCGAGCGTGCTTATCTTTCTTTGTTTTTTTAAAAGTTACATTCTTTACTTTTGACGATAATGAATAATCACTCATGTGCTTTATGATGATGATGATGATGATGATAATAATAGTAATAATGATAATAATAATAATAATAATAATAATAACAACAACAACAACAACAACAATAATAATAATAGTAATAATAATATCCAGTCCGAATGGGCTTGCAGTTTTGTAAATGTCATCCGTTCTCTCCGCGCGCGCGCGCGCGCGCGCGCGTGTGTGTGTGAGTGTGTGTGTGTGTGTGTGTGTGTGTGTGTGTGTGTGTGTGTGTGTGTGTGTGCTGTAAACAGGCAGCGTAGTGTTTATACCTGGAATCGTGGAGGAATGTAGCTTCAGTACAGTCCCCCAGTTTCCTCAGCTGTAAATAGGTACCAGCCCTCTTTAGGGTCAGCGAAGGTAAAGCAGCGATGGAGAAGAGACGAGCGCCGCCCTCAATATGCTGGCCCCTAGAGAAGCTGAGGTCTCTGACACCTCGCTCCCCAACAGTCACATAGACTATGGGTACACCTTTGCCTTCACCACCACTTCCTCAGAGAAAAACAGAAACATGCAAAGATTTAGACGCCTGCAGAGTTCCAGATAGACCTTCAATAAATAACAAGATATCAATTCAAAGAGTTACAGCTGCTCTGCGTCTTTAAGCATTATTTCTTGTTTTCTCAAATAAAATAAGTTTAAAAAAAAACCAAACAAAAGCTATCACAACAGATTTTATTTCGCCAACGTTTAATTACTCCAAGCTCCTTTCATACGCAGGGGAAAAAAATCAAAGAAAGTAAAACAGCAATATTACTGAGGAGAGAGCAGTGTAAGAAAGCAATTGCAGCTGACCAGTTTAAAAAAATACATCATTTAAAAAATAATTTTTCAATAAAAAACAAACAAACAGGAAAACCCCCTAGAAAATGGAGTGTATCGATGACAGCGCCTGAAGCATTACAGACTTCTTCTTCATCATCGATCGCTCAGACAGCAACGATTTCTGTCTGTCATATGAGTGAAAATGCATTGCAATGCCGTTAAGCGTCTGACAAGTCAGGCCTCCGACTTCGGCATAAGAGAGAGTTTTTATCTTTTAAGTCTTCATGGAAAAAGGCAGGAGAATGGACCAAGAAGGCAGAAAATAGACAAAACGGAGGTGACAGGAAGAACAGGAAGAAAACAGGGGGTTAGAAAAGAGGGAATTCCTACAACAGAATTTCAAAAAGGTTGGGTTACTATTTATACTGACAACACCCCCACCCCACCCCCAGCATCCCTACGGGGCGGGGGAGGGGTATTATTGAATAAGTACTGTGACAAAATGAAACAAATCAGATAAACTGAACGAACCCCAGCCAAACAACCAACCAATCACAAAATGCAAACCTCGCTCCTCCTATCGCCATAAAAAGGTAAAGGAGTCCCATAACCTATAAGGTCATAGGGGAGCAAGGCGTCAGAGACCTCACTTCTCTAGGGGCCAGCATATTGAGGGCGGCGCCCATCTCCTCTCCCTCGCTGCTTTACCTTCCCTGACCCCAAAGAGGCAGGTGCCTATTTACAAGGTGCGCAAACGGTCCCCCATCCAAGTGGTAACCACACTCGATGCTTCTTGCAAGTTGTGATTTTGTTTTTATTTCATGTACCCCTTGGGGGTTTTTCTTGAAATAAAATCTTGAATCTTGAATCTTAACCTTGGCTGGGGGAAAGCGAGTGCTCTGACCACTGAGCCTATCACCAAGCATCTTCCAAAACAAAACTATAACAAAGAAACAACACCTGCAAACAAACATGAAAAATCTCAAACCCATAACAATCCAGCATTGACAGCCAACCTAGCCAGCCTTGTTCTGGAGATAAATCAGTTTCTCACACGGGCGGCTGTCTCCCTTCCATTTTCATGTCTGAGGGACAAGCAGCAAGCATCACTGCCACCAGGAGACTGACTTGTTCGCGTCATCAGATTGTGGCCCCTTGATTTACTTCCCCTTGTCCCCAGGGATGGAACCCCAGGATGGAGGAATGGAAGAGGGCGGGGTGGGGGAAGGGTAGAGAGGATGGAGGAGAGATCTGTGCAGGAGAGTGGAAGGGAAGGAGGAGGAAACAAGGGAGAGAAGCTGTTGAGGGAAGGTAAGGGGATTGTATAGAAAGAGACTGCTGTGGAAAACTTATAAAAAAAAAGTTATAAAATAGTTCTATCATAGCAGGATATAAGTTATCATCGATCTTTTATTTAATCAATATAGCCTCAGGCACTGACAGCTGGAACATCCTGTAATGCGATTAACTTTTAAGGTCACAGAGGGAGTGTACGGTAAGATAATTGTGACTAGAGGGACAGCGATGTATGTGACAGGAGGAGGGACAGTGATGTATGTGACAGGAGGAGGGACAGTGATGTATGTGACAGGAGGGACAGTGATGTATGAGACAGAGGAGGACAGCGATGATGTGACAGGAGAGGACAGTGATGTATTGACAGAGAAGGGACAGTGATGTATTGACAGGAGGGCGTGATGTATGTACAGGAGAGGACAGTGATGTATGTGACAGGAGGAGGGACAGTGATGTATGTGACAGGAGAGGGACAGTGATGTATGTGACAGGAGGAGGGACAGTGATGTATGTGACAGGAGGAGGGACAGTGATGTATGTGACAGGAGGGACAGTGATGTATGTGACAGGAGGAGGGACAGTGATGTATATGTATGTGACAGGAGGAGGGACAGTGATGTATGTGACAGGAGGAGGGACAGTGATGTATGTGACAGGAGGAGGGACAGTGATGTATGTGACAGGAGGAGGGACAGTGATGTATGTGACAGGAGGAGGGACAGTGATGTATGTGACAGGAGGAGGGACAGTGATGTATGTGACAGGAGGAGGGACAGGAAAGATGATGTATTGACAGGAGGAGGGACAGTGATGTATGTGACAGGAGGGACAGTGATGTATGTGACAGGAGGAGGGACAGTGATGTATGTGACAGGAGGGACAGTGATGTATGTGACAGGAGGGGACAGTGATGTATGTGACAGGAGGAGGGACAGTGATGTATGTGACAGGAGGAGGGACAGTGATGTATGTGACAGGAGGAGAGACAGTGATGTATGTGACAGGAGGAGGGACAGTGATGTATGTGACAGGAGGGACAGTGATGTATGTGACAGGAGGAGGGACAGTGATGTATGTGACAGGAGGGACAGTGATGTATGTGACAGGAGGAGGGACAGTGATGTATGTGACAGGAGGAGGGACAGTGATGTATGTGACAGGAGGAGGGACAGTGATGTATGTGACAGGAGGGACAGTGATGTATGTGACAGGAGGGACAGTGATGTATGTGACAGGAGGAGGGACAGTGATGTATGTGACAGGAGGGACAGTGATGTATGTGACAGGAGGGACAGTGATGTATGTGACAGGAGGAGGGACAGTGATGTATGTGACAGGAGGAGGGACAGTGATGTATGTGACAGGAGGAGGGACAGTGATGTATGTGACAGGAGGAGGGACAGTGATGTATGTGACAGGAGGAGGGACAGTGATGTATGTGACAGGAGGAGGGACAGTGATGTATGTGACAGGAGGAGGGACAGTGATGTATGTGACAGGAGGAGGGACACTGATGTATGTGACAGGTGGTATACTGATGTCTGTCACAGGAGAGACAGAATTCCTCCCATAGATCATAGTTTTCTTTCGACAAGATTGTCATTTTGATTTTTAACAGGCGGAAATCTATAGAAACAGTAGAGACAACATGAAAATGGCAAGTGCGATAATTTGACAACGGGTTTTTGATTGTTTTGCTTTGAAATACCTTAATTCTAATTTCATTTTGATTCATAAGATAGAAGCCTTAGAAATGTTCTCCTTTAACCAGCTTTAGTCCATAGAAACAGTAGAATATGATAACATGAAAATGGTAATTGCGATAAAGTGAAAACAGTTTTTTGATTGTTTTGCTTTGAAATACCTGATTTCTAATTTCATTTTTGATTCGTGAAATAGAAGCATTAGAAATGTTCTCCTTTAACCAGCTTTAGACCTGGTATTTCTTTTCAGTTTTTCAGCTAGAGCTCCAAGGTTCACCAATAGTAAGATTTTGCGATTGCAACCATTTTTGCCCACCATGAAGGTAATCCCATTTTGACTTTGGGGATGTATGCCGGGTATGTTTGTGCTTCAGTTACCCATGAATTGGGGGATCTTTAACCTGCATATTTGATCTTCTGCACTGGCAGGTCTGCACTTCAAATTGACCAGGGAGAACGTAAAAATCACCATCTTTAATTCACCAGACGCCGCCGAGATTCGAACCCATGACTTCATAGACTCACGGGATTGAAGTTGAATGGTTTTACCCACTCAGCTACAGCATCCGTAAGTCCTGGTATTAACCCCCTGGCGACAAGGGCTGAGGACAGTGAAGTTACTGAAGACATTCAGCCCTATGGGCGTCATCTCAGTGGACCTTTCACTTCACTGTGACTGTCGTCAAAGAATATGGGTCAGCTGTCCCGTTTTTCTCTCAGGGGGAACATCGGGTGCTTCTGTTCAATGTATCGTCCTTCGGATGAGACTATAAACCGAGGTCCCGTGTGCGAACGCATGCGGAACATCTTGCGCACACGTTAAATCCTGTTCCGCTTTTCCAAAGAGTAGGCAATTATGTGCCGGTGGGAACAGATGACAAAATTTACAAAACCGCATATACACGGGGACTGGATGTGGAAACAAAGCACACGAGTGCTTATTCCATTGTCCTCGATAGGAAAAAAAAAGTCATCTGAGCGCTTTGATTTGTTGCTTTACAAGATTCAGCGCTATATAAATTCCATACATTATTATACATTATTATTATTATTATTATTATTATTATTATTATTATTATTATTATTATTATTATTATTATACTGACGGGCAAACACCGTGGCCTAATTATGCAAGAATCTCACCAGTGGTGAACCTCGGATCTCTAGCTGAGCAACGAAAACAATATTCTACTTGATTTTGATCAGAAGTTCGGTGTTTTTCGTGGTGTACATTCTTCTGGTCTTTGTCTATCTGTCTGTCTCTGTATCTACCTCTGTATGTGTCTGTTGTCTATCTATCTGCCTATCTGCCTATTATTTTGTCTCTGTCTCTATCTCTCTATGTGTCTTTACGTCTCTGTCTCTCTCTTGTGTTAGTTTTTTTTAATTCTGCTCTGCTGATCTGTACACGTTGATATTTTGTTTGATTTTTTTTTTTTTTGGGGGGGGGGGGGGGGGGGGGGGCTATCTTTTGTTGTACTGTCTTTTTTTTTTAGGTTGATTAATGTGTTTTTCTTGATCCAAACATTTTGTTTTCGCTTTAAGGTTTTTGTTTTGTTTGGCTTTTGTTGTGGTGCGGATGTGCCAAGAGCAAATTGCCAATTGATACAACTCTGTCTGTCTGTCTGTCTGGCTGTCTGTCTGTCTGGCTTCTGTCGGTCTGTCTGTCTCTCTCTCCGTGTGCCTCTGTCTCTTCAGCCCTGTTTCTGTATTATCTGTGTGTGTGTGTGTGTGTGTGTGTGTGTGTGTGTGTGTGTGTTCATGAAAAGGCACAAGTGTAAGTTTATGCGTGCGTGTTTGTGTGCGCATGCACTGCCTATTTAAATGCAATAAATCCAATAAACATAATCATACATGAAACACCAATTAACACCGGTCAGTGAATACTGTAGAAATCTCTCTAAACATCATCAATTGTGGGGCGATCTCCTTTCATATCAGTATTAATCACACACACATCTACACACAAACACACACAACACACACACACACACACACACACACACACACACACACACCACTCACGCACACACACACACACACACAACACACACACACACACACACACACACACACCACACACACACACACACACACACACACACACACACACACACACTCACTCACTCACAGATGACTGAGCATTCTGGAGTAGCTAGGCATGCAGCGTGGACACAGACAACATTTTTCTGCTGAATTCTGTTCCTCTCTAGAGACCGGTGATAATGAGCAGCATCAGGTGAAGGCTTTCATCACATCCTGGAGGTGTCTGTGCTTGTGTCTGTCTGTCTGAATGTATGTCTGTATGTCTGTATGCAGTGGCTTTGACCGTAGCTGTGTTATCACAGTATGGATGTAATAATACTAATACTAAGAATACTGATGATGATGATGATGTTGATGATGATGATAATAATAAGAAGAAGAAGAACAACTAACAACAATAACAATAATAATACTAATGATAATAATATATGGAAGATTTCATCACAGTGCGGAGATGTCTGTACTGTGTATGTCAGTGTGTCTGTATACAGTGGCTTGTACAGCAGCTCTCATCACAGCTCTCGTCACAGTGTGGAGATGTTTGTGCAATGTCTGTATGTCTGTATACGGTGTCTTTGACTGCAGCCCTGTATCACAGTGCAGAGGTGTCTGTGCTGTGTCTGTGCTCTGTACGTAGTGTTTTTGATTGCAGCTCTGTTATTACAGTGCAAGATGTCTGTGCTGTGTCTGTCTGTATGTCTGTACGTAGTGTCTTTGATTGCAGCTCTGTTATTACAGTGCAAGATGTCTGTGCTGTGTCTGTCTGTATATCTGTACGTAGTGTCATTGATTGCAGCTCTGTTATTACAGTGCAAGATGTCTGTGCTGTGTCTGTATATCTGTGCGTAGTGTCTTTGATTGCAGCTCTGTTATTACAGTGCAAGATGTCTGTGCTGTGTCTGTCTGTATATCTGTACGTAGTGTCTTTGATTGCAGCTCTGTTATTACAGTGCAAGATGTCTGTGCTGTGTATGTCTGTATGTCTGTACGTAGTGTTTTTGATTGCAGCTCTGTTATTACAGTGCAAGATGTCTGTGCTGTGTATGTCTGTATGTCTGTACGTAGTGTCTTTGATTGCAGCTCTGTTATTACAGTGCAAGATGTCTGTGCTGTGTATGTCTGTATGTATATCTGTATGTATGCCTGTATGCAGTGTCTTTGACTTCAGCTCTGTTATCACAGTGTGGAGGTTGTGTGTTGTGTGTGTGTGTGTGTGGTATGTGTGTTCTATGTCTGTATGTCTGTATGCAGTGGCTTTGGCTGCAGCTCTGTTATCACGGTGTGGTGTGTCTGTGTTATGCTATGTCAGAACTAGACGAAACAGATAAGCAATAAACCCCAGCCAATGGAAAATAAAAACAACAAAACAAATGAAACTCTAAGCATCACTCCATCCTTACCACCACCTCCACCACCACCACCACCACCACCTCCACCACCCCACCACCACCACCACCACCACCTCCCACCACCACCACCACCACCACACCCACCACACCACACCCAATGATGCACCCTCTAACAAAACCGCAAACACACCAAGCCAAACAAACAAAAAAGAAAACCCACTGACAGCCAACATAGCCAACATTATTCTGGAGAGAAATCAGTTTTTCACAGGGGCGTCTATCTCCCTTCCATTTTCATGTCTGAGGGACAAGCAGCAAGCATCACTGCCACCAGGAGACTGACTTGTTTGCGTCATCAGATTGTGGCCCCTTGATTTACTTCCCCTTGTCTCCAGGGATGGAACCCAGGATGGAGGAATGAAAGAGGTGTGGTGGGGGGGGGGGGGGGGGGGTTTGGGGGTGAGGGTAGGACGGTGGAGGAAAGGCGGCAAAGGGAGGGTGAGTAGAGGGGTATGGGAGAAGATGATGGGAGTGTGTGTGTGTGTGTGTGTGGGGGGGGGGGGTGGGGGTCATGAATGCAGGGAAGGATGGAAAAAGCTGTCACAGCAAACTTTAAAAGGGATGTGTAAACATAGCGCTAGCGAACTAGAATCGAACTGCTTATCGATCCCCACTGCAGTCAATGTAACTTTAGGCACTGATGGCAGTCCTTAGAGTTGGAAAATCCTGCATTGCCATGAACCTCTATGGTGAGACAGGGACAGTAAAAAGTGACACTGAAGACAGGAGGAGGGACAGTGATGTATGTGACAGGAGTAGGGACAGTGATGTATGTGACAGGAGGAGGGACAGTGATGTATGTGACAGGAGGAGGGACAGTGGTGTATGTGACAGGAGGAGGGACAGTGATGTATGTGACAGGAGGAGGGACAGTGATGTATTTGACAGGAGGAGGGACAGTGATGTATGTGACAGGAGGAGGGACAGTGATGTATGTGACAGGAGGAGGGACAGTGATGTATGGGACAGGAGGAGGGACAGTGATGTATGTGACAGGAGGAGGGACAGTGATGTATGTGACAGGAGGAGGGACAGTGGTGTATGTGACAGGAGGAGGGACAGTGATGTATGTGACAGGAGGAGGGACAGTGATGTATGTGACAGGAGGAGGGACAGTGATGTATGGGACAGGAGGAGGGACAGTGATGTATGTGACAGGAGGAGGGACAGTGGTGTATGTGACAGGAGGAGGGACAGTGATGTATGTGACAGGAGGAGGGACAGTGATGTATGTGACAGGAGGAGGGACAGGGTGATTGTATGTGACAGGAGGAGGGACAGTGATATATGTGACAGGTAGGGACAGTGATGTATGTGACAGGAGGGACAGTGATGGATTGATGTGACAGGAGGGACAGTGATGTATGTGACAGGAGGAGGGACAGCGATGTATTGTGACAGGAGGAGGGACAGTGATGTATTTGACAGGAGGAGGGACAGTGATGTATTTGACAGGAGGGACAGTGATGTATATGACAGGAGGAGGGACAGTGATGTATGTGACAGGAGGAGGGACAGTGATGTATGTGACAGGAGGAGGGACAGTGATGTATTTGACAGGAGGGACAGTGATGTATGTGACAGGAGGAGGGACAGTGATGTATGTGACAGGAGGGACAGTGATGTGTCACAGGAGGAGGGACAGTGATGTATGTGACAGGAGGAGGGACAGTGATGTATTTGACAGGAGGAGGGACAGTGATGTATTTGACAGGAGGAGGGACAGTGATGTATGTGACAGGAGGAGGGACAGTGATGTATGTGACAGGAGGAGGGACAGTGATGTATGTGACAGGAGGAGGGACAGTGATGTATGTGACAGGAGGGACAGTGATGTATGTGACAGGAGGAGGGACAGTGATGTACGTGATAGGAGGAGGTACAGTGATGTATATGACAGGAGGAGGGACAGTGATGTATGGGACAGGAGGAGGGACAGTGATGTATGTGACAGGAGGAGGGACAGTGATGTATATGACAGGAGGGACAGTGATGTATGTGACAGGAGGGACAGTGATGTATATGACAGGAGGGACAGTGATGTATGTGACAGGAGGGACAGTGATGTATGTGACAGGAGGAGGGACAGTGATGTATGTGACAGGAGGGACAGTGGTGTATATGACAGGAGGAGGGACAGTGATGTATGTGACAGGAGGGACAGTGGTGTATATGACAGGAGGAGGGACAGTGATGTATGTGACAGGAGGTGGACAGTGATGTATGTGACGGAGGAGGGACAGTGGTGTATATGACAGGGGAGGGGCAGTTGATGTATGTGACAGGAGGAGGGACAGTGATGTATGTGACAGGAGGAGGGACAGTGATGTATATGACAGGAGGAGGGACAGTGATGTATGTGGCAGGAGGAGGGACAGTGATGTATTTGTCAGAATGTACATGTCTCAGGAGAGTCGGAATGTGGCTACCTATATGTTGGGTAAAAATGGTCGCATACACAAAATCTCATCAGTGCTGAACCTCTTAGCTTTAGCAGAGGAACGGAAAAATAATGCTATCAAGCCAATGAACTTCATTATACATGAGACATCCATTAACACTGGTGAGTGTTCAGTGTCGGAATCCCTGTGAACGGCATCAATAGCGGTAGATCTCCTCCCCCCTTCAAAGAAGAATTTATCACTCGTAGTCACACACAGCAACCCCCAGAGTACTGAGCACATTAAGCTAGCTAGGCATGCAGCGTGGACACAGACAACATTTTGCTGCTGAATTCTACTCCTCTCTAGAGACCGGTGATAATGAGCAGCATCAGGTGAAGGCTTTCATCACATCGAGGAGGTGTCTGTGCTTGTGTATGTATGTCTCTGTTTGCTGTCGTTTGGCTGCGGCCCTGTCATAATAGAGGCCTTGGTCCCTGGTGAGTGCTAGCTGAACACTCTCCTGCATTAATGAGGGATGAACAGGAGGCTGTGATCACTGATTGTCATCCTGTTGGAACTAAGAGAGGCAAGTGGATCGGTGGTCTACAGGTGACGCGCTTGCCTAGAAAGCGAAAAGTCCGGGTGGGAAGTGTGCTGTGGTTTGATCCCCGTTTGAGCCTGAAACTCTCCACCCCCCACCATCCATTAGACCATGATTGGTGGTGTGGATGCTAGTCTTTCGGATGTGACGATAAACCGAGGTCCCACGCGTTAGACAAAATTATTTAGCGCATGTAAAAGAACGATCGTGAAAAAGCGTAAACTTAAGTGGTATGGGCATGTCACAAGATCCCAAGGAATTACAAAGACAGTTTTGCAAGGCACTGTCCAAGGAGGAAGAAGAAGAGGCAGACCAAGGAAGAGCTGGGAGGATAACATCAGTGAATGGACAGGCCTAGAACTCAACAAAACCCTGAGAAAGGCAGAACAGAGAGAAGAATGGAGGGAACTGGTTGCTGAGTCTTTGAGGGTGCCCCCACGGTCGTCAGACTACGGGACAGATAGATAGATAGATAGAAAAGAACCCACGGCAACAAGAAAGTTGTCCCTGGCAAAATTATGAGGGTAAAAGTTACTCTAATAGGGAAACAAATACAGCTGCAGAGAGGAATATGAAAAAAAATGGGTGGTGCTGGTCTTGTGGCGACGTGCTCTCCCCGGGGGAGAGAAGTCCGAATTTTATGCAGAAAAATCTGCCGTGACTTAAAGTGGTATAAGATACATAAAAAACCATGTTCTGGAATCGGTGCTGGTTCCCATGGTGCTCTGCTGCAACGTGCACTGGCTGTGGATGAAGAAGGTTTCTGGACCATGGAGTGTAGTGCTGGATTCTTTATAACTGAACTGAGGTACAAGACTTGTGGTCAAGTCAGTTTACAAGGTAGGCATATTTCCATGCTTGGGATATCGAAGTGCTATTAGACCTAGTCTTTAGGTGTGTAAAGGTTCTGAAAAAGGTTGAAACTTTTGTCTGCCTGCGTATAATTTTAAGTATTTCTGAAATAGAAAAAAAATCATCAGTTCATTGACTGAGATAGTCATCGGATGTACAGGAGAGACGGGTTGGTCAACAGTTTTCTTCAGGATGGCCTGTCTTTAACCATTTGCGACGACACGGAGCCATGTCAAGGCGGGTCCAGAATGTGATGCGTTATGTCCAGTTCTTCCCCTGACTGCTCCTGCGTCTTCCTCTCTCCAGGATGAGTTTGGGCAGGAGAGCTGTGATGCGAAACATGACCAAGCCACAGCAGCTTCCTCCTCTTCACACAACAAGGTTCGGTGGCCTAGCTTGAATGATAACAGTGTGTGTACATACAGATTAGGAAGCTATTGAGAGCGTGAAAAAAATGTCATTTATGAAATTAACGATATAGCAAAGAAGACAATGACAGAAGATAAGCAGATGGCAGGGATAAAGTCTGAAAGTATGAATCATCAGTACAAGGCAGCAGCAGAATTGCAATGAATTGAACTATGTTCGTTTAGCACGTATAGTATTTTTGTTATCCTAAAAACCGCAGCAGCAACAGCAGCAGCAACAACAATAATCACAGCAACTCCCATTGTTTCTATATTGCGTCTGCGATTGGTCAAGACGATGCCAAAGAAAAAGTGTAAAGATCATCAAAATTTTGTGTTTCACCATATATTGTTTCTGAAGAAAGACATCATCTTTTACTTTAACACATCTTGATTAATCATATGGAGAAATGATTATATGAATGTAAGATGAAGAAGTGAAAGACAAGGAAGAAGACAGATGGACACACTTTACAACGATGCTTAGGGACTGTAAGAAAAAAAGATATAAACCATATAAACCATAAGTACATCTTGTCAGCAGAACAGACATACTGTGTCAAAAAATACAGTGATCTCTGTCTGTCTATCTGTGTGTCTGTCTGTCTGTCTCTGTCTCTGTCTGTGTGTCTCTGTGTCTGTCTGTCTGTCTGTCTGTCTGTCTGTGTGTCTCTCTCTCTGTGGAAGAAATGGAAGTAAACGTATACTCTCGCTTGGGA
>CM054147.1:5436053-5442824 GCA_028751875.1 Rapana venosa | reverse complement strand
TTTTTTTGTTGGTTTTGTTTTTTTTCCCCGTTGTCTTTTCATCTTTGCTATTTTTGTTACACGGTGTGTGGCTGTGTTATGCTATGTCAGAACTAGACGAAACAGATAAGCAATAACCCCCAGCCTATGGAAAATAAAAACAACAAAACAAATGAAACTCTAAGCATCACTCCATCCTTACCATCACCCACCACCACCACCACCACCACCACCACCACCCACCACCACCACCCCCAAACCACCACCACCACCATGCACCCCTCATAACAAAACCACAAACAAACCAAGCCAAACAAACAGATAAGAAAACCCACTGACAGCCAACATAGCCAACATTATTCTGGAGAGAAATCAGTTTCTCACACGGGCGGCTGTCTCCTTTCCATTTTCATGTCTGAAGGACAAGCAGCAAGCATCACTGCCACCAGGAGACTGACTTGTTCGCGTCATCAGATTGTGGCCCCTTGATTTACTTCCCCTTGTCTCCAGGGATGGAACCCCAGGATGGAGGAATGGAAGAGGGTAAGGGGGGGCTAGAGAGGGTGGAGGAAAGGCGCAAAGGGAGGGTGCAAGTAGAGGGGATGGGAGAAGATGAGGGATGTGTGTGTGTGTGTGTGTGGGGGGGGGGGGGGGTGTCATGAATGCAGGGAAGGATGGAAAAAGCTGTTACAGCAAACTTTAAAAGGGATGTGTAAACATAGCGCTAGCGAACTAGAATCGAACTGCTTATCGATCCCCACTGCAGTCAATGTAACTTCAGGCACTGATGGCAGTCCTTAGAGTTGGAAAATCCTGCATTGCCATGAAGTGATGTATATCACAGGAGAAGGGACAGTGATGTATATGACAGGAGGAGGGACAGTGATGTATGTGACAGCAAGAGGGACAATGATGTATGTGACAGGATGAGGGACAGTGATGTATGTGTCAGGTGGAGGGACAGTAATGTATGTGACAGGAGGAGGGACAGTGATGTATGTGACAGGAGGAGGGGCAGTGATGTATGTGACAGGAGGAGGGAACAGTGATGTATGTGACAGGAGGAGGGACAGTGATGTATGTGACAGGGGGGAGGGCTGAGTATATGACAGGGGATGGACAGGAGAGTAGGAGAGGGACAGTGATGATGTGACAGGGGGGCATGATGTAGTGACGGGGGGGACAGTGATGTATGTGACAGAGGGACAGTGATGTATGTGCAGGAGGGGACGGTGATTGAAGGGGGAGGGACAGGATGTTTGGACGGAGGGGGGACAGTGATGTATATAAAAGGGAGGGCATGATGTATTCACGGGAGGAGGGACAGGATGTATGTGGCGGAGGGGGGACATTGATGTACTGCAGGAGGAGGACAGTGATGTATTTTCAGTAGGAGGGACAGGATGTACTGACAGGGGGACATAATCATGGACAGGGGAGGGACAGCATGTATTCACAGGAGGGAAAAAGATGTATTGACGGAGGACAGTGATGAAATATACGGGAGGGGGGACTGTGTATGTGACAGGGGGACAGTATGAAATTGAAGGAGGGGGCTGATGATATGACGGGGAGGACTGATTATATCACGGAGGACAGTGTGTATGTGATAAGGGGGGACATGATGTAGTAAAAGAGGGGGGACGTGATTATGGGCGGGAGGGGGGACAGTGATTTTGTCAGAATGTAATGTCTCAGGGAGTCGGAATGTGCTACCTTATGTTGGGTAAAAATGTCCATCCCACAAAACTTCCAGTGCTAAACCCTGACTTTAGCAGGGGAAAAAAAATAATCTATCAACCCAATAATTTCATTAACATGAACACCTTTAAAACACGGTGAGGGGTTTATGTGGGAACCCGTAAACGGATCAAGCGGAGATTTTCCCCCCCCCTTCAAAGAAGTTTTATCATCTAGCACACCGAACCCCCGGGGTAGAGCACATAAGCTATAGGCAGCAGCGTGGACACAGAAAACATTTTGCTGCTAAATTTACTCCCTCTGAGACCGGTGTAATGAGCCCAGGGAAGGCTTTCATCACATCGAGAGGTTCTGGTTTGTGTATTTTGCCTGTTTGCTGTCTTTTTGGGCTGAGGCCTGTCAAATAAGGGGCCCCTGGCCCGGTGAGGTTCTAACACCCCCGCATTAAAGGGAAAAACAGGGGGCGTGTCAGACTGTCATCCTGGGGGAACAAAGAGAGGCAAGGGGATCGGGGCTACGGTGACGCGTTTGCACAAAGCAAAAAGCCCGGGGTGGGAAGTGTGCGGGGGTTGACCCCCGTTTGAGCCTGAAACCTCCACCCCCCACCCCCTTTAGCCATATTGGTGGGGTTGCTAGTCTTTCGGATGTGACGATAAACCGAGGTCCCACCGTTAATAAAAATTTTTTAGCGCTGTAAAAGAACCCAGGGAAACAAGAAAGTGTCCCTGAAAAATTTGGGGAAAAGTCCCTGATAGGGAAACAAATACAGCTGCAGAGAGGAATAGAAAAAAAATGGTGGGCTGGCTTGGGCGAGTGCTCCCCGGGGGAGAGAAGCCCGAATTTCAGCAAAAAATCCCCGGATTAAAAGTGGTAAAAGAAAAAAAAAACAACAACAAAAAAGTTCTGGAATCAGTGCTGGGCCCCGGGTGCTTGCCCAGCCTGCTGGGTGGTGAAGACGGGTTTTACTGGGCCGTGTAGTGTAGCGTGGATTTTTTTTAACGAACTGAGGTCAAAAATTTTGGTCAAGTCATTTAAAAGGAGGGATATTCCGTTATAAAGAAATTATTAAAACCCCTTCTTTTTGGGGTGTAAAGGTTTTTGAAAAAGGGTGAAAATGTTCTCCTGGACCATCAACTATTTCTGAAAAAGAAAAAAATCATCATCGTTCCTTGATGAATGGTCGTCGGAGTAAGGGAACGGTTGGTCAACAGTTTTCCCAGGGGGCCCGTTTGACCATTGGCACACACAGAGCCTGTCAAAGGGGGGGTCCGCATGTGGTCTATGTCCCGTTTTCCCCTGTCGCCCGCGTCTTCCCCCTCTCCCGGGTGGTTTTGGGGGGAAGCTGTGATGCGAAACATACCAAGCCACATCAGCTTCCTCCTTTCAACAACAAGGTTCATGCCTAGCTTTTATGAAACAATCTGTAAACAATGGAAACATTTAGAGCGTGAAAAAAAAAACATTTTTTGAAATTAACGATATACAAGAAAACAATACAAAGATAAGCAGATGGCAGGGTAGTCTGAAAATATGATCACCCCGTTTGGCAGCCAGAATTGCAATGAATTGAAAATGTTTGGGTTTAACCCGTACATATTTTTTATCCTAAAAAAACCCCAGGCAACAGCAACACAAAAACAATATCAAGCAACCCATTTGTTTGTATATTGCTCTGCGATTTGTCATGACATTCCAAAGAAAAAGTTTAAAGATCATCTACATTTTGTGGTTCACCATATATGGTTTTTGAAGAACGACTTCATCTTTGACTTTAACACATCTTGATTAATCATAAGTAGTAATGATTATATGAATGTAAGATGAAGAAGTGAAAGACAGGGGAGAAGACAGATGGACAAAGGAGCCACTTTACGACGATGCTTTGGGACTGTAAGAAAAAAAAAGATATAAACCATATAAACTATACGTACACCTTGTCAGCAGAAGACATACTGTGTAAAAAAAAAAGTGATCTCCGTCTGTATATCTGTGTCTGTCTGTGTGTCTGTCTTTCTGTCTCTGTCTCTGCCTGTCTGTCTGTGTGTTTGTGTGTGTGTGTGTCTGTCTGTCTCTGTCTCTCTCTCTCTATGTGGAAGAAATGGAAGTAAACGTATACTCTCGCTTGGGATAGAAAACAGAATTTTCACATGGCTGGGAAACTGTGGCAAGCAAATACGATTTGGGAACGGGTTGGCAGACAGAGCAGTAAGTTCTTTAACATCCAACTCTCCTTCTTCACGCAACTAAGAGCAAGATTTGTGTAACTTGCCGAAAACAAGTTCTGAGCCAGTTGCATTATCACAACAACACGCAATATCATATCAGAGAGAGAGAGAGAGAAAAACTTGAAACTTGAAACTTGAAAATGGTTTAATGTGGTAGGCTCCTGTAAGCCCATTCACATGGGGACAGTGGGGAGGGGGCAGTGAAAAAAGAAAACATTTCAACACATGACATATTCAAAACATTTAAAATAATCAGCATGGCATGGCATCCACATCATGGAACAAATTCATGTTTGACAATGACTCAGTGCTTTCACTCACACTATGAATATACAATGGACTGGGCGAGCAACAGAGCAGCTATGACATATCTTTAAATGGAGTTCCACTCGAACAAGTTTTGGTAATGGCTACAATTTCTTTCAGCTCATGACTGACATGATCCATTTGTTTATTTATGTTGTCATTAAATCGTTCAAAGCATTTCAAGACATTACTGTAAGTCAGCTCTGATTTTGCACCTGTGTTCTCGGACTCAGTATTGCTCCTTGAATGTTCAGAATCATTTTTACAAGCTGCATCACAGTCTCCATCAGAATGATTCCCCACAAGGTCTGACACACTCCCACCCCCCTGCTCCACATCTTCGGAGCCCTCCCACTTGCACGACATTTCCTCATCAATGTCACAGACTGTTTCTATATCAGAACTGATTGTTACTGTCTGTTTATCCATGTCACATGATGGTATGTTTAGTTGTGTTTTACCTTGCTGATTGTCACCTGACAGTGGCGCAGAAGAAGTGCATGGCACAAAAGGGGAAAAGTCAGTCACAGCGGGGGAAGGTGTCTTCTGGTCAGCAACATAGCAGAGACTAGGTGGTGTTGGCATGAAGAGTCCTGAAGGAGATGAAACACTTGCCTTCTTCTCATGGTCTGCTCTGTAAGCTTCAGCCCTCCTTCTGTCTCTGCTGACCTGTGACAGGCACTTTCGTCGATAGGTAACACTGCTGTCTGCTGTCTCAGGGTAATGAACCGAAGTGTTTGTAGTCAGTCGCAAAACGACCGTAGTTTGACTGCCTCTGCCATCGATTTTGAAAGATGACACTGTATTGTCACGTAACACAGCATTCAAAAGACATTCTAGAGTTGTTGGGAATCCTTCAACTGGCATACTGACTCTGGTATACACGAGAAACAGTAATATTTACAGCAGCTGCTGAGTAATGCGTCTTGCTGGCAACCAAGCAAGGGAAGCTACCCCGAGAGAGAGAGAGAGAGAGAGAGAGAGAGAGAGAGAGAGAGAGAGAGAGAGAGAGAGGGAGGGAGAGAGAGAGAGAGAGAGAGAGAGAGAGAGAGAGGGAGGGAGAGAGAGAGAGAGAGAGAGAGAGGGAGAGAGAGAGAGAGAGAGAGAGAGAGAGGAGGGAGAGAGAGAGAGAGAGAGAGAGAGGGAGGGAGAGAGAGAGAGAGAGAGAACTCGAACTCGAAATGTTTACTGAGAGTAAATGGATAAGCACAGGGCTTCTTTACACCATGCTCTCACAAAAAACCAAGAAAAGAAAGAAAGAACAAAAAGTCAAGAAAAACTACATACCCCCCCTACACACACACACACCACACACACACACACACACACACACACACACACACACACACACACACACACACACACACACACACACACACACTAATCAAAACAAAAGAACTGAAACTAAACCTAACAGCAAAAAAAAAAAAGACAAACACACACCAATGCAAAAACAACAACAAAACTTCAAGTAAACAAAGTATGCAAACAGTAAGAATCAGCAGTTTTAGATACATTCCAATGAAGATTCAAATGAGTATCATAATAAAGTACTACTACTAAATTAGATGAAAATCAAAGAGACAATGAGAGAGAGAGAGAGAGGGGGATGGGGGGGGGGGGGGGGGAGAGGGGAGAGAGAGGAGGGAGGGAGGGAGGGAGGGAGAGACAGACAGACAGACAACAGACAGGTAGAGACAGAGATAGAGACAGAGATAGAGACAGGTAAAGACAGACAGATAAACAGAGAATATACAAACGCATTTAACACTATGTTGTAGGGAAATGAATAAGTACAACGTTTCTTTGCACCATGCCCTACTCCACTCCCCATTTTCCTAAGGAAAATATTATAGAATAAACCCAACAACAAAGCAAGCAAACTCCCAGCAAAAACTAGTCAATATAAGTATGACACAAGCAATGAAATGTAAGAAAAAGTCAAACACACCCAAACTCTTTCCTTCTATGTTCATACTATCCCTCACTGAATCTCTACTTTGCCCGCCCATCCATCCCTTTCTTTACAAATTTCCTCTGGTACAAGTCTCATCCAAACCAAAGGAATTTGAAGAATGCATGAACACACACACACACACACACACACACACACACACACACACACACACACACACACACACACACACACACACACACACACACACTCACACACTCACACAGACGCACACACACACACACACACACACACACACACACACACACACACACACACACACACACAACACACACACACACACGCACGCACGCCCGCCCCAATTATCAACGAAAACACGAAAAAATATGAAGAAAAACACAGAACACTCTCAATCAAGGTTACAAGCAAATATAGCACACCCACACATACATTATATTCATCATCATCATCATCAGACCCGTGACCTTGGCGGTCGTGGGGGAGACATGAAAGACGATGCCGTGGTAAGCCTCCTCCATCCATCTCGGTCCTCGGCTCTGCGCAGTAGTGCCGAGTCATTCATCCTGGTCCATTCTCTGATGTTGTCCATCCATGACTTGTTCTGTCTTCCCCTCCTTCTGCCAC
>CM054147.1:5418553-5428553 GCA_028751875.1 Rapana venosa | reverse complement strand
TTTACCGTTTACATACATAAGAAACATCTTGAGGTAGCGGTATGTTTATTTACTGTTGGTAGTCCTCTTGTGCGTCAATGTGTCTTATATTGGTATGGTTGACTTTGCTTCTGAATAATGCTGTTTAATCCAGTGTGTTTGCATAAGAGAGAGAGAGAGAGAGGAGAGGAGAGAGAGAGAGAGGGGAGAGAGAGAGAGAGAGAGAGAGAGATAGAGAAGAGAGAGAGAGAGAGAGAGAGAGACAGTGTGTGTGTGTAAGAGAAAAGAGAGAGAGAGAATTTTATCTGAGTTATTTTATCCAGATTCTTTTATTTCGAGGATAAAGAATAAGCACTCATATGCTTTCTTGCATACAGTCCCCGTGTGCACGCTGTTGTTACAGTTTGGCACCGGTTCCCATTCGCCACACACTAGGCTACTCTTCCGAAAAGCGGAACAGGTTTTAATGTGTACTCAAGATATTCTGCGCGCATTTGCACATGGGACTTTCGTTTATAGTCTCATCCAAAAGACCTTTTTTGGGGGGTAGAAAGGGTGGGGGTGAGGGGTATAGTCGGCACTGATGATAACTCCATCCAGGGGGCCAAAATCCCTTTGAACGGGATTCGAACCCGGGTCAGCAGATCTCGAGCACATTGCGCATCACTTCAACCACCAGGCTGTCCCATCAACTACCATTTGTTCCTTTCATCATAAAAGTGTTTACGTGTGCGTGTGTGTGAGAACATGTTTTTGATATACACGTAAAATATATTAAAAAACCCCAAAACAACCCAACAACAACAACCCAACAACACAAAAAAACCCCAACAAAATTAAAACTAACGTTATATACGTATTTGAAGCCAGGCTAGGCTCTGCGTTCGTTCGCACGCCTTTACCAAATCCACACAAATGCAGCACAACAGGGAAACATCATTACACGGTCATGCTTTGTCCCGCTGCAGTGTATAAACATAGCCGAGGTTCAAGACCTGACCAAGGCTGAAGGCCATGCTGCCTTGTATCCCATGCATGTCTGCTGGGAGACCCGGGGACATGGCGGGAAAACGTTAAAAGATTTTCAGAGGGTTTCCCGGACGTTCGCCTGCAGTGTTTTCCCCCGCTGTGGGTCAGCCTAAAAAAAAGCCCCGGAAAGTGTCCCGAGCGAGGTTTTTTTTCTGGGGGCTAAGTAAAGTAAAAACGTTTTAGGGGGGACAGACACCTTTCTGTCTGGTCCTAGCAGGTTTTTCAGACCTAAATGGGTGAAAAAGGGTTCGTTTTGTGGGGTGGTGTGTGGGGGTGTGTGTGTGTGTGCGCGCAGCGGTTTGTTTGGGTCTGGGCAAAATGGAAAAAAAGCAGTAACTTTAAACCCGCAACTTGAAACGTGAGACGAGGTTTTTTTTTTTCTCCCCCATGTCAACACTTTGTATTCCCCCACTGAAAGCTTACCAGACCCAAACCCTGCCAAAAAGGGGGAAATGTAGGGCTTACGGCAGGCAGCAGCTGGGCGGGGGGGGTAAACCATGTCTTTTCCCTCGGAGGCCCTTGAGGACCCAAATGCATACAAAAACCTCACTATATCCCGCCCCCCTCCCCCCCTCTCTCCTCTCTCTCTCCCCTCTCCCCTCCCTCCCTCCCTCGCTCCCTCTTTTCTCTCTCTCTCCCCTCTCAACTCCCCAAATCCAACCATCTTCCTCTCTCCCTCTTCCCCCCCCCCTCCCCTCCCCTCCACCCCCCTCTCCCCTCCTTCCCCTCTTTCTTTCCTCCCCCTCTCTCCCTCCCCTCCCTAAACACTCTATCCCCCCCCCTCTCCCTCCCTCTTCTCTCCCTCTCTCTGTGCCCCCTCTCCCCCCTCTCTCCTTTTCTTCCCCCCCCTTCTCTCATCTCTCCCCTCCCCCTATTCTCTCTCTTTTTCCCCCCTCTTTTCTCCCTCTCCCTCCTCCCCTCCCTCCCCCTTTTTTTCTCTTCCCCCCCCCCCCCTCCCTCTCCCCCAAACTCTCCTCTCCCTCCCTCCCTCCCCCCCCTCTCCTCCCCCTCTCCCTCTCTCCCCTCACCCTCCTCTCTCTCTCCCCCCCTCCCCTGTCCCCTCTCCCTCCCTCCCTCCCCCCCCCCTCCTTTCCCCTTTTCCTCCCTCTCTCTCTGTCTCCCCCTCCCTCCCCCCTCCCTTTTCTCCTTCCCCCCTCTCTCCCTTTTCTCTCTGTCTCCCTCCCTCTCCCTTCCCTCCCTCTCCCCTTCCCTCTCTCTCCCCTCTCGTTTTTGTCTCCCTCTCCCTCCCCTCTTCCTCCCTCCCCCCCCCTCCCCCTCCCCTCTTTTCTCCCTCTCCTCTCCTTTTCCCTCCTCTCTGTCTCCCTCCTCTTTCCCCCCTCTCTCCTTCCCTCTCTTCCTCCCCTCCCCTCTCCCTTTTCTTTTCCCCCCTCCCCCCTCTCTCTCATCCCTCCTCTCTTTTCCCCCCCTTTTTTCTCCTCCCTCCCCTCCCCCTTCCCCCTCTCTCTCCCTCTTTCTTCTTTCCCCTCTCCCCCTCTCCATCTTTTTCTCTCCCTCTCTCTCCCCTCCCTCCCCCTTCCCCTCCCCTTTCCCCTCTCCTCTCCCTCCTCTCCTCTCCCTCTCTCTCTCTCCCTTCCCCCTCTCTCTCTCCCCCTCCCCTCTTCCCCCCCCCCTCTTTTCTCTCCTCCTCTCTCCCCTCTCCCCCCTTCCTCTCCCTCCCCTCCCCCTCCTCTTCTCCCCCTCTCTCCCTCCCCCCCTCCCTCACTTCCCCCCCCCTCTCTTTTTCCCCCCCCTCTCTGTCTCCCTCTCTCTCCCCCCTCCCCCCCTCTTTTCCTTCCCTTTTCTCTCCCCTCTCTCCAGTCTCCCTCCCCCCTCCCCCTCTTCTCTCCCCCCCCCCCTCACCCCCCTCCCCCTCTCCCTCTCTCCCTCTCTCCTCATCCCTCTCTCTCTGTCCCCCCTCTCTCTTTCCCTCCCCCCCTTTCCCTTTCCCCCCTCTCTCCCTTCCTCTCTTTTCCCCCCCCTCTCCCTCCCCCCTCTCTCTTCCCCCTCTCTCTGTCTCCCTTTTTCTCCCCCCCCTCCCTCCCTTTCCCTTTCCCCCTTCTCCCTCCCTCTCCTCCTTCCCCAACTCCTTCTCTCCCTATCTCTCTCTCTCTCTCCCCTCTCCCTCTCTCTCTCTCTCTCCCTCCCTCCCTCTCCCCCCCTCTCCCCTTCCCCTCTCTCTTTTCCCCCCCCTGTCCCCTCTTCCCCCCTCTAAACTCCCCCTTTTCCTCTCTCTTCTCTCTCAATCTTTTCTCTCTCTCTCTCTCTCTCTCTCTCTCCCCTTCCCCTCTCTCTCGTTCCTTTGGGCCCAAGCTGCGAGGTTTTCCCCCGGGGGGAGAATTTTTTTTAATAAGCCGAAATTTTCCCCCAATAGATGTAAATCCCCCTCCGACTTTTAGGCAGGAAAAGCTGTGAAAGCCGGTTTCCGTAACCCAACGAAAAGCCGACATGATTTCAGGGTCTTTAAAAAGTGCATAATTTGATCTTCTGCAAAACACGGGAAAGGGGATTAAACACTGGGGCTCTACGGGTTTTAAGTTTATCAAGAGACAGTAAAACTCCTCCCCCCTTAATTCAGTAAACATCCTCACCCCTTTAAATTTAAAACATCCTCACCCTTAATTCCCGTAAAAAATCCTCACCCCTTTAATTCCCTAAACATCCTCACCCTTAAAAATTCAGTAAACAACCTCACCCTTAAATTTAGTAAACATCCTCACCCTTTAAATTTATAAACATCTATCAAACTACGTCCCGTGTCCCACGACCGTGGGGGGCCCCCCCCAAAAACTCAGCAAAACCCGTTTTTTCCATTCCTCCCTGTTCTGCCCATTCTCAAGGGACGCCCTTAGTCTGAACTTGGAGATAATTTGGGTATTCTTATCCCCAGATGGGTTTATTTTTGGGCAAAGCTGTTTATTTTCCCGTGCAGTCCTGCATACAAATTCTGGCTTGGGGTTTCCTTTGGCGGATACAATGGGTCCCCCCGGGACTTTAAGCTTGAATGTTTTCCAGCTTCTTTCATTAACCCTGATATCAGTGCTAATTGCCTTTTGGGGTTTTTAGTCATCAAATTTGGTCTTTTCTGCAAATGATTTCCATTTCCGAAATTTTTTTAGGCCTTTAACCAAGTGTTTTTGTAGGCTGGGAAACTCTTTTTCGAACCCGCTAATTCCCTCAATGTCATCTGCGAAGCGGGGGTTTTTGAACGTTTTGCCACCAATGCTGACTGATCCTTCATGATGTTCCAGTGCATCAGCCATGATTCTCTCAAGGAAGATGTTGAAAAGAGTGGGTGAGAGTAGACAGCCCTGCCTTACTCCAACTGTTGTTCGAAACCATTCTCCAATGTTGTTGTTGTAGTACACTGCACTGGTGGCCTCGCTGTACAGCTGTTTGATGACTCTGATCAGGTTTGCATTGATGCTGTACAAATTCATGGTTGCCCACAAAGCTGCATGCCACACCCTGTCAAATGCCTTCTTAAAATCGATAAATACGTGGTAAAGGTCTTGTTGATGTTGAAGGTACCGCTCACATAGTATTCTGAGGTTGAATATCTGTTCTGTTGTGCTGCGCCCTGCTCTGAAACCTGCTTGTTCCTCAGCAATGATGGTCTCTGCTTGTGGCTTCAGTCTATTCAATATTATCTGCAGCATGACCTTGCTTGGGTGACATATGAGGCTGATTGTGCGGTAATTATGGCATTGTTGTAGATTTCCTTTCTTGGGGAGGGTGATGATGAGTGACTGCGTCCATGATGTTGGCCATTTTCCTGTCTGCCAGATCTTGTTGCAGATTCTTAGTAGGGCGCTGATCATGGCTTCCCCTCCAGCTTGGACCAGCTCAGCTGGAATGTTGTCAGCCCCTGCTGACTTCCCCTTTTTCAGCAATCTGACTGCTGTTTCCACTTCTTCTCGGAGGATAGGGTGACTGTCTGTGTCTTTGCTGTCGGGTACATTAAGGACTTCTGGATCTCCTGCGGTTCTATAGTTATACAGGTCGGAGCAGTATTCTGTCCATCTGTTCAGAATATCCTGGTCGTCAGTGAGACACTTCCCATTTTTGTCTTGGATTGTTAAACCTTTTCTCTGTTTCGTGCTAGTCAGGTCTTTCACCAGCTGATATGCTTTCTTGCTATTGTTTTTCTTGATGTTCTCTTCAATGTCTTGGCACTGTTCACCGATCCATTTCTCTTTTGCCTCCGTCATGGACTTCCTGATTCTTTTGTTGACTGCCCTATATTGTTCTGCTCTTTCTTTTGTTTCATTTTTCTTTTTCTTCAACTCTCTACGCTTGTCGCATAGTTGTAGGATGTTAGGTGTGACCCATGGTTTTTTGACTGGTCGGCGTTTGCCAAGAAGCTCGTTTGCTGTTTCAGTCACTGCTGTATTGAAACTATTCGTCAGTGTATCTATGTCTGAGTCTATCACAGTGAGTGCTGCAAACTTTCCACCTATCCTTGCTTGAAAAATTTCTAATACCTCTGGGTCCTTCAGCTTCTCGAGGTCAAATTTGATCCTGATGTTGTTCCGCTTGTGGATTTTCTTTAGACGTAGTCGGAAAGTCATCATCACAAGATCATGATCACTCCCTATGTCTGCTCCTGGAAAACTTCGTGTCTGTGCGATGTTAACGCTAGACTGAAACCGTCTTTTCACCATGATGTAATCTATTTGGTTGTGGTGTTCTCCATTTGGGCTATGCCATGTCCATTTTCTGGATTTCTTGTGTGGGCCAAGTGTATTCACTAACTGGAGGTGGTTGTTACTGGCAAACTCCAGGAGTCTCAAGCCTCTTTCATTTGATTGGTTATTACAATGTGGCCCACAAACGCCCTCCCAGTCTTTCCATGCATCTTCTCCTACCTTGGCGTTCCAGTCGCCTTGCACAACGAGGATGTCTTTCTTGGGTGTTTGATTCAGAACCTCTTGTAGCTGGTCATAAAATTCTTCTACGGCTTCATCTGTGCAGTCTGATGTAGGGGCGTATGCCTGTACTATAGTTATGTTAAAGGGGGTTGCTCTCAGGCGGATGGTAATAAGTCTGCTGGACACAGGCTGACAGCTCATGACGGTGTTCACGGTGTCTTTGTGAACGAGAAACCCCACGCCGTGTTCATGTTTATCCTGTTTTCCACTGTAGTATAATTTGTGGTCTTCCTGGGTCGTTGTTTCTCCCATGTTTTTCCACCTGACTTCGCAGAGCCCAAGGATGTGCCATTGATATCTGGACATCTCATGTGTCAGTTCTTCCACTTTGCCTGCAGCTCTTAGTGTCCGTACATTCCATGTGCCAATGATGGTGTTGTTTCTGGCACGAATTTTGCTGCGTTTTACATCAGTAGCATACTTTCGACATCTGTCCTGATGAGCAACAGAAGGCGCGGTCCTTGGTAACCCGGGCGACGACCGATCCGGTATGGAGATTCTGGCTGTCTTTGTCATTGGTGTATCTTGGGCAAATCAAACCTGGCGGAGCCCATCCCTCTCCAGGTCGGATTTTCTGGTTGGGTTTACTCCCCACATGTGGCAGGTGGTACTGGGTTACATGGTTACCAGTAGCAGAGGGAGTCTCTGACCTGACCAACAAAAAACATCCTCACCCTTAATTCACCAGATGCCGCCGAGATTCAAACCCACGACTTCATGGACTCAAGGGATTGAACGAACGGTGTTAACCATTTGCTCAAGCGTCCGTCAACGGGGGGACGGGATAGCCTGGTGGTAAGACTGATGCGCTCGTGATCTGCTGACCCGGGTTCGAATCTCGTTCAAGAGGACTTTTGTTCTGGAGTTAACATCAGTGCCGATTCCACTCTCCCCAAAAGTCCTTCGGATGAGACTACAAACCGAGGTCCCGTGTGCGAACGCACGCAGAACATCTTGCGCACAAGTTTAAAACCCGTTCCGCTTTCAAAATAGTAGGCCATTGTGTGCCGGTGGGAACGGATGACAACATTTACAAAACTGCATACACACGGGGACTGGATGTTAAAAAGCACATGAGTGCGTATTCCATTATCCTCGAAATAAAAGAATAAAAGAAAAGAAAAGAAAGATAATGTAAACATCTAAACACAAAACCTACGCCGTCCATTAGCAGGGAGTTTGACAAGAACACGAATGCAGTGAAGTGAGGAATCCTGACTTCCCTAGAGAGAAGTTTCATTACACCTCAGAAAACATTTTCCATTTCACGCTTCAGCAGTTTTGTTGTCTGTCAACAGAAATATTGCATACTGAGTGTGCTGAAGACAGCAGAACTCGAAAACTGAAAGACAAAGAAGCTGACAGTGTTCATATTTGCAATATTGATATAGTCACACTTGTAACAGATGGAGAGGGGAGGGGGGAAGGGTTACAGGCTAGAACTGCTTTCTGTAGCAGACAAGTGATTCATTCTTGGATCGGGTCATGTCTGAAAAATCATGGTGAAGTTCTCTGTTGATCAGTTTGCCGTTGACAAACCAAAAACAACTACAGCGTTTGCGTGTCAACAGGACACTTCAAATTTGAACTAGATATTGTATTGTAATGTATTGTGTTGTAATGTATCGTATCGTATCGTATTGTGTTGTATTGTATTGTATCGTATTGTGTTGTATTGTATTGTATTGTATCGTTTTGTATTGTATTGTATCGTATTGTTTTATTGTATATTAATTTAAGTCACGGAGGAGTTCTCTGCATGAATTTCGGGTTGCTCTCACCATGGAAAGCTCGTCGCCACAAGAGCAGCGCCACCCATTATTTATTTTCTTTTCCTATCAACTTTCCTTATGTTACAGACACCACTCAGCTGTATGATAAAATCATCTTTGGAAATAGTTCAGATGTTTAGAAATTCGTTGTTTGTCCCCCCAAAAAACTTTTCTGTGAAAGAATCAACAGCACTTGCTAAGGGAGCCAGACATAGATACCCAGCATTAAAAACACGCACATACACAACACACACACACACACACAACACAACACAGCACAACACACACACACACAAACACACACGCCGCGCACACAAATAAATGCACAGAAGCCACACGCAAGCTCGCACGCAAGCTCGCACGCACGCACACATTTAAAGAAATGATCGATTTGAAAGACACATTTACACTTAGGAGATAAGAAAGGTTGAAAAGCTATTTTAAAAATGCTAGATGTTAAAGAGAAATGTGTGCTTTGGAGATTAGAAAGGTTAATAATTATTAATTTTAAAGAAACAGATTTGAAAAGTACATTTGCACTTAGGAGATAAGAAAATAAACTATTTAAAGAAATGAAGAAAATAAACTATTTAAAGAAATGATAGATTTGAAAAAAAAAAGCATTTGCATTTAGGAGATACAAAAATGAATCGTTTACAGAAATGATATATTTCAAAGATAGGTTAATAAAGTAGATAGGAAATATGCACACTGGGAAGACCTTGAAAATGTTTCAGTTTAGAAGAGAAAAAAGAGGACGATAAACATGCTCTGTTACATGTGCATTTGGAAGATTAGCTGATTGCTATAGGTTTTGTTTTGCTTTTCGCCATAAATCGTGAATTTCTTCCTTTCTTCTTCTTTGCTATGCCAGTGTTATGTTTATGCAATCAAACTGGCTATAATATATCAACAACTTGTCCTTCAAACTTGAAAGAGCGCGCATAACATTTGTTAGGAGAAAATAGTGAGTGTTTGAGAATCGAAGACGGCAAGAGAGAGAGAGAGAGAGAGAGAGAGAGAGAGAGAGGAGAGAGAGAGAGAGAGAGAGAGAGAGAGAGAGAGAGAGTGTGTGTGTGTGTGTGTGTGTGTGTGCGCGCGAGCGTATGCACGTGTGTGCGTGCTTGCCTGCACGTGTGTGTACGTTGTGTGTGTGTGCGCGCGCATGCGTGAATATGTGTACGTGTGTGCGTGCGTGCATGCGTATGTATCTGTGTGCGTGCATGTGTGTGTGTGAGTGTGTTCGTGAGAGCCTGAGTGCCTGCACGCGTGTTTGTGCTGCATTTTGTGTGCATGTTGATAATTGAGACGCCCAGAAATAAAAACCCCACGCCATGATTGCATTAGCAGTGTATTAGCACGGATTTGAAGAGCGCAAAGCTGAGGACATGAGGAATCCTTCCCTGGAGAGAGGTAGCATTTAATCCCTGAAAACGTTTCGCAGTTCATCACGCTACAGTAGTTGTGCTGTCTGTCCACAACAAAGCTTGTTGGCTGGAGGGAGCTGTAAACTGTAAAAATGGAAGGAAGATAGACGAAGAGGCAGACGATCTTAATATTTGTGATATTGACGTCTTCACACTGGTAACAGAGGAGAGAGAGAGAGAGAGAGAGAGAGAGAGAGAGAGAGAGAGAGAGAGAGAGAGAGAGAGAGAGAGAGAGAGAGAGAGAGAGATGGGTGATGGTGACCAGACAGAAGTGCTTGCTAGAGCAGACCGGTTATTGCTTCTTTGGACTTCAGATTGGAAAATCACGTTTAAAGCCTCTGTCGATCAGTTTATCTATAACCATTCTTTTTTATTTTTAAAGAAAGCTGTATTTGCTTATTAACAGGACACTTCAGATTTGAACTATCTTTATTGCAAGGATTACTTAGTTGTATGTTTAATTAATATCCTCTTTGGAGATTGTTCAGATGTTCATAGATTTCGTTGAATGTCAAAAACTATTTTTGAGTACCATGTGCATTTCTAAGGGAACAAGCATGGAGAGGTACCTCACCAGCATTGAATTCACACACACCACACACACACACACACACACACCACACACACACACACACACACACACACACACACACACACACACACACACACACACACACACACACAACAGAGAGAGAGAGAGAGAGAGAGAGAGAGAGAGAGAGAGAGAGAGAGAGAGAGAGAGAGAGAGAGAGAGAGAGAGAGATGCAATGCACAAACGACACCACATGATACCCTAGACCGTGAACAGCAGTATTTAACCTTACGCGTGGGAAACTCTGTTGTATCAGCAAACTCAACCAAACAT
>CM054147.1:5403553-5413553 GCA_028751875.1 Rapana venosa | reverse complement strand
ATCCCCTCTAGCCGGGGAAAGGGACCCCCCAAACCCAACAACAAAAAAAACAAAAAAAAACCCCCAAAACAAAAAACAAAAAAATAAAAAAAAACAACAAACAAAAAAACAAAAACCAAAAACCAACCAAACCAAAAAAAATACAACCATTTCCCCCCCCCCTTTCCAACAAAAACCCCCCCCCCCCCCCCCCCTAACCCCCCCCCCCCCCCCCCCCCCCACCCCCCCGCCCCAAAACAAAAACCAAAAAAAGAAAAACCTAGTTCCCCATAAAAATCACTTTTTTCTGGAAAGCGAGCAAATTTCCCCTTTTTAAAAGCAAAAACGAAGAACACGAACACACTTTTCCCTGTTCATAACCTTTACTTTATAAAATTTGGGCCCTTAAATCCAACGACAGAAGAGAAAAAAAAAAGGGGGGTTTGGGGTTTGAGGGGGGGGGTGGTGGTGGAAAGGGAAGCAATTGTTTCCCCTGAGTGTTTTTTAGGTGTTGGGTCTCGGAAGGGACCCTCGCTGAAGGCCCTTTTCCCGATGTGTTAGCATCTCCGTAGGGAAAGCGGCCGGGCTCCTCCCTTTTTTTGTCTTTCTGCTGCTTGGCTCGCCAATCTTTGCCGGGGGGGGGGGGGGGAGGGGGGGGGGGGGGGGGGGGGGGGGGGGGGGGGGGGGGGCGGGGGGGGGGGGGGGGGGGGGGGGGGGGGGGGGGGGGTGGATGAAAAAATGGCCTTTTGGCCCGCAAAAAAAAAACAACCGGGGGACCTTTTTCCCAAAAAAAAGGGGGGCCCCCGGGGGGTGTTTAAAAAGCACGCACGCACACGCGTAAGCACACACCACGCGGGGCCACGGCCCCCCACACAAAACACCGTTTGGCAAACATTTCCGCAACCCAAGCGTGAACGCTCCGCTTGCAGGGGACCCCGCACCCCGGCCCCCGCCCCCAAAACCCCCAAACCCCACACGCGCGCGCCCCCGCAGGACACACAAAAATACAACCCCTTTCGAATAAAAAAAACCCCACACCTGCGCCCCCCACAAAAAAAACACTTCCCAAAACTCAACCAAAACGCGCATGCACAAAAACCACACATCAAAACACAAAGTAAGCACACACACACCCGCGGGGCGCGCCGGCCCCACACAAAACACACACACAAAACACAACGACAAAAAATAACCCCACTCCTCGCTGACCGGGCCCCCTAATATGGCCCAAAAAAAATACACAGGAAATTTAAAAAACCTTTTCCTTTCGAAAAATTTTATTTTTTTGTCGTCGGAATTTAAATTCCTTTTTCCTTCACCTGACCCGAGGGCCTTTGGGAAATGAAAAATTTTTTCCCACTTCCCCCACTTTTCCCCCCGATCCCTGCTTTCCAATTTAAATCGTTCCCCCTGAAGGCCAAATTACGTCTGAAGTTGTTTTTCCAAACCTTTTTTTTTTTTTTGTCTGCCTTTGTCCCCCCCCCTTGGGGAAATGTTCCCTAAAGGGAAATCTTGGCCAGTCCCGAAATTTTTTGGATGTGCCCTTTCCCCCTTTAAAATTTGCGGTTTTCACTGGTCAAAAAAACTTTTTTAAAATTGTCCGAAAGGGCCCTTTTTTAAAAACTGGTTTTCATTTCCCGTAAGTAAAGTGACTCTGTATGGATACCAAGGAGTTTTCGAAAGCTTTTAACCCCATTGCCTGTTTCCTTTTGTCAGTGTCTGCTGTTATGGTCCTCATTTTTTTACCCGCATACCCAAAAAAATGGGGCAGTATCGGGAACGCATTAGTCTGATCCCTTTAAGCTGGGTGGAGATGTTCTTTCGTTCAAAAAGAAAAAATTAAAACTTTTTTCTAATACAAAAACCGGACTTATTCTTTCAGGGGCATATACACATTGTCTCCAAAGCGCGCGCGGCGCCCCGCGCAACCCCCAAACACACACACACACACAAAAAAAACACACACACACACAAAAAACCTCCCCCACACACCAAAACAAAAATTCCCAAAGATGACAAAAAAAGGATTTCCCGAAATAAAGAGAAAAAAACCTGGTTGTAAAAAATTTGGGGAAACCCTACAGAAATTTTTTCGGTTTAAAAGGGCTCTATTCTCAGACTGCCTATTCAAAATAAGATCTCCATAAAATTGGTCTCTGCGTTCCCGTCTGACATTTTTAAAAAAATCTAGGGGGGAAAAACCGATAACCCGGAAAACGGAGCAGAAGCATTGATCTTTTTGGTTTAAAACATTAGAAAAAAAACTGTTTTTTTTTCTCTTTTTTTATGACTTGAAATTTTGGGGGTTCAGGGCTTGAAGTGGCAAGGTAAAGGAAGGAAAAAAGGGGTTTGGGGATCAAATTTTTGAAAGACTTTTTTATAAGGTTAATAAAAATCCGCAATTTTTTGGAAATGGGGTCGATCCGATTGAATTTAATATTTCTAAGGGCACTTTCCAAGTTTTGTGGTCCCCCATTTCCCTTTTGACTTCCTTTAACGAGAGGTCAATAAAACATCAGGGGGGATTTTTTTGGGCTGGGGGTGGGGCCCATCGTATGAATTTTAAAAAAATTTTAAATCCCCTTACTAATTTAAAAACTCAAGGCCCTTGGGGGTTGTTTTTCTTTTGACTCCCCCAAAGGGGAGTGTTGGGGTCACTGGGATTGACTGAAGTTTTAAAGCCGTGTCTCGTGGGCTAGTTGAACCTGGCGAACCCCATCCCTCTTACGGTACAGGTTCCTTGTTTGGTATGATTGTATTTCCATAACTCGCCAAACACTGGCATGAATGACTGGATCTTTAATGTGTATAAGTGATACTTTACATGCATCTATCATCACTCACTCATCACTCATCCCTTGGTCGGGACGACCGTAAGGGGACCCGCACGGACGCTGCAAGTAGACCGCCAAATGGTTCTGTCCTGGGCTGCTTTCAAGAGGTTTGGTACAGTGAGGCCGGTCCACTCCTTGATGTTGGATATCCAGTTTTGCGTGGTCGTCCCTGCCTCCTTGCTCCTTCCACCATTCCCTGCAGGACTGTCTTTGACAGGCTGTTATGCCTTGTTGTGTGGCCAAACCATTTCAGTTTCCTCCGTTTGACTGTATCTAGCAATGGTTCTTGTTTGCCAGCCAGTGCCTCGCTCTGCTGCCAGACGTAGTCATTGGTTTTACGGTCTCTGTAGGTGATGTCAGGATCCGCCTGAGGCACTTCATCTCAAAGGCTTGAATTCGACGTTCTAGATCGGCAGTAAGTGTCCATGCTTCACAGCTGTACAAGGCAATGGATGTGACGAGTGCCTTGTAGAGTCTGACCTTAGTGTGGGTTCTGATGTTATGGTTTCTCCACACTTTCGCCAGCTTAGTCATGGAGGAGAGTGCCACAGCAAGTCTGATCTTCACCTCTTGTGTGCTCGTACCTTCTTTGGTGATGACTGCTCCAAGGTACTTGAAAGTTTCCACCTCCTCTAGTGTCTCGCCACTCATCTTGATGCTGGTGGGAGTGGTTGGTGTAGTACTGTTCACTAGGATCTTGCTCTTTTCCGTGCTGATCTCCATACCGTGGGCATTGGCTGATGTTTCCAGTCTGGTGGTGAGATCCTGGAGTTGTTCTTCACTGCGGCCCATGAGATCGATATCGTCTGCGAATCGAAGATTGCAGACTGGCCTTCCTCCTATTGTGATTGTGGTCTTGAAGTCAAGGAGGGCCTCCTGCATGATGTTCTCCAGGAACACGTTGAAAAGAACCGGGGATAGCGGGCAGCCTTGTCGAACTCCAACTGAAGTCCGGAAGAACTCCCCGATTTCTCCACCCATGAGGACTGCACTGTGGGAGCTGTCATACAGCGCCTGAATGACTTGAATCAGGTCCTCTTCGAAGTTATAGTCTCTCATGACTTGCCACAAAGCTTCTTGCCACACTCGGTCGAAGGCCTTCTTGAAGTCAATGAAGTTGTTGTAGAGCTGTAGTTGATGTTGGAGATGCTTCTCTATGAGCATTCTGATGTTGAAGATCTGCTCGACAGTGCTTCGACCTGGTCTGAATCCTGCCTGTTCTTCTGATAGGATTTCTTCTGCTTGTGGTTTCAGTCTGTTCAAGGCAATGCGTAGCATAACTTTGCTTGGATGGCTTATCAGATGATTGTTCTGTAATTTTGGCACTTCTTCAGGTCTCCTTTCTTTGGAAGTGGAACTATGATGGATTGGGTCCACTGTTCAGGCCACTCTTTGCTGGTCCAGATGCGTTGGCAGATGATTGTTAATGCCTTGATCATCTCTGGGCCTCCGTTCTTGATGAGCTCAGCCGGGATGTTGTCAATCCTGGTGACTTGCCTCCTTTCAAGGATCTTACTGCTTCTTCTACCTCTTCCTCCAGCACCTGTGTGCTTTCGGGATCTGATGGTCTGGGATCTTGCTCGTGAAGTTTGTTCGGATCAGCCTTCAGCTTGTAGTTGTACAGGTCGCTGCAATATTCTGTCCATCTCTTCATGATAGTGGCGCTCTCTGTAAGGACTGACCCCTCTTTGTCTTCAATAACGGAGGTCTTTGGCTGCTGGGACTTGGTTAGTACCTTGATGGTCTGGTACGCCTCCTTGCTGTCTCCTTTCGCCATTGCCTTCTCAACCTTGGAGCATTGTTCTGACATCCAGTTCCCCATGGCCTCGGTCATCTTCTTCTTGATTGACCTGTTGACTGTTCTATACTCTTCGGCCGTTTCTGGGTTTTTGTTCTTCTCTGGCTTTAGCTCCCTACGTTGATCGCACAGGTCCAGGATATCGTCGGTAACCCATGGTTGGTTCTTTTTCCTTTCTTTTCCAAGGATCTCCAGCGCTGTCTCCCGAATGGTCTTGCTGAAGGTCTCAGTGAGGTTGTTGATGTCATCTTGGAGGAAATTCAATGCTGCAAATCTGCCCCCTATCTATACACGAAGGTAATTAAGGCACTAGACATCTGCACTTTAAGTGACCCAAGGGACTGTAAAAATCTCCGCCCCCTTATTTCAGCAGACATCGCTGTGTAGTTTCAAATCCACGACCTCAGAAAACGACCTAGCCACTCAGCTTTAGTGTCTGTGTCAACTGAAACTAAACGATCACTAGAAGTGCTTGAGGAAGATGAAAAGTCTTGAAATAGCATTGTTTCTGCTCTTGCTTTTCAAACATGGGCTCATTAGAAAACGTCATCGAGCAATGAATGGCCCCACCCTATCCACCCTCTCGAAGGCAACAACAACCCCTAAAATACCAAAAAAAGAAAGAAACAAACAAATATTAAAAAAGCACTCCAATCAAAACTTTAAAAACTCCCCACCCCCAAGAAACCAGAAACAAACAAAAAAACAAACAAACAAGACAAACAAACCAAAAAAGAAGCAGTCTGATCCAAAACTTAAAAAAATTGCCAACCCCCCCAAAAAGAAAAGAAAACCCACCCCAAAACAACACCCCAAACAAAAACAAACAAGAAACTAACTAACAAACAGACACCCTCCACCCACCCACCCAAACAAACAAAGAAATTCGATCAGAAGACATGGCTAGGGACCCTTGCAATTTGATTTTCCGTTTCCCTACCGGCACCCACATTCTACCCTTTTGTCTCCGAATCTCTCCCCTCTCCGCCTGTGTCTGTGCCTCTTTCCTTGTCGTTTGCCATTCTTTTTCGCTTGTTTACCATTCAGGTCTTTTGTGAAAAGGGAAGTTGAGAAGCAATTTTGGTCAGAAAATGAAACTTGTGTTTTGGTTTTTTATTGTATTCCTTTTTAAAATTCAATTATTTATCTGTTCTTTTATTTTGAGAATAATGGAATAAGCATTGATGTCTAGTGCCTTAATTGCCTCTCTATCACTCTTTTTCTCTCTCTGTCTCTCCCTCTGTCTCTGTCTCTGTTTCTTTCTCTGTCTGTGTATCTCTCTCTGTCTCTCTCTGTCTCTCTCTCTCTCTGTGTCTCTCTGTCTCTCTTTCTCTCTCTCTCTAATGTTATGTAAATGGAGTCAAACCCAAGCCAGCACCCTGTGCTGTAAGAGGAATAGGTTTTCTGTCAGGTTCAGCTTGCCCAGGAGACACGACCTGAACAACTCAATGTGCACAGTGATTGACCCGCCATCTCCTGGAAGAAGTCGACAGACAAACTAGGACCAAGAAACATGAGAAGTGACTAAGTGACTGATAAATATTGAATTCATAAGATCGACCCCACTCCAAGTCCAAAAAGTGTGTTTCTCTGTCTGTCTGTCTGTCTTTGTCTGTCTGTCTCTGTCTGTCTGTCTCTGTCTGTCTGTCTCTCGCTCTCTCTCTCTCCTGTGTGTGTGTGTGTGTGTGTGTGTTGTTAAAAACTTTTCCCAAAGTGTCGCGGTGGCTTACTGTTGAATTCAACAAGTTCCCCCCCAATCATTACTAATCCGGTTGCTTTACTGGATTCTTCAGCAAAAAAACCCTAAACAAACAAAACTTGAGTGAGTCTTACATAATTATGTAGTCGTTTTAACGGTGGGTAGGGGTGGTGATGGTGGTGGTATGGGGGTAAGTGTGTGTGTGTGTGTGTGTGTGTGTGTGCCACCTTCATCTTTCTCTCTGTCTCTCTGTCTCTGTCTCTCTCTACTTCTGTGATCATGACCTTTTGTCCTGCGGTGAGTCTCCGGTGATTTTGTGTGTGTGTGTGTGTGTGTGTGTGTGTGTTGTGTGTTAGTGCCACCGCCTTCCTTTTCATCCATCTCTGTCTCTTCTGTCTCTGTCTCTGTCTCTCTCTCACCTTCGGTGATCATGACCTTTTGTGCTGCAGTGAGTCTCCCATGCGTTTGTTTTAGTGTGTGTGTGTGTGTGTGTGTGTGTGTGTGTGTGTGTGTGTGTGTGTGTGTGTGTGAGTGTGTGTGTGTGTGTGAGTGTGATTTGATTTATTTTTTCCACTAACGAAATTGTTTGTATGCTAGATCTAATATGCTAGATCTAGTGTTGCAGAGCGGTCATTTATTTAGATTATCTCCCATGTGTTCAGAGTGCTGTCGCAGCGTCGTGTTTCTAAATCGGGACACTCCAGTGAATTGCGCGACACTCTCTTTTCTTAGATAGTGATCGTCGACATAAAGGTTAGATACCACTACATCGCGATTGTTAAGCTGAGTTCTGAGTATAATCAATATTGTAGCTGCCATTTTTTCACTGAGTCTATTGTGCCACAGGTGCTAAACATTTGGTTCCACAATTCTATACTTGGTTTTTTCCTGTCAGTAGCATCACATATAAAAAAAGTGCTTGTCTGAAACAATTCATTGATTGTATAATATATATATATATATTGATTGTATAATATATATATATATATATATATATATATATATATATGATGACAATTAATAACAATAATAATTATAAATGTATTGATCCAAGCTGATAGTATGCGAGATACCGGGGAAATTTATAGAGACCAAAAGAATTAATTATTAGTTGGTCGTGCATTTGTACATCTTTTCTGTCTGTATTGTATGCAAATATGGGCACAAGATTCATTAATACTAAAGCATTTATCATAATCACTGGTTCTTCTAAACTAACATATGGTCAAGAATTATTCTTTAGTGCCCCCAAATATCTACTGAACAAAATTCAAAGCTTAGATTGTAAAGCTTTTCGGATTGCTTTGGGAGTTCCGTTTCATGAATTTTCTTTAGGAACGTACAGAGAAATAGGAGTACTACCTCTAGAGGATTATCGTAACTTAGCCGTTTCAAAGTATATCTTAAGAAGTTAAACAGTTGAAAACAACATTGCATCGGAAATTTCAATTAGATCCGACTTAGAGTTTCCCAAGAGAGCTAAAAATATCTCTTCTCTTGTCACCATTAGTACTTACACCTCCGATATCTTCAAAGAGTCAAGTATTAATCCTAAAGACTGTCAAAAATCCACACCTCTTTTAACACCTTGTCCAAAATGGGAACTTCAGAAAGCAGATTTTGATATCTACCATCTCTCTTTAAAAAAAAAGAAGAAAATGGGCTTATTCTTGGCTCTTATATAAAAGTGCACCTAGAAGATACATATCCTTCTCATGTTAAGATATACACTGATGATCCCTTCTTAAAAACAAGGAAGCAGGGGAAGCATTTATCATTCCAGCTTTAAAGGTTGAAAAGTCCTATCACATCGAAAAAATTATTCCATCTTTACTGCTGAACTTACTACTATTTTTATGGCTTTGTACTTTCTGCTTGATTGCCCCAATACCGTTTTGCAGATTTTTTTCTGTGTTGATTCTAAATCTGCATTACAGTCTCTCAGTAACCGTTAGGCAGAATCTTATTACTGAAATTAATTTGTTGGTACATTTTCTAATTCTGAGGGGTTCGAATGTTACTTTCTGCTGGGTTCCATCTCATTGTGGTATTCATTTTAATGAAAAGGTTGACAAAGCTGCCAAAAAGGCAGCAAAACATGAAAGCTATTCAACTGTTTTAGATATTCCTCTTTCTCTTCATGAAGGTTATGCTTTGCTTCAAAATGTTTGCTGGAAACATGTGAAAAAGAAACAGGAAGAGGCTGGTTATCCCCAGCATAATTGTTCAGTTCTGGATATTGAGAACATTCTTTGTACTCAGTACGGCTTTCGAAAATCCTGTACTAGAAAAAAATGTTTCTCTAATCTACAGATTGAAATTAAATGCCTTTCGAGCAAAATTTTCCAAAAATATACAATGTATATGCGGTGAAAAAGTTTCCAATGTTCATGTTCTGTATCAATGTCAAGGTTTAAAAACGTTTTTACCATCATTTAAAGATAGGTATCTGCAGGAAGTTTTAACCAATCCAGAGTTATTATGTGAGATAGGCTTGTCTCTGTTGCAATCCCCAGTATTCTCTTTTTTGTAAAGTATGATTGTCGGAATGTACATTTTGCTTGTTACACAGCTGCCGTTACAAGTAGTCCACAATTGTTCGTTTTCCAACTTAAGAGTATTTTTCAATTGTTCTGGGTTTTTGTTAATTATTGTATTTCTTTGCCATGTTCTTTACAACACACTGTTAATATAGTTTGGAATAGTCTTTTAATGTGCATTCATACCAACACGTATCTCTTCTACTTAAAGCCCTTATCTCATTATGCTGCCCCCCTCCCCCCCCTCCCCCCCTTCCTGCCTCCATCGTCTAATATCGCTTTAAGTGAACAGACGTAAAATTGAAGACACACCTTTTCTGTCTCTTATATAGCCGTAACTGTGTCCGTGCGTACCCACAAGGGTTTAGAAAAATGTCCTCAGATATATTTATGTGAAGGGTGGAATCATTACACGGTGAGACGTCTTTTTTCAAGGTATTGATGACTTTGGTCAAAACAGTTTAAGGGACAAAGTGGGCGTAGTCTTCTCAATTGTCGACAACTTTGCAGCTTGTGGCAACAACATCCTCCAGCAAATCTTTATTACTTTGGTTTACATTGTCGTCTGCGCGTTTTACAGATACTACCTGGATGTTTGAGAGTTTGTGTTGTGGCCTGAGTGTAAGTTTTTCTTCTTTGCAAGAACGCAACTGTCTTTCTCTCTTTGTTTCTTTATAGGTGCGATTGTGAATGTACACAAACATATATGTGTGCATGCTCTCGCTCTCTCTTTCTAATCAAACTCTCTCTCTGTGACTGTTGTGTGTGCGTTTGCGTGAGTGTGTGAGTGTGTGTGTGTGTATGCGCGCGCGCGTGTGTGTGTGCGCGTGCGCAGGCGCGTGTGTGTTTGTGCGTGCGTGTATGTATGTGTGTGTGTGTGTGTGCGTGCAAGCGCGCGTGTGTGTGCGCGTGCGCAGGCGCGTGTGTGTGCGCGTGCGCAGGCGCGTGTGTGTTTGTGCGTGCGTGTGTGTGTGTAAGAGCGCAGGCGCGCATATGAATGCTTGTGTGGGCTGTTTTCTTTCAAATTCTGCCGCAGGGACTTTCCTTTTTTGGTTTATTTGTTGTTGTAAAGAGCATCATTTCAAGGCGTTAATAAGTTTTGTCAGCACAGTTGAGCAGCTAACTTGGTAACATCTTCCTAAATGCTGAC
>CM054147.1:5331053-5401053 GCA_028751875.1 Rapana venosa | reverse complement strand
TCTCTCTCTCTCTCTTTCGCTCTCTTTCTCTCTCTGTGTCTCTCTCCCTCTCTCTCTGCCCTCTCTCTCTGTCTCCCTGTGTGTCTCTCTTTCTCTCCCTCTTTCTCCCTCCGTCCCCCCCCCCCCTACACACATTTTCACACATTCATGCTGAATTGAGTCCAACGATCAAAACAGCTCAACAAGCAAAATATCAATGCAGAAAAACAGACATTGCATCACAACATTTCAGAAATAAATGCATGGGCAAAAGCTGTCCCAACAAAAGGACCCCCCCATGCTGTCATTTCTGTCATCACTGATTGTATCATATGACAACCATCCAACATCAAAAGCACTCCAGCTCCCCTCCCCCCCTCCTCTTCCCTCCACCATCTCTCGAGGGAAATTTTGTTTCACACAAAAACATTGCCCATGATATCGTATCTCCGCGTGTCCACAACACGTTCCTTTGTTGTGCAGCGGATGATAGCATAGAGCATCATTGTTGGTGTGATGACAGGAATCAGACAGTGAAACACAGAGTGCAGCCTCACACACATGATGGCTGCAGCAAAATGAATGCAAACCAGCTTTCAAAGGTATCAGGTTGTGGATACGTTCGTTGACTGGTCAACTGGTCAGTCAGTCAGTTGTTTATTTCATTAACGACTTAGTGTGCTTACTTGTTTGCATCCTGCCAGTCAATGAGTCAGATAAATGAATAACGATTTTTTGGGTGTGTGATTGAGTTTATTTTTGGTTGTTTTTATATCAGGATTTGTATAATTATCTCTTCAACTGTTTTCGATAAACAAACGTAACCATGCATACACACAAACGCACACACACATAAGCATTGTTTGACATTAATTAAGAGATGAATACAATGGCAAAAATTGCCCAACAAGGGACCCCCCACCCATGGGCCCACCCCCTTTCCATCCTGTTACCACTGACAACCATCCAACAACAGAAACGCCACGCCGCCCCCCCTCCCCCCTCCCCTCCTCCCCTTCTCCCGCCTCCATCCACCTATTTACTCCTGGATCCCTGAGGGAAATTTTGTTTGACACATTTTGCTCATGATATCGTATCTCAGCCATGTCCACAACACCTCCCTTTGTCCTTCAGCCGATGATTAGCAGAGAGCATCATTGATTGCTTGATGACAGGGATCAGACAGTGAAACACACAGCATATCCACAAACACATGACGGATGTAACAAAATGATGCAAACCAGCTTTCAAAGGTATTAGTTGGTGGATACGTTAGTGACTGGTCAGTTAGCCAGTTGCTTGTTTAGTTAATTACTTGGACATCCCCCACTCCCACCCCAGTTCTTCAGGTTGATATCTAAGGTTTACCTTTGGGAGATTTTAACGTATAGAATCGTTTTTTGCCCATCACGAAGGTAACCTCATTTCAACTTCCGGAATATTTAATTACTTAATGTTCTTGCCTTGTTTGCATACTGCCAGTTTGGGCCATTGATGGGTCAAGTATATGAATACTGATTTCTTTGTGATTGTCTTTAATTTTGGTTGTTTTTTTTAAAATCAGGATTTATCTATGTATATAAATGTTTTTGTTAAACACACAAACAGATACACACACAGATACTCATTGTTTGACATTAACTAAGAGATGAATACATTGGCAAAAACAGTCCAACAAAGGAACCCTCTTTCATCTCCCACCCCCTCTATTTCCACCTCCCCCCCCCTCCTCTAGTTCCTTCCTGTTATCACTGACAACTAGCCAACAGCAGAAACGCCCCCCCCCCCCCCCCCCCGCCCTCCCCGACGCCATTCACCTATTCACTCCTGTATCCTGTGAGGGAAATATGGTTTAACAACTTTTGCCCATGATGTGGTATCAGCCGTGTCCACAACACGTCCCTTTATTGTGCAGCGGATGATAGCAGAGAGCATCATTGTTGGTGTGATGACAGGAATCAGACAGTGAAATACAGAGTGCAGCCACACACACACACACACACACATACACATGCGCACACACACACACACACTTACACACACACACTTACACACACACACACACACACACACACACACACACCACACACACACACACACATGAGGGATACACCAACATGAATTTGAACTGGCTTTGAAAAGTGTTGGTTGATGGGGTATGTTAGTGTGTTGTTTAAGAGGATTTTAGTACCAGACCTTTGTGAAGTGAGCTGGTCAGTCAGATGGTCATTTGGTCCAACAGTTAATTGTTTAGTTAATTAGGTGATGGTATGGCTTCTTTTGTATATATTGTGGTGGATGATTGGTTGGATGGGCTATCATTGAATCAGATAAAGGGTATTGATCCTTTGCAGTAAACAAAGCGTGCATGCATACATTAGCACACACAACATACACCCATAGATGTTGATGCATTTGCGTCCATGTAATTGTACATACAAACACATTATAGTTGCGGTAAACAAAATGCACATGTCACACACACACACACACACACACACCACACCACCACACACACACACACACACACACACCACGCACGCACGCACGCACGCACGCACGCACGACGCACGCACACACGACGCACACACACACACACACACACACGCACACACACCACACAGAGGCTCACTGAATGGCCTGAACTCGAATATCAGTTAAGAGACTAATACATTGACAAAAATTGTGCAGCAAAACAGCACTCCTCCCCTTCCTTCCTTCCTTCTTTCCTTCCTCCCCGCGTGTTGCCAGTCCATGATATCAGTGAGAACTGTGCAAGAACAGACCCACACCCCACTCCAATTTCCCAAGGGAAATCACAATCCGTATTAAAATGTACCCATGTTCATTCCTCTCAACCGTAACCACAAAACGCCCCTTTGTTTTGCAGCCGATGATAACAAAGAGCATCATTGATTGCGTGATTAAATGGATCTGACAAAGGATGCACTTCCCTTCCATAAACACATACGTGACGATACGAAACACCTGTCCGAACCGGTTTTCAGAGATATCGGCTGGAGGGATGCATTAGTCTGCTTATTTTGAGGCCATTACTACTGAAATTCATTCATTCATTCATTCATTCAGTCATGTCATCATTAATTTAATTATTCATTCATGTCAGTTATTGATTGTTTAGTCAGTCAGTCAGTCAGTCAGTAATGAATGAATGAATGAATGAATAATTAATAATCAATTCAGTCAGTCAGTTATTTGATTGTGGTCAGTCAGTCAGTCGTACAGTTGTAATTCATTTGATTGCTTGTTTATATTTCTGTTGCCGTTAGCTTAGTTCCTTATGCCTTTGATGAATAGGCTTGTTGAATAGGGATTTCTATGTGTTAATTTTTTGCCGTTTGTTTTTCGGTGAAGTCTGATGTTTACTTGCTTTTGCATTGTGATTAATTGTTCTTGTAGGAGACAAAACGTGCGTGCAATCGTGTACACACACAGACACAACACACACACACACACACACACACACACACAACACACACACACACACGTGTGTTTGCATGCGAGCATACATGTACAGACGCAAGCGTTCATAAATGCTCGTGAGCACGCACGCAGGCATGAACACACAATGCAAGCATCTGTCTCTCTCCCTCTCTCTCTCTCTCTCCACCCAACCCACACCACACACCACCACACACCTACACTCTCTCACAACACACACACACACACACACACACACACACACAGGTTTCAAAATTCAAAGTAACTCTGAAATTCATTTTCAAGCTGCTTGTCTCCCACTGGTTATTCCAGCCTTTTGTGTATGCAACTCTCATCCGTGTACCCTTAGGATTCATAAAGCGTAAAACATTGATACTTTTCCTAGAACATTGTTTGCACAGAACTGTTCCAGTGCCGTTATCAGTAACAAACCCACATTGGGTTACAAAGTACTGAGAACAATACATTCAGAAGCTTCGGTATAAATTACGCACAACTTGGTATGATTTTTCAGGATTTTGTTGTTGTTGGTAATTGTAGATTCCGGCTCACCAGTAGTTTATTTCATATTTTATTTTTATGTTAGTATTTTTTGTTATTTGTTTTGTTTCCTGTTTTTGTGTTTCGTGTTTTTGCATTTTGATTTAGTTCTTTTTTATAATCTTCGTTCCGTCCCAAGTCGTTATAACAAAAAATCCTTTGTTTAAGAAATAGGTGACATTTGGAAAGAGAAAAGGCTTTCAGTGCTTTTAAAAACTCTCTATTCATTTTATTCTTTTATTTAGTCTATTCTTTTATATCCAAGATAATGGAATAAGCACTAGTGTGCTTTTTTTTTATATTTTTACATCCAGTGCCCGTGTTTGTGCGATTTTGTAAGTTTTGACATCAGTGTCCACAGCACACAATGGCCTACTGTTCAGAAAAGCGGAACAGGTTTAAACGTGTGCGCAAGATGTTCCACAGGACCCTCGTTTATAGTCTCACCCGAAGAACTTTTGAGGGGAGTGGAGTCGACACTGATGATAACTCCTAGGGGAAAAAATCCCATTGAACGGGATTTGAACCCGGGTCAGCAGATCATGAGCGCAGTGCGAACACTCCTACCACCAGGCTATCCCGCCCCGTTATGTAAGAGTGTCACCATTTAATGAGATCAGTGAACAGGACTGTCTGCTAAGCCTGATGAACTCTTTGTTTCATAGCCCGCGTTAAGGGGAGAAGTGTAGTGTTCTGTGTGTTACCAGGAAGACATTTCAACACATTCAATACACACCTGTCTCTCTCCTACCTTTTGCTTTCAGTTGTGCGCCTTGGTGTGCGTGCACAAGCCTGCGCGAGCTCACGTACGCACGCACGGACACAAACACATACACACATACATACACATATATACACACACTCACTACACACAGACGCACAGACACACACACACCACCACCACCACCACCACCACACTTGTACGACCACATTTACACACACAGACGCACAGACACACAGACGCACAGACAAGGACACACACGACACACACACAGACAGACATACAGACACACACACCGACACTCACAGACACATACAGACACACACCGACACACACACCGACACTCACAGACACACACCGAGACATACACACCGACACTCACAGACACACACCGAGACACACACACCGATATCAACACACACACACACACACACACACACACACACACACACACACACACCACACACACACACACACGCTCACACACACACCGACACCCCACCGACATTCACAGACACACACCGAGACACACACACCGACACTCATAGACACATACAGACATACACCGACACTCACAGACACACACACCGAGACACACACACCGATACTCACACACACACACACTCACACACACACACCGACACACACACCGACACTCAGACACACACAGACTCACACACCAACACTCACAGACACTCACACACAGACACACACAGACACACACAACACAACACACACACACACACACACACACACACACACACACACACACACACACACACACACACACACACACACACACACACACAGAGGCTCCCGTGTAAATAAGTGTTTCTGTCTTCTAAGTTCCATTCCTTCTTTCCTTCTTTCCTTCCTTACTTCTTTCCTTCCCGCTTTCTTCGTTTTTTTTTAGTCTTTGTATAGCTTCCTTCCTTTGATTTTTCTTTTTACTTTCAATTTGTTTTTCTTTCTTTCCTTCTCTCTAACTCCTGATCAATTCGTCATTAATCCATTTTGCTTGTTTGTTTCTTTCTTTCTTTCCTTTCGTGTTTCCTTTCTTTTTTCTCTCTTTTTGGTGCTTTTATTTTGTTACTCTCTCTCTCTCCCTCTCTTTATCAATTCTTCATCAATATCTACTTTTTGTTGTTGCTATCGTTCTTTCTTTTTCTATCTCTTCCTTTCTTTTCTCTTCTTTTTTTCCTTTCTTTCTTTCTTTCTTTCTTTCTTTTCTTTCTTTCTTTCTTTCTTTTCTTTTCTGTTCTTTCATTCCTTTCTTTTCTGTTCTTTCTGTCTATCTTTCTTTTCTGTTCTTTCTGTCTTTCTGCCTGCCTTCTGTCTGTCTTTCATTTCATTTCTGTCTGTCTGTCTGTCTGTCTTTCTGTCCTTCTTTCTTTCTGTCTGTCTGTCTTTCTGTCCTTCTTTCTTTCTGTCTGTCTGCCTGTCTGTCTTTTTTCTTTCTTTCTTTCTTTTCCCCCCTTTCTTTTCATTCATTCATTCTTTCTTTCTTTCTTTCTTTTTTCTTTCTTTCTTTTCTTCCTTCCACTTTCTTTCTTTCATTCTTTCTTGCCCCTTTGTAATATTTACCTTGCCAAGTCCCTTTTTGACAGCTGTTGTCAGACTGCATAATGTGTAGCTTATCCTGGATGTAGGTACTCTTTATGAAAAAAATATTATAAAGAATTCACTATTAAATCAACAACAAGATCAACAACAAAAATATCGTAAATGTCATCAAATCATCATCATCAACAACAACAATATAGTGATTAAAAATACCAGAACAGTAATAATTTCTGCTACTACTACTACTACTACTACTACTACTACTACTACTACTACTACTACTACTACTACTACTACTCCAGCTGCTGCTGCTGCTACTACTATTGCTGCTGCTGCTGCTGCTACTACTATTGCGCTGCTGCTGCTACTACTATTGCTGCTGCTGCTACTACTACTGTTGTTGCTGCTGCTGCTGCTGCTGCTGCTGCTGCTGCTGCTGCTGCTGCTACTACTACTGTTTCAACCACCACCGCTACCACAAATAACGACAACATAATGATGATAACATCGATGATAATAATCAGAATAGCCAGTTAAGAGTGCAGAAATAGCGGATTTTCTTCCACAAGAAAACAAAAAAGAAAACATCAAACGTTAGTGCTAGGACTCATGTGATAGGACGCTTGTGGAATATGGAGGGCAGAAAATGAATGTCCACACTACTAGACTTTACAGAAGAGTTAAAAAGGATGGGGTCCATTCGGTCTGTGTTGACTCTGCGAGCAGGAGGGGCTGAAAGGAACTCTGAAGTCAGGGAAAGCTGAACCAGCCCCTGTTGAGACCGTCAGTAAGGAACGCAGGCAGGATCGATAGCTTCTCCCTTGTCAAGGGGGGTATGTCTGCCTCAGGCCTTATGCCATTCTCTTTTTTTCTATGACTGCCAGCTTTCATCCATGGTTTGTTGAGACTGTACTATGTCTTCGCAATATGGAAATGTCCTTCAAAAGATGTTGAATATTTCGGAGTTCTCAGTGTCTGCGCAGACGTTCAGTGCTTCGGACAGATAACTACGAATAATTATAAATAAAGACAGTGTCGATTAAAAAAAAAAGAATGTGATTCTAACAGATAAAAGCCGAGACATTTAAAAGGCAAAGGCCCATACAATTCTGCTTGCGATTATTCTTGGTTCTTGCCTGATAGTTCGTAGTTTTGTGGAAAAAATGGAGTTATGAGAGTCATCTTTAGTGTAGAGACTACATCAAGGAATAAGTAAACTTAGAGTATTCGATAGAGTTGCTATCATCTAATGTTATGGTAATACTGTTACCCTGGTACTTGAAATTAGTTAGTGGAGTAGAATCAAGCGGACAAATTCCCAGTTTTACTGCCTTTTTCGTTTTTCTCTGTGTGTCTAGTCGATCTGTATGGTCTGCCTCTGTGTCTGTCTATTCGACCTGTATAGTCTGCCTGTGTCTGTCTAGTAGATCTGTATATTCTGCCTCTCTGTCTGTCTAGTAGATCTGTATAGTCTGCCTCTGTGTCTGTCTAGTAGATCTGTATATTCTGCCTCTCTGTCTGTCTAGTAGATCTGTATAGTCTGTCTCTGTGTCTGTCTAGTAGATCTGTACAGTCTGCCTCTGTGTCTGTCTAGTCGATCTGTATAGTCTGCCTCTGTGTCTGTCTAGTAGATCTGTACAGTCTGCCTCTGTCTGTCTAGTTGATCTGTATAGTCTGCCTCTGTCTGTCTAGTAGATCTGTATAGTCTGCCTATCTGCCTGTCTTTGCGTCAGTGTATTGGCTTTTTGGCGTTCTTAATTTGCATTTATTGTATGCATTTAGCAAGGTATGATTTTATATGAATCATAAAGCAATGGCTGTTCTACGATTGTGGGGGTATCCTTTGATAGTGCGTGCACACACGTGTTTGTTTATTTGTGTGGTGTGTGTGTGTGTGTGTGTGTGTGTGTGAAGAGAGAGAGAGAGAGAGAGAGAGAGAGAGAGAGAGAGAGAGAGAGAGAGAGAGAGAGAGAGAGAGAGGTAATTATCAGAATCAGTCATCAGAACAAACCTCCGTAAAATCAGCATCTAAAAACACCCACCCACACTGTCAGACAATAACCCTCCCCCCCCCCAACTCATTATGCCAACAACACTACCATTCCCCATCGCCCTGACAATCTCTGCATCAAAATTCATCAGGTCAGTGGCATCGCCACCACATGGACATTATATTTGTCAGTCTAAACATGTCTCCATGAATATGCCCAATATTGTCAGGGAAAACAGGCTGGGAGGCTAACTACCTTCCCCCCCCCCCTCCCTTCTCTAGTCCCTGTGAGAGTTATGGAAATGTTTGTTATGGTAACTGAACATCACCACAGAAGTGTGTTGCCACTGGATGCCAGACGCATACATATGGTATATACTGACAGAGACAGCAAGGGGAAGTGGAGCAATGCATTGGTCTAAGTGGTGGAACGGAGAAAGGGAGAGGAGAGACTGCAGACACTGCGGCGAAGAGTTGTATGTAGCCAGCAGGCACAGTGCTTCAGTCTGGTCACCAGTGTCACCACACACACACACACACCAGCAGCAGCAGCAGCATCAGTATCTGCTTGGTTTGTGCACACAGCGCGGATGCATGCCTGCACCATCAAAGTGCAGGAGCTGCCATGACGGTGATTTTTATGGCCTCGCCCAAGAACGGTTTGATTGAAACGCATGGCGTTTTCAGCTAGCTGACAGGCCTGTGGAGCTGGATTTATAGTCATTGGAGAAAATACGTCATTTTTATGTCGAGGTCATGGTAAATCCTGGACAGGTTTATTTACATCTATGTCTTATTTGTCTTTATTTTTATTTTATCTTATTCGTTTTGATTTTTCATTTTCATTTAACTATTTCAACTATGATCTCTTATTCATAATATTCTTTTTTGCAGACATGAGAGAGAGAGAGAGAGAGAGAGAGAGAGAGAGAGAGAGAGAGAGAGAGAGAGAGAGAGAGAGAGAGAGAGAGAGAGAGAGAGAGAGAGAGAGAGAATAACGGAACCGTTAAAGTTCATATTTGATCTTCTGCATGTGTATATACAATAATAGAAAGAAGGCATTGGCAGGTCTGCACTTGAAGTTGACCTGGTGGATCGTAAAATCCCTAGCTAACCCTTAATTCATCAGACGCTACCGAGATTCAAACCATGAACTTCATGGAGCCGTGGGATCAAAGTCAAACGGTCGTAACCACTTGGCTGTAGAGTCAGTCTCCTTCTGGTTGAAAATGCTTCAAGACCAGCCGACCCGAAGAGGCCCATGAGAAGCATGCAACACTGAATCGCTACTGACTACGGTGGCAGAAACGACTCTCAGGGCTGCCTCCCAGTCTGGCTGCTGCCACAGGCATCTGTCTGTCAGACGGCGCACAGTGACAGTAGAAGGGAAGAACGGAATGAAAACAGGACCTGAAGAAAGCCTGAAGACGAGGGATAGGGAAGGACAGTGTGGGGAATTGGACATTGGCTGTGAGCCCATTCCTCACACGTTTCCTTTAGGACCACTCTCAGACAAGAGTCTCTTAAGTGATTTCGAGATACGTTTCTAAAATAGCAGGGTACTCGTCCCACACCTACTGTGCCATTTTGTTATAGTAATACAACATTTATGTGAACAATTTTGAAGTTAAGTACGTGTGGAGTCTCTCTTAGATTCCGTTAGGTTATTACTGAATAATGCTGTGTTGTGTTATTTCTAAGTAAAGTTTTCATACGTTTGATGTCTCTGGTGATTTTGATTCTTTAAATAAAAAAAGCATGTTTGGAAATAGCTGTTTTACGCATTTGAGGAAGAAACAAATTATATTAGGGTAGTACACTGGTTTATAAGAAATTACCAGAGAGCAAATGATTAACAGGAGATTAAAAGAGTTTGTTGATTTTATTTTTAATTTAATTTTTGCTTCTTTTTGGGTGGTGGGGTGGGGGTGGTGGTGGTCGTGGAAGGATGCCCTAACACACACACACACACACACACACACACACACACACACACACACACACACACACACACACACACACACACACACACACACACTCCCTCTCTCTCTCTCACTCTTAGATCACAAAACTCTGGTGTGTTCAGAGTAACAGAGAAGAAGTAAGCTGCCTGTCTGGATCAGACGTCGCACTGTTCCATAATTCACCAAGAATCATCAACCTGTGGTAATATGACCTTGTCTTACGAAGTTTGGCATGGTTGGGGCCATTGCTAGGCCCTATCTGACAGCCCTGTTCATCAGGCAAATGACAACTCCACAGCTATCTCCCTCCACCCTTGACCTCCACACTGACAGTCATGTCCACAGTGGTCAGGTTCAGGGCCGGAATAAGGACAGACTGTCAGCTGGTTGATATCTCTGTACTCCCCTGGTGACAGGGCAAGGTGTGTGCTGATATAACATGTCACAGAACTAGCCAGACCCTTTCTGGACGTGCTGGTATTGACTATGGAGGTATGGAGTGGAAGGAAGAAGTGAGAGAGAACCAAGGAGGAAAAGAAACAGGAAGGAAAGACAAAGAAATATCTATAGTTGGGATGAGAAAAGTAGATAATCAGGCTTTTCTGGAATCAATGTCTGTGGTAGAACATTGCAGTGGGTATGTGGAGGGACCTGGGCTACTTTGGGCCTTTGTCATGTCACTGATTTAATAATGCACGTTTACAATGACTGCACATTCACAATATGATATACACAGAATCCATGACTCTGTTGACAATTTTGAAACAATAGCAGGGAGAATGAAATGGAAGCCGTTTTGAGATGACATAGAGTGTCATAAAAATGGAAGTCAAATGTTTCATAACTTAATGCCTTAAAAAAAATACCTTTTCTTTTCGTTTCTTTGCCCTCACTCTCCTGTTTTATCTACTATTCTTTTTGTGGTCTTTGCTAAGCGGAACAGTAAGGTGGAATAGAAGTAGGAGTCATTGTTGAGATTGATTTTTAATGGATGAATGGCAGAAACTAATTGCCGAGGCCAAGTTTTGAATTAGTTTTCAATACCAAAGCAATATTAATTAGTTACAGTGGAAAGATGTTGTTGACAAGGCTGATCAGATTAATTTGCAGGGGAAAGAGATAATTGACAAAGCTGAATCGACTTTTTGAACTTTTTTGACTTGTCGGAGTGGGGAAAATTATTAACAAAGATGGTTTGACTGGTTTGCAGTAGAAAAACTAGTGACAAACCTAATTGGACAAATTTGCAATGGAAATACCTTGTTGACACAGCTGATTGGACCAGTTTGCAGTGGAAAGGCATTGCTGACAAACCTAATTGGATAAATTTGCAATGGAAATAACGACATTGACTCAGCTGATTGGACCAGTTTGCAATGGAAAGACGTTATTGACAGGAAGCTGATTGCACTCGACAGATGTCGCTGTCCAGGCTGATTGGAGAAATGTGCAGTGGAAAGACGTAGCTGACAAGGCTGACGTAGGGATCAGATGGTTGTGAAGTGAGAGTGTCTGTGATGACGAGTGCTCTTCTCTCTGACAGCAGCAAACTTCGTGACAGCTTCTGTCATCTCAAATACTATCTCACACACACATATATTGCCATAGTTTATTATATATATTATATTGCCATATATATTATATTGCCATATCTATCTATCTATCTATCTATCTATCTATCTATCTATCTATCTATCTATCTATCTATCTATCTATCTATCTATCTATCTATCTATCTATCTATCTATCTATCTATCCCTACTGATACAGAACTGGTTAACTATGTGACATGGCAGATCTGCCTTTCTGCCTGTCTGTCTCTTTGTCTGTCTCTGTCTTTGTCTCTGTCTCTCGGTCTCTCAGTCTCTCTGTCTCTCTCTCTCTCTCACTCATTTTACTGTTGTTGTTGTTGTTGCTACTGCTACGGCTTCTTCTCTTTATAAACAGCTTATTTAAGTGACTTATGCAGAAAAAGTTACACTTGCAAACAGGAAATATTTTCAAAAGGGTGGCACCGCTCTTGTGGCGACATGCTCTCCACAGTGAGAGCAGCCCGTATTTCATGCAGATAAATCTACCGTGACTGAAAGGGGTTTCCTATTCCAGTCACATTGTCTTCGTCTATTCAACAGGACAGACGAACACAAAGGTGCCTGTCCTAACCAGGCACTGACCCAGAGTCATTGTCAACCCTTTGCAATTGCAATGTCATCGTTCTGTTACGAAGCTGGCATGGTTGGGGTCACTGGCATTTGACAGCACTGTTCATCACGCTAATGACAACTCCACAGCTATCTCCCTCCACCCTTGACCTCTGACACTGACAGTCATGTCCACAGTGGTCAGGTTCAGGGCCGGAAAAAGGACAGACTGTCAGCTGGTTAATATCTCTGTACTCCCCTGGTGACAGGGCAATGTGTGTGCTGATATAACATGTCACAGAACTAGCCAGACCCTTTCTGGACGTGCTGGTATTGATTGTGGAAGTAAGGATGGAAGGAGGGGGTGAGTTAGATGACTTCATCGAGGAAAGCGGAGATGGCAAATATGAATTGTAATGAAAGGCTAAGATATATATAGATAGGGTACGGAGGTGTAATGAAAAAAAGAGTATGCTGGAATGTATCTTTTGTAGAGTATTGCTGTTAGTATTATGGCGAAGCCTGAACTACTTCAGACAGCTTATCCGACTTCTTCTTTAAAGCACCTCTGTATTTTCCATTTTGTTTTCACCACGTAATCCCCCCATGGAGTGCCAGGGGCCTGTCAGTATAAACAGCATCCCCACCTTCTGGAAATTCTGTGCTAGGAATTCCTTTTGTTCCTTTTCTTCCTGTTATTTCCTTCTTGTTTAGTATGTTCTGCCTTCTTGGTCCATTCTCCTGCCTTTTTACCCCTGAAAGACTCTCTCCATTGCCGAAGAAGAAAAAGTCCATAATCATGACATTGTTACATAATTATATCCTCAAACAAAGAAAGACGAGAAAAGGGTAAATGGCATAACAAGTGCACAGTTTTATAAGCACGGAATCTGTGACACAGCAGAAAGACGGACATGGAAATAGTTTTGCGATTGTGCATTGTGTCAGGGGGAAAGAAGGACTGATTTATTAACTATTGAAAATGTGTCTACAGTTGCTCGGTTTTAATTGTCACTGTGCATATCTTTCGTTCTTTTGCTTCATATTCTTTTCCGTTCCATCTTTCTTTGTTTCGACTTAACTTTTAAAATCACCGTTTTCTATTTATGCTGTATCATAAATTTGATGGAATAAAACGTACTCATTGTTGAAATTGAATGGAAGATGAAGGCTAAGGGATTAACTGCTACGGCAATGCTGCAGACTGATGGACAAGGAAAAAACCTGCTGCTGATAAAGGTGATGCAAGTGTGTATCAGACCATAATGGACACTGAGCGTGGATGAGTGTCTTTCTATCAGACGGCATCACAGTTGATGAAAGCATATGTAAACTGCAGCGATGGTTGCTCAATCCTCATCATTCCACAAATACGTCAGCTGGTGTCAGGGTCTGAACACGTAACTACGGGTCAGGGAGAAGTGAATTTCCTCCTTCTCCTGAATGTCTGTCTGTGTCTCTCTCTTTCTCTCTCTCTCTCTCGCTCTGTCTCTGTCTCTCTCTCTATATATATATATCTCACCATTTCAGCCTCTCTACCTCACCTTACCCTTCTCTCTCTTAATTTTCTTTATTAAAACAGCAAACTATTTTGCCTTAGCATCAACGTTATTGCCATTGCTTTCAATCATTTATCTTCATCTGTTTACAGGGCTAAAACAGGATTTTAGAAAAGCACGCCAATACTTGATCTGTTAACCTTGAAGATAAAGATTATCATCGTCATTATCATCAGCATCTCTGTGTGTCTGTTTGAGTCTCTGTGTCCTTTTCTCCCCCCCACCCCCCTTTTTAAAAATCTGTGTCACTGTGTCGGTCTTTCTGTCTCCGTCTGTCTTTGTCTGTCTGTCCCCCCCCCCCCCCCTCTCTGTATCTCTGTCTCTCTCTGTCTCCCTCTGTCTCTATATCTCTGTCTCTCTCTCTGTCTCTGTCTGTATATGGATATTATTTCTTTCGTTTTACTGTGTGACTGTATGGGTATTTGGTTTATTTTATTAACATATAATGTATCGCTAAGGGCGGGAACTGGATGTAAAAAGCACATGGGTGCTTATTCATTATCCTCGAAATAAAAGAATTTGTCATTGTCATTGTTATTGTCATTCTCTCTCTCTCTCTCTCTCTCTCTCTCCTCTCTCCTCTCTCTCTCTCTCTCTCTCTCTCTCTCTCCCTCCTCCTCCTCCTCCTCCTCCCCGCCCCCCTCCCTCCCTCTCCTCCCTCCTCTCCCCCCCTCCTCCCCCCCTCCTCCCCTTCTCTCTCTCTCTCCACCGTAACGATAACACAGATAGGAATAACAATGACAGCACCGATAACTCACGGGTCCTGCACTCCACAACACACTGTTTGATAGTCACACCGAGTGGTGCCAGACTGACTGACTAATAACGGCATGGCCACAAACAAACAAACAACCACAGAGGAAAGACAGGGGAGCAGGATGCAAACATAGACCGGAGGGAGAGGGGTGACGGGGAAGGTCAGGGAGAGAAGATGATCGGGAAAAGCGTAGTGGAAGAGAGAGAGAGAGAGGGAGAGGAGAGAGAGAGAGAGAGAGAGAGAGAGAGAGAGAGAGAGAGAGAGAGAGAGACAGAGAGAGAGAGAGAGAGAGAGAGCCAGCGAGGGACGTACATCCATCGTCCCACTAGGAAGCGCGCGATTTTGACGCGCCGGGTGTGTCTGTCGCCTCTCTCTCTCTCTCTCGCTCTCTCTCTCCGTCTCTGTGCTGGTTCCACACGCATTGGGAGAGTGTGCCCTGGTGGTGGTGGTGGTGGGTGGACGTGCGTGCATCGTTCTGTGACGCTGAAGTGGCCAGCTGTAGGGAGCATGCCGAATGAGGTTAATGGCTGTGATGGTGATGGTGATAGCGATCGGAGATTGTGTGATTGTGCAGTGTTTTGAAGAACTGATAGCGGGGAAGAGATTTTTTATTATTACTTGTGTGATGTGATGTGATGTGATGTAAGTTCTGGGGATTTGTGTGTGTGTGCGTGTGTGTGTGTGTGTGTGTGTGTGTGTTGATCCGCATGGGTTTTGGTAATTTTGTTGATTTGTTCGTTATTGCTAAGTTTGTATTATTCATTAGTGGTAAGTTATATTTGTGAACTTTCACCACTTCATTCTGCTTCTTTTGATCTAGAATAATGGCAGGGTACTTATTTAAAACACTGAACAAGTTTATCGACCAGTGAAAATGATAGATTTTTATGAAACTGCTATAAACAGGTTTTTTTTGTTGCAGTTAATAGACCTCGCATGACAAAATAATATAAAGCAGCGACTGTAGTTCTGGCTATGTCTGGTTTTGATTTTTTTAAACTCGTATGACCAAGAAGTTAGGAGTTTGAACCCTGCTCTTGACATCACAGTTGGTCAGTTATCGTAGCATGCATTTCCTACAGGCAGTTCTTTCAAAACTTTTTTTCTCTGTTACTGCGCTACACGCCCCATTCCATTCCACCCCCCACCTCCTTCCCCTGTGCTTCTCCTCTCCGGTGTTGTTCAGACTGTTGAAGAGAACTGTATACAGCTTTATCTCCCGAAGTCGGAATGTGGCTACCTAAAGGTTTGTTGGGTGGAGGCTGGACGGTCGCATATGCAAAAGTTCACCATTGGTGAACGTTAAGCTCTAGCCGATGAAAGACTATATTATACTGCTTTAAACTTCGGAGTTCAGCTGACGCCACACAATTGTGGGTAAAACACTTATCTTTATTAACTTTGTGTTGCTGTTGAACGGATATCGGATTCGAATCTTGACGATGCTTGGCAGATTAAGAATATGAAGTTTTACGGTCTGTCAGTCAGCTACTGTACTTATTTGGATTGTGTATTTAACTGTACGAAGAAAATAAGCTTGTGCGTTAAACTGAGGCACAGTAGTTTTATACCAGTGTTCGACGGACCTCATAGCCGAGTGGTTCACACCGTTCAACTTCAATCCTACGGGTCCATCAAGTCGTGGGTTCGAATCTCGGCAGCATCTGGTGAATCAAGGGTGGCCTGGGGATTTTTACTATCTTCCCGGTCAACAACAGGTGCAGATCTGCCAGTGCCTTCATTCCCTTCGTGTATGTACACATGCAGAAGCTCAAGTGTGCACGTTAGAGATAACGTGATTCATATCAGCTTTTGGTGGGTTGCGGAAACCCGAACATGTCCAGCAAAAATCCCCGAAGTCGGAGTGCAGCTACCTTCATGGTGGGCGAAAACGGTCGCATACGGAAAAATCTCACCGTTAGTTAACTTCGGAGCTCTAGCCGAGGAACGGAAACAACTCGGTGTTTGATAGTTTGGGGAGACATAGAACTACATAAAGGCACCCGCTTTGGTCATTGTGGTGTAGTGGACGTGGAGCGTTCTGCTTGATGATAGCCTTATCGGAAAAAGATTTTAAAAGAGATATTACAGCAAAACTACTGCTGAAGACTAATCTCCAGCGGGATTTTTTTTGGATGTTACTACACACAGTCTGGCGCGCTGACGTACAGACACACGCACACACTCACACATGCACGCAACGTACACACTCACGGAAGCATGCACGCATACAAACACGCATGCACGCACGCGCACGCACACACACATACACACGCACGCACACTTACACACAAACACACACACACATACACACACGCTCGCGCACGCACACACACATGTAACTATTAATTAGATTTTAATGCCATGGGAATCTCATCAGATTAAAACACACACAACTAAAGCAGTTCCAACAATGTTCAGATGTTTACACATACGACAGACATTAACCATTACTTGTAAGCTCAAGGCATATATATACATTTGAAATAGTTGAGAAGTGTCAACAACATTCAGATGTTTACACATACGACAGACATTAAACATTACTTATAAGCTCAAGGCATACATTTGAAATAGTTGAGAAGTGTCAACAATATTCAGATGTTTACACATACGACAGACATTAAACATTACTTATAAGCTCAAGGCATACATTTGAAATAGTTGAGAAGTGTCAACAATATTCAGATGTTTACACATACGACAGACATTAAACATTACTTGTAAGCTCAAAGCATACATACATTTGAAATAGTTGAGAAGCGTCAACAATGGTCACATGTCTACACACACGACAGAAATTAACGACACGTATACGCTCAAGGCATAACCGTATTTGAATTGGTTTGGAAGTTTTAAACAATGTTTAAAAGTTGACACAAATTGATAATCGTGCTGAGGACATACATATGAAATGACTGACAAGTTCCATGCTCTGTTCAGATATTAACACATGTGACAGAATATTATCATATTAAGTTGAAGGCATATAATTATTGAAAATGACGTGCAGGCGTTATTAACTTCTTTTGTCCTTGAAAAAAGTGTTAAGACTATTCGGTTGATGAATTTCAGAAAGATGTCGTGGTAGTAAGGTAACTCTGAGAGAGAGAGAGAGAGAGAGAGAGAGAGAGGGAGAGAGAGAGAGAGAGAGAGAGAGAGAGAGAGAGAGAGAGAGAGAGAGAGAGAGAAAGAGAGATAGAGAAGACATACAGACAGACAAAGAGAGAGAGAGAGAGAGAGAGAGAGAGAGAGAGAGAGAGAGAGAGAGAGAGAGAGAGAGAGAAGACATACAGACAGACAAAGAGAGAGAGAGAGAGAGAGAGAGAGAGAGAGAGGGGGGGGTGGGGGTGAGAGAGAGCCCAATTCATTTTCAATTAAGGGGAGTGATGCAGAGACAGACTTCCTCTGTGCTGCCCCCATATTTTACACAGCTAAAGGAAAAGATGAAGTTTCCATCCATCCCTTCTCCATAAACTGAGGAAGAACTTGGTTATGGAAAAGTCAATATCACACACACAGACAGACGCACACACACACACACACACACACACACACACACACACACACACACACACACACACACACACACACACACACACACACACGCAAAGAGAAAGAGAGAGAGAGAGAGAGAGAGAGAGAGAGAGAGAGAGAGAGAGAGAGGCAGAGAGAAAGAGAGAGAGAAGAAGAAGAGGAAGAAGAAGAGGAAGGAACAGGAGAAGAGAAGAGCAGGCGACAATTCATTATCAGTCAATAGCCCATCACATAACAACACTGACGGTGGACACGTTCCATGGAGAGCATGGCAATGATAGATAAGGAGCCATTCAGCCTCTGCACATGATGGAAGGGCAGGGGAGGGCAGGGGAGGGGAGGGGAGAGGAGAGGAGAGGAGGGGTTTTTAACCGGCCATCTCAGGTCTGAGACTGATTGATCAGGACAAGCCTTGTACACCCAGTCAGGGTTTTCCTCAGCGTAGGAGTAGGCTGGGTGGTGGCTCTAGGAAATGCTTTTGGACCCATTTTTCTTCTTTTCGCTCCTTAAGATCGGCTGAGCAGGCGAGCGTGTGTGTCTTCCGACGGCGGAGGGAGGACTACTGATAAATCTAGGGGGAAGACATCGATCCGGTCTCGGCCTGCATGTACTCCATCACGCAGCGAACTAAAAGCCTGCCAGGAAGGACCCAGAGATGTGACACTTTACCGGCAGCAACTTTCTGGGAATCGGCCATATGCCGTGGGATTGTGGTCGGGTTACTGCGCTTGACAAGGAGGCAGGCTGTTTCTGTTTGGCGGGATGAGGAGAAACCAACGAAGAAGCGAACACCCCCCTTCTCCGCCCTCCTGTTCCTCTTTCCTCGAGAGGTTTAAAGCGAAATGATGACGACGGTTTAAAGCTAATTTGACAAACATGGAGTGATTCGAAGATTCCCGATCTGGCCCCTGTCCAAGATTCAAGACCAGCAGAAGGTGTTGGAAGAGATCTGGTAATTCAGTTTGGAGTGATTGGAAGCTGTCATTTCCCTCCATGATGCTGAACAGAAAATCAGCAGACGCTTCGTTTTAAGTCTGACAGCTGAACCGGGAAAGGATTAGAGGCAACATGCACCGCCACTCCACTCCACCCCCTTACCCCTTGATTTCGTAAGATCCGTCCACGTAGCCTAGCGGTTTGTGTTACTGAGTGGCGACTGGGAGGGTGTGGTTTCTGGCCTCGCTAGAAGCTCAATGTATGGCAGAATGTAGTACTTCCGAAACTTTATTATTATTATTATTATTATCATTATTATTATTATTATTGTTGTTGTTGTTGTTATTCTTCTTCTTCTTCTTCTTCTTCTTCTTCTTCTTCTTCTTCTTCTTCTTATTATCATTAAAGAATTGAGACTTTTAATAACTTTTCAAAGGAAAAGCAAACTGGGACCATATTTATCTTTCACCTACTTTCTAAACCGTAGACATAATATTTTGTAGGGATAATTAGAAGACTTCTTGAAACTTAACTTCTGTTATGTCATGTCATGTTTCCTGTGTGTTTTGCTGAATGAAGGTGGTCTGCTCAGATTGATGACAGGTCTGAAGGAGTAGCGGTCGATGCAGGAGCTAGACATTGAAAGGCTTCTGTTCGTAGGAGCAGCAAAGCAAGCAGGGATGCCGTGGGTCTGTCAGTACAAGTGGCATCCCCGCCTTCTGGAAATTCTAGGAATTCCCTCTTTTCTATCCCTCTCTTTGTTTCTGCCTTGTTCCTTTTCTTCCTGCCACCCACTTCTTGTCTATTTTCTGCACTTCTTGGTTCATTCTACTGCCTTTTTTCCAGAAAGACTTAAAAAGATAACAATTCTCTCTCACGCTGCAGTTAAATGCGCCGGGCCTGACTTGTCAGGCGCTTAACGGCAAGCACAACGCATTTTCGCTCAAATGACAGACAGTAGAAGTTACTGTCTGAGCATTCGACGACGACGACGACGACGAAGAAGAAGAATATAATTGATTCCAAGTAAATCGACGTTCATATCTATTTCTAACAAAGCGTGTACCATCTCGTTCTGTTGGTCAGTCGCAGAATTAGCTAAAAGAGAGGAAAAAACCATAAGGTAGACACACTGTAGATGACTTACTAGTTTACCATTACTACTGTTGCACCATCTCCATCCTTCATGTAAATTTCGTGGATTGAAGGTGACGTACCAGGGGGAAAAGCGAAACGTGCATGGGTAATGTGATATATATTGTACTGTGCCTACTAAATTTACCTTGCGTGTGGCAGTTCTTGACCATAAGTTTCTAAAGACTGATTTCCCTGGACTCTTCCGGTAGTTCTTTCCCCCGTCTATGACGGCTGAAAGAGATGTGTGTGTGTGTGTGTGTGTGTGTGTGTCTGTGAGGGAGAGAGAGAGAGAGAGAGAGAGAGAGAGAGAGAGAGAGAGAGAGAGAGAGAGAGACAGAGAGAGAGAGAGAGAGAGAGAGAGAGATGGCTTTTGTCGCGACGAAGTGTGGCAGAAGCGTGGGCAAAGCTCATGGTGAATCGTGGAAACTGATAAAGGACTGACCCAATAAAAGCATCGTATAATATACCTAAAGACAATAAATATTTATTATTTTGATTTTTCCGATGTATACCAAGAGTTTTCTGTTTTCCTCTCTTTTATTCACTCTCTCTGCACAAGCATGTTTACGTATACTTTTTTTCTCCCGAAAGAGCGGAGCATGCAAATCCAGGCCAGAAAGCTCCTTAATGCTTTTGCTTTGTATTAGCTGAACTCACCAGAACCACCTTAGAATATTCCCGGTCTGTGCATTGTAAAGAAGAAGAGCTAGCTGTCCATTCGATGCTAGAGTCAGTTATCAAGCAGAGCTGACCTGGTCATTGCAGAGGTGACGATCCCAGTGATCAGATGAGCTGATGGTGATCAGTCATGTAGGAATGTAATCATTCACACTACATTCTCCCGTGGGGATGCCGGGGGAGCTGTCAGTATAAATAGCATCCCCACCTTCTGTAAATCCTCTGCTTGGAATGCCCCTTTTTCTATCCATCTCTTTATGTCTACCTTGCTCTTTTTCTGTCTGTTACTTCCTTCTTGTCTACTGTCTGTCTTATGGGTCCACTCTTCTGCCTTTTCCCTCCAAAAGACATCAAAGATAACAATTCTCTCCCACGCCGAAGACGGATGTGCTAGGCCTGACTTGTCAGGCGCTTAAGGGAAGCGCAACGCAATTTTTGCTCATATGACAGGCAACAGTTGTTGCTGTTTGAGCATTCGATGATGATGAAGAATAAGAAGAATTCACGTTAGATGGTAAGCTAAACCAATAGGAAGATGAAGGAACAATGTGCTGTAGTACCAATAATGTGGAGCAATAAACAGTAACGGTAAAGAGCCGTAAAAACAATTAAAGTTACATGGAGTCAAAACAGCAGGGAAGGAAAGCATCGAAGAACTGGAAGTACTGTGAACGAGGATATCATCGAGCGGAACTGTATCTACTGAAAAAGAAATGTTGGAGTGACAACAGCAGCGTGTGATAACGTAAAGCTGGAGAAGCGCAGTTTAAACAGAAGAACCGTAAGCAACAAGAAGCCGGAAGTAATGCGAGTTACACGAAACAATGCGGTTGAATCAATGAACAGATCGAGCAACCGTCAGTTTCAGTAATAAATGGCTGTGGTATGGAGGACCAAAAGTACTAGGAATTAGAGCATCAGTGATTGGGAAACAAATAAAAACAAGAAACTTGGGGAAACAAAAAACCCCAACCTTTCATTAAGTAGATGAAAGAAAAAGAGACGTTGGGCAATAGTCACCCGGAATAACAGCGGTTGTCTTCAAGACTGTTTTTCAGCCAAAAGTTGCATTTAAGACAAACGTGTAACATTGCTACATAACAGTGTCGTCAAACTGGGACAGAGTAAAAAACAAAACACAAACAAACCCAAAAATGTGTGTGTGTGTGTGTGTAAGGGCTGGGGTGGGGTGGGGTGGGGGTTGGAGACAGAAAAGGTGACATTCAGGGACAGAGAAGACAAAAGCTGTTCAACGTTGATGTACATAATACATAAACGAACGGCTGCAAATGAAGAAAGGCCTATTCAAGCAAACAGTTTTTTGGGTAACGAGCTGCGGTAACGACCAGCCGAATGATGCATGAACCAACACAGCCAGGAGGCACATACCGGTATGATGTTGATGTTGATGTTGAACATTCAACAAAGTGCCAGAATAATGGAGCAGCCTGCCTGCCTGCCTGCCTGCCGCAGGTTCTCTCTCATTCTGGCTGTGGATGATGACCCCGAGTGCCATCTGTCATTCCTCAGGGGCTAGCTGCATTGCTTTGCCGCATTGGCATCTTGATAATGGCTTAGCAGTGGGAAAGGACAGACAGGCAGACAGGCAGGGCAGGGCTGTTAGCTCCCTGCATAATACAGCGGGCGGGCATTGTCCTGTTAGTACTGTAATGTGTGAATGATGTAAACACCATGGGTTTGGTGGACATGACTGTAGTCAGTATTGTTATGGTTTGGGTGGGCTAAGGACAGGGTGTTATGACAGTTTGGGATCTGAAAGTGGTCTGTGAGGTGGTTTTAAAACAGGGTGTACATGTATTTTGCGATTGTAACTACCTAGGAGAAATATAATTTTGCGTTTGTAATGGGGTTTGTCAACAGATAAACATACACCCCCCCCCCCCCAGTATCAATCATAACCACCCACCGCTGGGATGCCAGGGACCTTCAGTATAAACAGCATCCCCACCTTCTGGAAATTCTGTGCTAGGAATCGCCTCTTTTCTATTCCTCTCTTTTGTTCTGCTTTGTTCTTTTTCTTCCTGTCACCTCCTTCTTGTCTATTTTCTGCCTTCTTGGTCCATTCTCCAGCCTTTTTTCAGAAAGACAAAATATAACAAATCTCTCCCACGCTGAAGTCGGATGTGCTAGGCCTGACTTGTCAGGCGCTTAACGGCAGCGCAACGTCTTTTTGCTGATATGACAGACAACCAAAGTCGACGAAGAAGAAGAACTATAAAAAAAAGAGCTTTATTGTGTAGTGCACAGGTCAGCCGCTGGTTACACAGTTTGCATATACAAAAAAATTAGCGTATACAAAGTACAGTTTTGAATTTTTGAAAATTCTGTTATTGGTTGTTTGACTTAAAAACAGGCGATGTAGTTTAAATGCATAAACTAGACTTTGGCAGACAGCACAGCGCCGATATGTTGCTTGTGTAAGGAATGCAGCTCTGCTCATCATATCCAGGCCCATAGCAGGCCCTGGAGCCTGTGAGGCCAGTCTTTGCTAAACCAGCAACGTCAACCTTTTCCCTACGGGTAACCTGCTATAAATGAACGTTCTTTTTAGGATTTTAAAGTACACTTTACTTTGGTTGGTATACAGATTGTCGCGTCTGCATTGCGAAATAAGGTAGTCATTCTCTCTCTCTCTCTCCTCTCCTCTCTTCTCCTCTCCCTCTCCTCTCTCTCTCGGGAGATAACTACCGTACAGATAATGTTGGGCCACAAAAGCTGGTAATAGCTGTGAAAAGCGGATTCGGAGAACAGTGATAAAGAGACGGAGGCTATACAGCACGGCTTTCGCAGCCAATCACAGCCACCCGGCAATGCAGCGGGAAAGCCACAGTCTGTGGAAGTCTGTGCAAGTCCAAAGAGCTGCCTTCGTAAGGGATTTTCTTCTCAGACAGCAATTGTAGTTGTCTGTCACGTGAGCGACAATACCTCACACTGTCGTTGATTAAGCGTCAAATTAAGGGCTTTGGATGAGACTATAAACCGAGGTCCCGAGTGCAACGCACACGAACATCTTGCTCACACGTTAAACCCGCTCCGCTTTTCAGAAGAGTAGGCCATAGTGGACCAGCGAGAAGGGATGACAAATTTTACAAAATTGCATACACACGGGGACTGGATGTCAAAAACATATGAGCGCTTATTCCATTATCCTCGATATAAAAGAATAAGATAAAAAAAAAATTAATGTTTACACTTTTCGTGATTTTTTGGGGGTGATTTTTAGTACAGATATTGTGTTAACTTGAGGGGGTTCCTTAATTAAATTGCAGATTAGCGCGTGTATATACGGTGTAAGTGATGTGACAATTATTTAACACAGTTACAAATTTCACAGAGTAGTTGTGGAATACTCTGCTTTCATAAAAAAGAGAGTTTTACGGCTACAATTTTGTTTGTCTTTAAAGTTTTCACTGTGGATTAACATAAAACAACGAAAAGAAAAAAACACGTTTTATTGATATTGTTGTTAATTATCAGTTCTGCCAAGGAACTATTACCATGTACAGGCATTGTATGTATCCTACATCACTCATGTAAAACTTATTAGTAGAACTTTGACCAACAATTGAACACAATGCACTGGTCAAGGCTTGGGCTCAAGGCTGGGTATATTTGAATCACCGAAAAAGGAGTCAGGCACTGGCAGTTCTGCATTTAAGCTTAACATGGGTGGGGGTAAAATTTCTATCTTTTATCTTTAGTCGTTATTGAGTTTTGAACCCGTGACCAGCGACTTCAGGGTGACCCTATTGGGTTTATAAGCTGGCTGTTTTAGCCACTCGGTAGCTCTTTTACAGGCTGGTCATCGATGAATATGAAGACAGTAAGATATAGCTTGAAATAGTTCTATCCCCGATCTCGGAATGCAGCTACCTAAATGGGTGGAGGGGTTTTACGCAAAAATCTGTTTGTGAACCTTGAAGCTCTAGCTGAGGAACGAAAAACAGAAACAGCTGAAGATTGGTTGTCGTTATGTTTTCTTTGCATTGTCTTTTAACTACTAAGGAAATAGGCCCTCCCAATCAATTGTCATGAAAACACTGCAGCGAAGATCTCCAGACTCCATAATGTCCCGTTGCAGTGAGAGCCACAGTAGCGAGAAGGTGCGTGTGTGTGTGTGTGTGTGTGTTTGTGTGTGTGTGTGTGTGTGTGTGGGTGGGTGTCAACCCCGCACAGTGGGTACTGTCTGCTGGACGCGTTACCTACTGCACGTGCAGCCAACAGTAACGACACAGAAAGTCTGGTCTGCCGTAGTCAGGACAAGAAGCCTTTGGAAGCCTGGCACTTTTCCCACATCCACATCTGCACCGTCTTCTCTTAGCAAAGCAGATGTGTATGTCAGATGTATGCACGGTACTGATCTGAAGTGTTTGTGGTGTTATCAGTGCTACAAGATATGATCTGAGTGGAGTTTGTTCGATTTATGCGTTACGTTCAACTGTTTTTGGTTTGTTTGGTTTTTTTTGGCTATCATCAAACCAGTTAGTTCTAAGCACTAAGAACAAATCCCGTTTCTTGTTGGTTAGTTGTTTTTTTTATTTGCGCAGTTTATTGGTCTAGGCTAAGGAGATCAGTTCAGAAGATGTGTCAGAAAATTAAAAATTCACTGTTTTACTATTTCTAATGAACTAAAGTGGAAAGTACCTGGTTTTGTATGTGTAAACGGTTTTTTATTTGATTTTTTCACTTCTGTGATACTTCCATTGTTTTTCATCCCGAAGCCGGGATGAGTATACCTAAATGGTGGGTAAACTTACACAGAACCCCAGTCACATAACGCAAATCTCAGCATGGGTGAACTTGGAGCTCTAGGCCAGGAACGAAGAAAGGGAATTGTGTTTTTCCCGTCCTCGGATACAGCTCGGAGGTTCGCCAGTGCTGAGCTGTTGCGTATGAGACCGTTTTTTACCCACCATTTAGGGTAGCCGCAATCCGACTTCGGAGATATTCCATTCATTGTGATGAGCGAGTTTTAAGACGCTGCATTCTGCACAATGAGGAATGATACATGAAAATAGAGTTTGAGACTAAAGGAGAAATACCTGTACAAAAAGACTTGGAGGGAACAGCGCGTGTGTGATATTTCAGACATCATTATCAGTGGGATAGGGAACAAAGCGACAGAAAGCAATCTCAGTCACTTGCAATGTTGCCCCATACATACAGGCAAAGAGCACGTGTTGCTTGTCCCCTGGTCAGTTTGAACGCTGTCAGGCCTGCCGGTGCCAGAGGTTAAAATCCAGCGCTCTGGCCAGCTCCCAGAGTGGCCACACAAGTGACCACTGTACTAGCTATGTACGTCACACAGCGCGCGGTCAGTGCTTGCCCCCAGTAAACAAACCCGCCTGCTGGCCTGTTGTGTAACGGTAGTAGGGTCCCATAGGCCATGTATGTAGTCTGCTGTTGTGGTGGTGAAGAGGATTGTCGCCTGTGGTAAGTTGATATTGTTACATACCGCCTCGCTCTTGTCCCCGCTGTGTGTGAAAGTCGAGTGGTGTCGGTTGGATATGGAGATCAAGATTTTCTCGTTTCGGTTGATCTGACTTCAAATATTTTTCTCCATTTAAATCGAGGTTGTGCTGGGGTTTTTTGTTTTGTTTTGTTATGATGTGTATATCTTCATTTGTTTCTTTATACTTTCCTACATAAAAAAATACACTTATCCTCAGAATGGAGTTAACAGATAAGACAACAGATCACTGGTTTTTCCTTTTTCTCTACGATCAAGTCAACAGATCAATGATTAAACAGATTATTGTATTTCATCACAGTTCTATATGGGCCTCGCATTGAAGACAGATAATAACCAACACATCACCGTTGTTTATTTCAAGTTCTAATAATGTATATGACAAAACTTAATCATAATTTAACAGATCATTGTTTGTTATATTTCTCTGTAGTTTAGTCAGATTTATTCCCACCATCAGATTCATTGGCGTTAACAGCCACAGTTAAACAGGCGGCCTCTTCTCCTGTAGCTCCCGTTGGAATTTATGTCGTCCTGCACTAAAGAGTTGTTTACCAACTTGCTGTATTTATATCGGTTGTGAGCCAAAGCCTGGGTCTCTGATTAGGTATTCCGTCTTTTCTGCTCTGTCGTACGTTCACAATTTTGAAAAATAATGTTCTCTCTTTTCCGCAACAGTTTTTTTTAGAAAACAGTTTTATCGAGGTCATTGGACTTTTGTAACGTGGCCAGGCTAATGTGTTATCTTAACTGATGTCAGCAGATCCTCGTGTATGGGCTGTTTTGTTGTCTGATGGTCGGACACACCTGTTCGTTGGTGTTAGTGTTCAGTGTCACCACTGTTTGTTTAGTATCTGGCGATAAAAAACACAGCATTTCTAGGGCTTGGCTCCTTCTGTAGATCCCCTGCAGTGTCCATATCTCGCGTGCATACAGGGAGATAGAACACACTAAAGCCCTCAGGAGCCTTGCTCACTCATGGGAATGCCGGGGGGGGGGGGGGGGGGGGTGGGGCTGTCTGTATAGCTAGCATCCCCGCCTTCTGGAAATTCTGTGCTAAGAATTCCCTCTTTACTATCCCTCTCATTGTTTTTGCATTTTCCCTTCTCTGTCACCGCCTTTAGTTTTGTCGAGTTTCTGCCTTCATGGTCCCGCTCTTGCCCTTTTCTCCCCCCAAAGACTTGAATGATAACTCTCCTCACCACGTCGATGCACTGGGCCTGACTTGTCAGGCGCTTAACGGCAGCACAACGCACTTTCGCTCATATGACAAACAACACTAGTTGCTTCCTGAGCATTGAGCAACGAAGAAGAGGAATGATCTTGACTTTTGGTTACACAGAGTTGTTTTTGCACTTCCAGACAGGTTTCAGTAATGCTGTTGCTTTGACTGTCTTTGGGAAGAACTTTGTGTCATTGGGATCCCTGATTCAGTCAGTAAACGATTGTATAGTTCACCACACTTCTGCAGGCCCTATATGCAATAAGGAAAGAAAGGGAGAAGGAAAGAAAGAAGGAAAGAAAGAAAGTAAGAAGAAAAGAAGGCAGACTCAAGCAGCTTAGCTGGAGATCTTGTTATTCAGTGACTGTGCTGTTTCTATGGAGATGTCAGCGGGGCTGCATTGTATTGTATTGTATTGTACTGTATGGTAGGCTGGCGTCTGCAGGAAAGTCAGCAAGCGTGAAGTATAAATCAACACCCACCTCTGCACTGGCTTCCCTCTGCAGTCTGTGTGTGAATGTGTGTGTGTGTATGTGTATGTGTGAATGTGTGTGTGTGTGTGTGATGTGTGTGTGTGTGTGATGTGTTGTGTGTGTGTGTGTGTGTGTGTGGATCAATATTGTGATGTGCTGGACGTCTGGCTGGTTAGACTACCAATTAGCAAGCCTATCAAATGTCCAGCCGATGTTTTGATTATTTCTTTGATCTAGCAGTGTGATATCAAACCAAGTTTGGCACTGTTTGTATTTTGTTAGCTCTGTGGTGATACTGGGAGATTGGGAACAATCTGTGTATCATGTTTGTGATGGCTTATTTTGTACTCTTTGTAATGGCGCAAGCTTACAGTGTATAAACAAAGTCTGTAGTGTCCGATTTTATTTTGTTTGTAGGGGCTGGGAGTGTTTAAAATCATGAGTCATTGATATTGCCGTCACTGAATGTTCTCTTTGGTTGTTCAGAGGCTGCAGATTATGACCCCTGACTTAACAATTTACTAAATCCATTTTGTAACCAATTACCAAAAGCACAGACTCGGCGACAGCATTTTTTGTTGGAAAATATCTATATGTCTAATCTTTTGAAAACCCAACACGTATAAAAAAATTATATATATACTTTCTCGGCCAACGTTATTCAGGGAGACAATGCAAATATCAGTTCTTAGAGAGAGAGCGAGAGAGTGAGCCGACACGCCGTGCATGCATGCGTGCGCATATGGTGTGTGCATGTATTTATGTATGGTGTGTATGTGCGTGTGCGCGCGCATGTGTGTGTGTGTGTATGTACACGCGGGCGCTCTGATTGTTTTTTAAAAAAATTACTTATTTGACCTGAAAAATAAATCAGCTAAGTGATGAACACTATCAACACAAGGGTGTTAGCAGACGATGAATAATGCACCAGAAGTCAGCCCCTTGCCGCGCTATCATTTCCTCAGCGGAAATGTCTCCAGCCGACACCTGTGGTCCGTCCTACCCCAATGCAGCCATGAATAAATACTGTTTACTGCCCCGCCGACCACACAGGCCACAGCAAGGCTGTACATTGTTCAATTTCAATTACATTAATCCCCGAAGCCAGAATGCGGCTACCTCCATGGTGGGGGTAGGGCGGAGGTCGCATACGCAAAACTCTCACCATTGGTAAACCCCGGAGCTGTACCCGAGGAACGAATAAAAATCCCAGCAGATTAAAGCCAGATTAACGCTGGCCCTTCAGCAATTCCTCGTGTCAACGCCCGAGCAAATCACAAAGATTAAACCAGGACGGTCACTGCATTGTGTGAGCATCACATGAACGATTCATAAGATGGGATAAGACCAATACCCCAGTCCTCCAACGACAATCATGTTTGGAGTCAACGACAATGACATGGGGCTAGAACAACTCAGTGGTCAAAGCACTCGCTTTCCTTGAGCTAAGTTAAGCAACACTGACCGTGGTTATCAACTGGATGGGTGACCGTTCGCGCGGCTTGGTTTCAGTACAGTCCCATAGTTCACCCATCTGTAAATAGGTACCTACCCTCTTTATGGAGAAGGAAGGTAAAGCAGCGAGGGAGAGGGGATGGGCGCCGCCCTCAATATGTTGGCCCCTAGAGAAGCTGAGGTCTCGAACACATCGCCTCCCAAAGCCCGCTTAGCTTATAAAACCATCCTGACCATTACCTACTATGGCATGGTAGCTATATCGAACGGGAAATGTGCCATTCTCTCAGGAATTTGAAAAATAGTATGTCTAAAGGAAACGTCACAAAGCAGGGTCTATGATTATGGAATCTGCAGTAAAAATGCTTGTCTAATATCACGGATAATACAATGATTAAAAAAATGACCATTTACAGTTTATTTGGTTATTTTATACACATAATTCTCCGAAGTCGGATAATGAGTAAAAACGGTCGCATACGCAAAAGCTGACGGAGCTGTAATCGAGGAACGACAACAAATATCTGGGAAATCTCAGCAAGGATTGAAAACCAGAAACTAACCCTTGGCGCACTGTTTCTTTGCGACGTTTTCGTGAATTGTTTTCCTCTTCGATTTCTTCGATTATACAACAGATGATCTTAGCAAGGGGAGTGGGTAGGGGCGGTTTGCTGTAATTTGCCTTGGGAAACTGTCATGTTTTCTGCTTCTTTTGAAAGATTGTATAGCGGTGTATGTTATTTGATCGTTTAATCGATCACGATGTGTATGGGGGGGGGGGGGGCGTATCTGTGTTTCAGATTTCACTTAATATTACTTGTTAAATTATATACGTGTGTATGTGTGTGCGCTTGTGCGTGCGCTTGTGCGTGCGTGCTTGCGTACACAACGGGGGCGGGAATACATTCCTTTCGCAATTTCATAACACCGAGAGAAAGCAACTTTTTCTATAGATGGGTGTTAATAATGAAAGGATTTTGTGGCAGTATATTAGAATGTTATAAACGAACAAGGAGGCACCGTGGTCGAGTGGTTTAGGCGGTCAACTCGTGATCCAGAGGTCGCGGGTTCGATCCCCGCTCGGCTCGGTGTTGTGTCCTTGGGAAAGACACTTTACTCCTATTTTCCCCACTCCACCCAGGTGTACAAGTGGGTACCAGCTCTGCTGGGGAAGTATCTGGCGACAGACTAGCGTCCTGTCACAGGGGTGGTGAAAAACCATCAGTTCGCTTAACGCTACAGAAACCGGGATAAGCTCCGGCTCTATGGGCCTTCTGGCTCGAAAGAACATAAACGAACAACGCCAAGATATTGTAACTTTGGGATCAGATACATGTATACTCCCTATTAAGGCTAACCAGCGTGTTGTTTTATAGCAGAGCTAATCTATAGAAAAAAGAAACAGCTTAGGACTGTGCTTTAGGTTTCCTGACCAAGGCTGAACAAAACGGTGCAACGTGTATTGTTCATTGGCAATCTGGCGCCCTGCTGCTACATTGGATAGCTAATCCGTAGAGAAAAGGAAGTGCTTAGGGCTGTGTTTTATTCTTCCCTTTACAACAGCTGTAGGACTGTTCAGAAAGGAAATTCATCGTCTGTTCTATGTGAAGTAAAAGACATAGATTGAGGACAAGCATTTTAAACAAGTTTTGCTTTTCTTTTCATCCTATATCTGTTTTTACAGGACTGTCAATTTTCTTTGATTTATTTAGTTCTGTGGACTACATATTGGGTCGAAAAAAATCGATAGTTTACCGTTATTTTCACTATAAAACATAGCTTTGTTTACTTCTCTTGGATACTGTGTGTACACAGTTACATAAAAAGTCAAAGAATGCTAAACTGCTGGTACCATTAGAATACATTTGCCGATGTAGACTGTTGTGAGCCGTGAGCCTTTCTTTTTCCCAGTTTTATCATTGTGAATCAACAGCATATTGCTTTGTGATTTCAGTATAAAACAATAACCCATTTTTTCATTACAGATTTAAGCGTTGTGAAGCAGTGGTGTTCTTTCAGTAATGTGTGCAAATGACACCTGAAAGCCTGTCCCTGTGCTTTCTAGTTTGCTGGCCACTGTCAACCGACAGCACATTCCTTTTGTGATGTCGAGGATCGTAAAACAGCAACACATTCCTTTGCAGATTTTGACGGTTGTGAATCAGCTTTGTATTCCTAAAGTTTGGTGATTAAAGAAACGAAAGCCTTTTATTGTGCGCCTTGTGGTGTTTGTGAAACAAAACAGCTTGTCCTTTTACGATGACGACTGTGAGGCAACAGCCTACTCCTTTCATTATATTGTTTTGATATTGTAAACCAGCGTGTCATTTCTGTGCTGATTTTGACTCGTACACCAACAAACAGTTTTTTATGATGCGCTGACTTTGGCCATTGTGAATAAATTGCATATTTCTTTTTCTTTCCTGACTATATCGCTATATGTGAACACACAACCCTTTCCTTAGCGGATTGTTACTGTTGTCAGACATGTTCCCTATTCCATTGCCGGTTCTGATATTGTGAACCATCTACACACTGTTTTGATGATTTCAACAATTGTGTGAACCAGTAGCCTCTTCTGCTGATTTTGAAAACCCTTTGCTGTTTTTAAACTATCGTGAACCAACATTCTGTTTCTTTGCTGATTAACTAAAAAACCAACCCAGAAACCTGTGAACCAAGAAGAGGACCAGTATCAGCAGAACAAAGGAGAAACATTACACTGGACTGTACCTGCAAAGGATCGTGTACACTCCGAAACACCAGCATCAGCAGCAGGACCATCTGAGCGGTGGTCAGTGAGTGACACGAACGCTGGCCCAAGCAAAGGAGGCCCCCAGACAAGGTCACTTGTGGTCCAGGTCCCCCACCACCATGTTCCCCGCTCCCCACCCCCTCCCCTCCCACGTGGAGGAGGACGAATGGACAGACGAAGGGAGGAGAGACAGAGAGAAGGAGAGAAAGAGGAGGGAGGAGGGGGATACTTTTGACAGCGAGGAGCAGAGCGTCACACGAGGTAACTGGTTTACTTTGGGAGACAGACAGACAGACAGACAGACAGACAGACTAGACAAACCTTTTGTTCCTAAATACTTTTTTATATTTTACTATCATATCATTTACTTAAAAACAACAACTTGTCTTTTGTGCTTTCTCTTGACATTCACTGGTTCTTCTCTTTCTTTTTAAGTTTTATGTCTTTCTTGTTTGTTCTTCCTTCTTGTTTTTGCTGGGGGTTTTTGCCTCTTCGTTTTTTCCTCTTTTTCCATTCATTTGTGGGAAATTGTGTATTTTTCTTTCTCTCTCTCTCTATCTCTCTATCTGTCTCTGTCTCTGTGTCTCTATCTGTCTGTGTCTCTGTGTGTCTCTCTGTCTGTGTGTGTCTCTGTCTGTCTTGTCTGTCTCTCTGTGTATGTGTGTGTGTGCGTGCGTGCGTGTTTTATTATGATTTATTTATTTATTCTTTATACCGAGGATAATGTGTGTGTGTGTGTGCGTACGTGCGTGTGTGTATGTATGTGTGTGTGTGTGTGTGTGTGTGTGTGTGTGTGTGATGCCAATCGAAATATCCAAGACTTTCCTTCTTTCCATGACGGATAGCCTCGTTTCTGGCAAGAGGTCCCATCCCATTTTCTGTTGCAAAAGGGGAGGAAGGGGGCATGGGGTGGGGGGGGGGGGGGGGGAGTGATTTGGTGACCAATGGTGTGCGCTCCTTTCGTAAGGTCCTTTGGGAACACTGGTATCAGATGGAACAGTCTGTAACTCACTTTGCGCTGAGGACAGGTTTATGATGATCCTCTTGTTTCTGATTCTGTCTGCGTGATTTAATGGTGTTGTGTGTGTGTGTGTGTGTGTGTGTGTGTGTGTGTGTGTGTGTGTGTGTGTGTGTGTGTGTGTTGTGTTGTAATGGTTTGTGCGTTTGCTTCATTATTTCGTTGTAAAATTGCTTGCTTGTTTCGTGTGTGCGTGTCCGTGCGTGCGTGGTGCATGTGGTGTGTTGTGCGTGTGTGTGTGTGTTTGTGTGTGTGTGTGTGTGTGTGTGTGTGTTTGTGTGTGTTCATTGTCGTTTTCTTTTAATGTTCCTTTTCTTCTGTGATCTTTTTTGTCTTTTTCTTTCTTCTGTCTTTTTATGTCTTCTGTCTTTCTTCTGTCTTTTCTTTTTTGCCTGTCTGTCTGTCTGTCTGTCTTTGGTTGTCTTTCTTTTTGCCTTTCGTCATCTTTCTTTCATCTTGTCTCTCTCTCTCTCTCTCTCTCTCTCTCTCTCTCCCCTCTCTCTCTCTCTCTCTCTCTCTCTCTCTCTCTCTTTCTGTACGTCTGTCTGTCACTGTACTTTACCTTTCTTCTTTTCTATTTTATTTTAATTTTTCTGTCCTTTTCTCTTCCTCATCTTTTTCTTGTTCCTCTCTGTGGTTTTATTGGTTGTTTCCTTCAGTTTTTCTCTTTTAAATTTTCTTACTTTATTTTCTTGCTGTCACTATTTCTTTCTTTTTTCTATTCTTTATTTTTTTCCTAATCTCTATCTTTTGTGCATTTTCCTTACTCCCTCTCTTCTTTTCCCGCTCTTTGTTTCTTTCTCTTTCTTTATTCGATCTTTGGCTTTTTCTTTTATTCCTTTTTCTGTCTATAACTGTCTTTCTTTCTGTCCTCTTTGCCCAACAATGGTGCTGTCTAATTTGATGGGAATTCAATGGAGGTTGTTTGATCCACACGAATACTGACGGACACTGTATTGCCATTGGGAGGATTGAAATCCTTTTAGCATTTGAGCGAATTCAGCACATCTTGCTGGACATTGGGCTTCGTTTCGTTCTGTGTGTTTGTTTGCTTGTTTTGATTTTTGGAGTTGCTGGTTTGGATTGTTGTTGTTGTTGTTGTTGTTGTTGTTGTTGTTGTTGTTTTTGTTGTTGTTCTTCTTCTTCTTCTTCTTTCTTCTTCTTCTTCTTTTCATCATCATCATCATCATCATCATCATCATCATCATCATCATCATCATTTCTTTTGATGTTTTTCTGTCTTTATCTCCCCCTTCTCCTTCCTTCCTCTGTAACTTTACTTCTTCATACTGTCTTTCTGTCTGTCATCTGTCTGTCTGTGTGTCTGTCTGTCTGTCTGTCTGTCTGTCTGTCTGTCTGTCTGTCTGTCTGTCTGTCTGTCTGTCTGTCTGTCTGTCTTTCTTCCTTCCCTTCCTTCCTTTGTTCTTTCTTTCTTTTTTTCTTCTTTTCTTTCTTTCTTTCTTTCTTTTTGTCTGTCTGTCTGTCTGTCTTCCTTTCTTTCTTTCTGTCTTTCTTTCTTTACGTGCTCAGTATTTAAAAAAATATTTTAGTTGCATACCAAGTTTGGGGCAATGTAACATGTTTTATTTCTTTGTCAGTTTTGGAGGAGGAAAATATTTTTTCTTTTTTCTATGTTCGGCAGTTAACTGTATGATTGTGTGATTTCTCTAGGGTTATAAGCGTTTGCAAATGAAAACAAAATGTTATGCGCACGATTTAAAAATGTTAAAATACATAAAAAGGAATATCTCAAGTCTTACCTCATTAGAGCGTTAAAATAATCCCTTTTTTGCACATTTGCATCTTAAAATGTACAGGGAAAGGGAATGTTTTGTTTTTTGTTTTTGTTTTGCAAAGCTAGCAGTTTGGGTGTGGGTGGGTGTATTGTATTGTATTGTATTGTATTACATTGTATTGTATTACATTGTATTGTATACCACTTAAAGTCATGGCAGATTTCTCTGCGTGAAATTCGGTGGATAGAGGAGGTGTTTGGGTTTTTAAATTTAAAAAAAAATTATTATTATTATTATTATTATCATTTCTAAGATAGATCGTTTTCAGTGGAGTGCATCTTCAACAATATTTGCGCATTCTGATGAAAGTTTTGAAAATGTGTAGAGTTTAAATTACCGGCTACAATGGCAAACAAAATCTTCATGTTATAGATATGTGGTGCTGGACTTCAAAGACACAGTGACGTATTTCAGTGCCTCCAGAAAGGAAAACTACTTTTGAGTGTTAAAGCAGTATATGGAGTATAGCTGTTATATTGTGTTGGAGTGCAGTTAAAAATGTGTTATATATTAATACTAATACTAATAATACTACTAATAATAATGTATGGAATTTATATAGCGCTGATATTTTAAAGAAAATATAATCTTATATATATATATATATATATATATATATATATATATATATATATATATATATTTATATATATATATATATATATATAGAGGGAGGGAGGGAGAGAGAGAGAGAGAGAGAGAGAGAGAGAGGAGAGAGAGAGAGAGAGAGAGAGAGAGAGAGAGGTGTGTATACTGAAGGTTGGTTCCAATATTTGAGAAAATTGAATATGTTCAAAACCTGCTTTCTATCCCACATTTTGTCTAAATTTCAAACAGATGTTGTAATGTGACGAGCATTTTGTGCAGATTATAGTCTGCACCCCGGCACAACTGTTTCACATCAACTTTGTTCTTTTTCAGCGCTACCCTTCAAACACGAATACTTTCAGATATTCATCAGATGTAAATTATACATCGACAGTCGGCACTCTCTGTGCTGTAAGCTGTCTCCAGAAAAAAACAAGAGAAAGTAGAAAGACAGGACGTGAACTGTAGAGCCATCGATACTCTACCAGACCGACAAGTCGTAACATCAGCCAGGGGCAAGGTTCAGGCGTCCAGAGGCTATAACACTGCCACATCCTAAGTGCCAGTTCAGTCGTGGCCAGTGAAACAACGTACAGGCGACCGGCTGGCCGGTCATTCCGTCAGAGGAGAGTCATGCCGTGCCCACGTGCATGGTCAGTGCTTAGTGTCAGTGTGGATTGACGATGACCGGCAGTGCAGATGGGACAGTCACTCCGCTAATGGACAACGTTGTGGCCGATTTCTCCCCTCCCCCCACCAACCCCCTCTCCCACAGCCTGCCTCCCTGTTTTATCCCCTCAGTGAGAAAGTTGACATCAGTTGGCACTAAATAGTCGTTAGCGGCCCTGGCCCTCTCTTGAGATGTGTTATTTTCGTTCCGAAACTGGCAGTCAGGGGGAAGAACAGTGCTGTGGAATGGATGTACACTATCTGTCATGACCCACAGTTGGTATGTTTTGACTATCTAGTGGTGACAAACAGTTGAACATTAGGTCCAGATTGAAAAAATGCAGTTCCAGATTTGCTTTATGTATCGTACCTAATCTGTACTTAAATGATAGAACAGCCAGTTCTGTGACATTTATCTAGAACTGCTATATTTATGTGCTAAACATGAGGCTCCAGTTAAAAACAGATTTGATCTTTTCCATAAGTTTGTTTAGAACTTAATTTTAGCATTAACGAAGAGCGCAATAACTTAGGATGGCATGCAAAACCAAGACTTGGTCATTTAACATATTATATTTTAAATAAAGGTTTTAGAAAAAAAATAGAGCAAAACCACGAAACACGTTTTCATGGAAAATCCTCTCTTCATAGAACCAAACTGGATACACTGACACAGAACAGCGGTAAAAAAACCCAATGTAACACAAGCTACATTTAGAGGCCCATCCCATGGTAGGTACCGGACACACTGTCCATTAGACAAGCAGCTAGCATTTCATGCACAGAAATGTACCGCCAGGAAAACAATCTCAGTCAACACATAGAAGAGTATTCAATAAATACCAAACAGCATGAATACAATTTTAAAGAACACACTGAGAGGCGCTCTACTTTAATGTGACGGGTTAATGACCCGCTGTGTTGTGTTGACCAGTTTCTCGTGGAAACACCGCCAGACACAGAATAAACTCGGCAAGCTTGTTTCGACCAACTGACTGATAGCCTCTGAATTTCAGGAAGAGACCGTCTTTTTCTCTTTCCTCAGCATATATCTATGATCTTTATGGGAGAAGAAAAGGGTGTCGCTGGCCCATGGGTAACACACCCATGCTGGGGGGAGAGATTCTCAGGAATGACCCTACCCCAGAGCCATATTTCTTCCATCTTCTCTGGACTTGCAGTGGTGGTGTACCTGGCAATCTTTCAGATGAGGCGATAGATGGAGCGAGGTCCTGTGTGTGCAGCACACGTGATAAAAATGAAAAATGGAGGAGGCAGAGACCGATTGCAATCAGTTAATGGTACTCACTGTGTCCTGCTACTTCTGCCTTTTCCCATTTCCCGTACTCTGTTGTTGCCTTTCCCATTCCCCCTGTCCTCTTCCTCCTGCCTTTCCCCATTTCCCATGTCCTGTTGTTGTCTGCCTTTTCCCATTTCCTCTGTCCTGTTACTTCTGCCTTTTGCCATTTACCCCCTATCCTGTTGTTGTCTGCCTTTTCCCATTTCCTCTGTCCTGTTACTTCTGCCTTTTGCCATTTACCCCCTATCCTGTTGTTGTCTGCCTTTTCCCATGTCTTCTGTCGTGTAACTTTGTCCTTTTCCCATTTCCCATGGCCTGTTAGTTCTGGCATCTTGGGGGATGACCTCATGGCCATTTCAAAATGCTCCGCGATCCCGCCGTCCCTGCAGTCTTGATGTAGTGCCTGTTTTTCTTCATTTCTTTCTCATCGTTTTTCTTATTTTTCTATTGATTTGCTCTTTGGGTTTGCAGTCGACTTATGTGCTGCTTTTGTTGTTGTTGGAATTACTGATTAAAAAACTAACTGGAATGGCTCTGCTGATTTCTGACTCCAGTATCTGTTAACTCATTGAATGTTTTGCTTTTTTACTGGTAACTGTTGCGGCCAAAAAAGTGTCCATTTATGGTTGAGTTCATGCTATTTATAAATATTGTTCCAGAGTCGGAATGTGGCTACCTTCATGGTGGGCTAAAAACGGCCGCAAACGCAAAATCTCACCAATGGTGAACCTCGGAGCTCTAGCAGAAGAATGACAAAACAATGTAAAATTATGATGTTTTCTTTTCTCCAGTGTGTGTCAATATTCAAACAACTACGGCAAACCTGGTTGACCTTTCTCACTCCTGAATATTGGAAAGGCTTAGGGTAGGCTCAGCGTTTGCTTTGCTGAGTTAAACAGACAATTGCCTGACATGAGAGTCAACATTTATTTTTGTGTAATGTAATATCAAGAGAGAGAGAGAGAGAGAGAGAGAGAGAGAGAGAGAGAGAGAGAGAGAGAGAGAGTTGGTGTGTGAGAGAGAGAGAGAGAGAGAGAGAGAGAGAGAGATGAGATGAGGAGAGGGAGTGTGTGTGTTGTGTGTGTGGTGTGTGTGTGGAGTGAGGAAAGTGTAGTGTGTTTGTTGGTCTTTAATTTAACGTCTGTTCACATAAAAGTGATATTAGACAATTTGTTGTTGTGTGTGTTGTTGTGTGTGTGTGTGTGTGTGTGTGTGTGTGACATTGTGTGTGTGTGTGTGTGTGTTGTGTGTGTGTGTGTGTGTGTGTGTGTGTGTGTGTGTGTGCGTGCGTCGTGCGGCGCGCGCGAATATAATATACAAGTGTATGCGTTTGTCAGTACACATGTGTGTATGTGTGTGTATGTATGTATGTATGTATGCGCGCGCACATGTTTGTGTATGTATGTGTGTGTGTGTGCGTGCGAGCACGCTGCGTGAATGGGCATGTGAACAATACACGTATACAGAGTGCCCAAGTTTGTATGCGCTATCCACTTCTTCTGCTGTAGCATCCTTTACCTCTGTCAGAGGTCCTCTATTAGCTGGTTGGAGAATCAGGGGTTACTTCTGATACAACTGAAAAGTGAAAGACATGGGGCAGATTCTCAACAGTAAGTTGCACAGATTAGGTTGTACTCTACACATCTTTATGTAATATCACTAAGAGTCAACACAGAGGCACCGTGGTCGAGTGCTGAGGGTCAACACCTCGTGATCCAGTCGCTGGTTCGATCCCCTCGCTGGTGTTTGTGTCCTTGGAAGACACTTACCATTTCTCACTCACCCAGTGTACAAGTGGGGTACAGCTCTGTGGGAAGATCTGCGACAACTAGTCTCACAGGGGTGAAACCATCGTTCGCTTACCTACAGAAAACGGATAGCCCGTTATGCTTTGCTCGAAGAAATCTTTACTAGATAACGTGTAAAAACGAGATTAACATCCCCAAATCTACCATCTCCCTTTGTGTCACGCTTCCACCGTTCAGACGAGGTGATCGTGGTCTAGAGGAACGCACCCACCCTGAAAGCGAGAAGTCCCATCGATCCCCATAATTATGATCCCGTTTGTGCCTGCCACTTTTACCCCGAGTATTCGACCGTACCCGCCGTGAGTGGTGGTCTGGGTGCTATTCTCTGGGTAAGGTAAAGGTAAAAGAGTCCCATAACCTATAAGGTCGTAGGGGAGCGAGGCGTCAGAGACCTCACTTCTCTAGGGCCAGCATATTGAGGGCGGCGCCCATCTCTCCCTCGCTGCTTTACCTTCCCTGACCCTAAAGAGGGCAGGTACCCATTTACAGCTAGGTGAACTGGGGGAACTGTACTGAAGCCAAGGCGCGCAAACGGTCACCCATCCAAGTGGTAACCACGCTCGACGCTGCTTAACTTGGCTGGGGGAAAGCGAGTGCTCCGACCACTGAGCTATCCCATCCCTCTGGGATGAGACGATAAATCAAAATCCAGTGTGTAACCCGTATTCAGCGCATGTAAATGAACCAACTACAAGAAGAGAGTTGACCCTGGCAAAATTTTGTGGGAAGAAAGCTACTCTTCTAGGAAAACAAACACTTTGGATGGCGCTGCTCTTGTGGCAATACATCCTCCTCTTGTAAAACAGCCCGAATTTCTCGCAGAGAAATCTGCCGTGGCTTAAAGTGGTGTACAGATATGAATGTATGTAAACCATTTTGTTTCGTTTAAAAATTCCAAATGCGTGATGATGATTTTATCACCCTGCAGTGTGATATACGAGTTAGTTCGTTTTCCCTCTGTTTTTGCTGTAATCTGCACCGGTGTGTTCATTTAGTGGATTGATCTGCTGTCAAAATGTGATTCTGTTGATCTAAAATTTGAGGGAGTGTTTGCTATACGCTGTTTTCTATTCTTGTTGCCGGATTTTCTCTTTACAAGAAAAAAAACCCCCACTTTCGAGCCAAATCCGCTGCCACAGTTAAAAGGCAGTACAGTGTGGGGAAGAGGCGGGACAGATTGTAATCAGCAAATGGAACAGGTGGTAAGCTGGTTTTATCAACATACCTGCTGGTTTTATTAACATACCTGCTGGTTTTATTAACATACCTGCTGGTTTTATTAACATACCTGCTGGTTTTATTAGCATAAGTGCTGGTTTTATCAACATATCTTCTGGTTTTATCAAACATAATGCTGGTTTTATTAATTTATATGCTGGTTTTGTTAACACATCTGCTGGTTTTCTTAACATAAAAAACTGATGGTTTTTATCACTATACATGCTGGTTTTATTAACATACCTGCTTGTTTATTTGTGTTCACTTACCTGATGGTTTTATCAACATACCCGCTGGTTTTATTAACAGTCCTTCTGGTTTAATCAACATAACTGCTGGTTTTATTAACATAACTGCTGGTTTCATTAACATAACTGCAGGTTCATTAAAATAACTGCTGGCTTTATTAGCATATCTGCTGGTTTTATCAACCTACCTGCTGGTTTTATTACCATATCTGCTGGGGTTTTTTTAACATACTCGCTGGTATTATTAGCATACTTGCTGTTTTTATTAACACGCCCACTGGTTTTATACAACATAACTGCTGGTTTTATCAACATATCTGCCGGTTTTATCGACATACCTGCTGGTTTTATCAACAAACGTGATGTTTTTATTAACATACCTGATGGCTTTTGTTAGCACACTTGCTGATTTTTATCAGCATACTCTCTGGTGTTTGTTCACCAGTTTGTTTTGAACAACCGTTATTTGTCCAGTCGACTGCTGTGCTGCTAATCACTGAATGTGTCCAGTTTGATTTGAAAGCGCTGGCTGATGCAATGGTTCGGGATAGTTTTTGTTGTGCTGCTAGGTGCTTTGAAAACAATGAAGAAGTTTGGTAACTACATTTATGGAATCAGTTTTGTGGCGGATGTATTTGCTGTTGAAAGTATTTGTTACCACAAACAGAGCACAATTTATTGATTAGCTCCGCTGTCTAGGGTGGCGCTGCTCTTTAGGCGACGCGCTCTCCCCGGGGAGAGCAGCCCGAATTTCATGTAGAGAAATCTCGTGACTTAAAGTGGTATAAAATAAAAAAGTCCTTGGCTACGGTCAGATCATAAGCACAACACTGTTTTTGTAAGACATAGGTTTGCTTGCTGATCGGTTCAGTTTCTAATTTTGATGTAGATTGTTGCTGCATGATGAACTGTTTCATTCTCTGTACCTCCCCGAAGCCGGAGTGCAGCTAACTACGTGGCCTCATGGCAGCTGTCAGTCTCGGAAGACGATAGAGTTGCGCTCTAGGTGTTTATTCTGGTACAGCGTCGGGTGTGGCTGGCCAGTCCCACACAGGAATGACAGACAGTCCTTATGGCAGAGGGTACAGATGAAGTCTGACGCTGGTCTGTCTGTCTGCCAGGGCTGCAGCCTTCCTTCTTGTTCTCTTTGCCTCGTGCTGCTGAGCGAGTGTCTCTTCGAACTTGGACAGCCTTTCTGCACAGTCTGTCTCCAGGCTGACCGTTTGAGGGCTGTTGCTTTCCAGTTGTTCTGGTCAATGTTCAGGGCTTTTAAGTCCCTCTTGCACACGTCTTTGAATCGCAGCTGTGGTCTAACCTGTGGGACGTTGTCCATGCACAAGTTCTCCATGGAGAAGCCTTCAGGAATCCGTTCGTCATCCATGCGCACTACATGGCCAATCCAGCGCATGCCTCTCTGTTCAGCTGCATAATTATACATGGTGGTGCATCCAGCTCATACCAGGACAGTGTTGTTTGGGACCTAGTTTTGCCAGGTGATGTTCAGGATGCGCTGGAGGCAACGCATGTGAAAAGCATGGAGCTTTCGCTCTTGTCGGGCATGCAAAGTCCAGGACTCGCTGCCATACAGGAGGACGCTCAACGAACCTAATGGTGGGGAAATGGTCGCATGATTATGAAAAAATTCTCATCACTGGGGGACCTCAAAGCAAGCCAAGAAACGGAAAAAAATCCTTTTGGATGTTTTTGGAAAAACACAATTTTTCCCATTTCCCGCCTCAATATTGAGGCATGTTAGGTTGCGTGCTGGCACGATCTGTTGGAGAGCTATAGGAAAAAGACAACAGTCCGTTTTTGCAGAGTTTTAAGAGAAATGATGGATACTTTGCCTGGCCAAGTGTTCCTGATTTCTGAATGTCGGTCTGTTTGTCTGTCTGTCTGTCGGTCCGTGTGTATGTGTGTGTGTGTGCGCGCGCGCGTGTGTGTGTGCGTGCGTGCTATCTAATTTCTTTAATTCTTTTATTTCGAGAATAATGAAATAAGTACTCATGTGCACACAATGGCTTACTTTTCCAAAAAGCAAACAGGTTTTAACGTGTGCGCAAGGTGCTCTGCGTGCGTTCGTACACGGGACCTCGGTTAATAGTCTCATCCGAAGGACTTTTGAGGGGGGGAGGGAGTGGAGTCTGCACTGATGTTAACTGTAGGGTAAAAATCCTCTTCAACGGGATTTGAACCCGGGTCAGCAAATCAAGAGCGCAATACACAACTAACCAGCAAGCTACCCGTGTGTGTGTGTGTGTGTGTGTGTGTGTGTGTGTGTGTGTGTGTGCGCGCGTGCTTGTTTTTCCTTTTTCTTCTCCTATATCTGGTGCACTTCATTGCGTGCCGGAGAGAGAGAGAGAGAGAGAGAGAGAGAGAGAGAGAGAGAGAGAGAGAGAGAGAGAGAGAATTGAATTGAATTAAAATGAATTGAATATAATGAATTTTGCTTAAAGAGGGTTATGAAGAAATACTGGAGAGAGAGAGAGAGAGAGAGAGAGAGAGAGAGAGAGAGAGAGAGAGAGAGAGAGAGAGAGAGAGCAGGCGTGTGTGTGTGTGTGTGTGTGTGTGTGTGCGTGCGTGTGTGTGTGTGTGTGTATGTGTGTGTGTGTGTGTGTGTGTGTGTGTGAGTGTGTGTGTGTGTGTGTGTGTGTGTGCTGACGTTCAGACCGGAGTGCGTTCTAAAGTTTAGGGACACAATGCATTTTTCCGATTTTGGAAGGAAATATGGATTTCTTTTTTTTTTGAAACTGTTCTCTCTCTGTCTCTGTGTCTGTCTGTCTGTCTCTCTCTGTGTCTCTGTGTGTCTGTCTGTTCTCTCTCTCTCTCTCTCTCTCTCTCCTCTCTCTCTCTCTCTCTCTCTCTCTCTCTCTTCTCTCTCTCTCTCTCTCTCTCTCTCTCTCTCTCCCCTGCTCTTTCTCTAAATTCAGATTCAGTATTCCTTCATAAACCCTATATTTCTCTGTGGTTATGTGTGTTGTCTGTCAGTCAGCCTACCTGTCTCTTGCTGCCTGTATATCTGGTATGCGTGTGAACGCTGTGTGTGTGTGTGTGCGTGCGTGCTCGTGTGCGTGCGTGTGTGCCTGCGTGTGTGTGTGTTTTTGCGCGCGCACGCGCGCGTGTGTGTGTGTGTGTGTGTGCTTGCATGCATGCGTATATGCGGGCATGCTCATGTATATATGTGTAACAGTGTACGCGAATGAGCAAACACGGATAAAAATGTTTTACTGACTGTACCTTAGTAAATCACAGTCCATTGTGGTCTCTGTAAGAGCTTATTTCACGTATAGGAAGGGAGGAAGAGAGGAGTAGGTACAGGTGGTAGAGGTGTCCCATGACCTATGCGGTCGTTGGGGAGCGAGATGTCAGAGACCTCAGCTTCTCCAGGGGCCAGCATATTGAGGGCGGCGCCCATCTCCTCTCCCTCGCTGCTTTACCTTCCCTGACCCTAAAGAGCGCAGGTACCGATTTACAGCTGGGTGAACTGGGGGAATGTACTGAAGCCAAGATGCGCAAACGGTCACCCATCCAAGTGGGAACCACCCTCAATGATGCTTAACCTTGGCTTGGGGAAAGCGACTGTTCTGACCACTGAGCTATCCCGTCCCCTAGGATTGGGTACTAATGTTTAAATAACAAAGGTAACGGTGTTCCCATAACAGTTGTTAACGAGGGAAAGGAAGCAGGGAGGCGGGCAGAGTTCAATCAGATAATGGAACCCCCGCACTGCACCCTTCCCATCTCCCTCTTTGTTTTATCTGTACCCCCTTTGTTCCTGGTCCTCAGAGCATTGTGAATCACTTCACGCTTGGTAGCTAGCTCGTTTAGGTTTTGTTTATTGTGCTGTGGCTTCATTTGTTTGTCTGTTTGTTTGTGTGCTTCATTCATTTTGTCGACTGGGTCAGCTGGTTTGTTGTTGATTTGCTGATTTGATGAACATTGATTTGTCATGGTGGCTGGTGGAATGATTTTTTTTCCCGCTCGAGTGTGTGTGTGTGTGTGTGTGTGTGTGTGTGTGTGTGTGTGTGTGTGTGTGTGTATGTGTGTGTGTGTGTGTGTGTTAAAGCACCGATTTGCATTAAAAGCTTCCCATAAAAAGGTAATTCCTTTAACCCCACCCCTTCGCCGACTAAGCCCCACAAGCAAAGACAGATGGATATGAATATGAATCGTCCTTCTCTTCGTGGTCACGGCAACAGTAACATGAAGGACGGTTGATTCATCCCCCCTCCTTCCCTTCAAAAATGGTTTTGAGCAAACACGTTTTGGTAGAATAACTACCATGCTGATTAGTCTGCGTCTTATTATCATGTTTGTAATAACTGTTTGTTTAAACTATTGATTACTTGATTACGTATCATTGATTGCATGACTGCTTAAGATTAGGTTGAATGCATGCGCTTTGATTTGTCTTTGCAAGATATAGCGCTATATAAGTTCCATTTATTATTATTATTATCATCATTATTATTATTATTACTATTATTGTTATTATTATTACTATTATTTGCGTGGCAGGGGAAGCAGAACAGAGGGAGGGAGGGGGAAGGGATGGAACGAAAGAGGTGTTTTGTTGCTCGGCTAGAGCTGCGAGGTTCACCACTGATGAGATGTTGGGGTATACAGCGGTTTTTGTTCAACCTTGTAGACAGCTGGGGTTGATGTGGAAACACTCCACCAGTATGCATGTGTTTTTATATGTACATTTCTGTCATCTCTCCTTTCCGGCACCAATGGCCGACTCATCCTCAAGGAGAACGGGTTTTAACTTGGACGCAAGATGTTCTGCGTGCATTAGCACGTGGGGTCTTGGTTTACAGTCTCATCCAAAGGGTTTTCGGGGGAGTGGAGTTTGTACCGGTGTTCACTTCAGGGGAAAAATCCCGTTGAACGGAAGGGCGTCTCGGTGGTGGCTCGAACCTGGACCGTCAGACCGAGAGCCCAACGCTCTAACCACTAGGCTGCCCCGCCCGTCAGAAGGAAGGGGATTTGTATGAGACTGGCCAGAAGAAAGGTGGACAGGGGTGGAGGGAAGAAGGGAAACATTGCAGAAGACTCAACAATGAGGATCAGACACAAGGGCCGTCTGCAACCTAGGAAACGGGACAGAGAGGAAAAGTGGGGCAGTCCAGAGGAGTGCTGAGTACTAGCGCTGTCCACAGAAGGCTGATCTCAGACAGCTTTTGAAGTGTGGCAGACAGCTCTGATGGAAAAGAGCTGGAGGGGGGGGGGGGGGGGGAGGGACCTCGAGGGTTGAGGGGTTGAGGGAGATCAGAAAGTGCCTGTAGAGCTTGTTTAGCATCGCGGTCCATAGAGCGGAAAGGAATCATCAGACCAATTTCGATGTCTGTAGACGAGGAACTTATCTATGCAAATGTTGTCATGAAAGAAGTCGGTAGAAACACTGTAGACATTCCATCCCCGCACTGCAATAATTCAGTGTTGAATCTTCTATCCTCGGAGTGAGAGCGCGGCTGCCTTCAAGGCGGGCAACACGGTCACATAGGACAAACCTGCTGCTGGTGAACCTCGCAGCTGTAGCTGGGGAACGAACACGGATAGAGCTTTTCCAAGTAGTACTGTCTTTTAGGTGAGTGGTAGTTGGATTATTATATATATATATATTTTTTTTTTCTTAGGTCATAGAAGAAATAAGATAGAACATTGATTTTACGAAGACTTAGATATTCCCATTTTGTATATTATAAGAGACAGTGAAGCCTCTATTGATTCTACACCATGTTTAGTATGTAGCCACCACCAGCAAATCTCTACGACACAAACTTTCTCCAGTGTCTGACACAGTTATTGTTGGCAGTTCTCGTTTTCTCTGGTCTGCTGGATTCCAAATGCGAGGCGTGATTGACAGACCTTGTAGGATTTGTTTCTTGACCCTCACCTTCACTTATCCCGTAGTCTTCAAGATCGTTGGTGCACCACTGAAGAGTTTGCAACCAGCTTCCTCTGCTCCTCACAGTTTGCAGCTTTCCGCAGCAAATCGATCCACTCAAGGCCAGTCAGTCCACTCTCTGATGTTGTCTTCCCATCGTTATCTCTGTCTGCCTCTTTGTCTCCTTCCTTGTACTGTGCCGTGTAGGACTGTTTGGACTTGTTAGTGGCTGCTAAACGGTGTGTGACATAGGTATCAAGATATAATCAATCCTTCTGTAGTTTTATTTAACACTTCCCGTAACTTTATTTATTTATTTATACCTCTTTAAGTCACGAGATTTCTCTGCGTGAAATTCGGGATGCTCTCCCTGGGGATAGCGCGTCGCCACAAGAGCAGCGCCACCCACTTTAGTGTCACAAATTATTTTCAGGCATTAAATAGCAAAGAATGCACTTTTTTTGCTCTTGGGTAATCTTTTAGGGATCTATAGAAAAGCGTGGCTGAGATGTTGAAGTGTAAAATGCGCTTTGAGTTGTCTTTGCAAGATATAGCGCTATATTAGTTCCATATATTATTATTATTATTATTATTATTATTATTATTATTATCATCATCATCATCATCATCATCATCATCATCATCATCATCATCATCATCATCATTATTATTATTACTATTAAAATCTATTTGGTCCAGAGAAAGAACTTCAAAATCGTCTCCACTAGTTAAAAGACTGGCATCGTTTTTCTCGTCTTGTTTTTGATATCGCCGTTTGTGTTCTGTTTTCGATCGTTTCTTTGGCTTCCCCGTTCTTGGTCTGTATACTTCCTCTCTTGAATAAAAGAAAATTGTCTTTTGAATGAAACATCAAAACATCCAATTCTGTGAGTGCTTGGTGTTTGCCAGCGGATGAAAAAAAAATCTGCTTGCACTAATATCAAGACCGTATGAAACATAGCGCAAGGTTTAGAATAAATCTTTTTTGTGTGCTTCATTTCAGCTTCTTGCTGAGATTCTAGTCATTTGCCGCGGGAGACACTGGGTATAACGCCATACCTCCAGGAAGAAAGCCCTCAAACCTTTCACAGTTCTAAGCGTATCCACAGAAACACTATATCCAAACAAAAATAAACAAAAAGGAAACAAAGCAAGAACACAATCTAGCAAATGTGAAATTTCACCACAAAGCAAAAACACAATCTAGCGGATGTGAAGTTTCATCACAAAGCAAGAGCACAATCTAGCGAATGTGAAATTTCACCATAAAGCAAGAGCACAATCTAGCAAATGTGAAATTTCACCACAAAGCAAGAGCACAATCTAGCAAATGTGAAATTTCACCACAAAGCAAGAACACAATCTAGCGAATTTGAAATTTCACCACAAAGCAAGAACACAATCAAGCGAATGTGAAATTTCACCACAAAGCAAGAACACAATCTAGCGAATTTGAAATTTCACCACAAAGCAAGAACACAATCTAGCGAATGTGAAATTTCACCACAAAGCAAGAACACAATCTAGCGAATGTGAAATTTCACCACAAGCAAGGCTTGTTGTGTGTAACCTGCTTAAAACATAACTTGTTTTTTTTAGTTAGAAACGTTCCAAATTACTAATTAAGATTGCCAAATAAAAATGAGATACAAAAATCAATACAGCGGAAAAGGCAAGAATACTCGGCACCAATGGTTTACTGGTATTTACAGTTCCATAATCTCAACAAGCAAAAAACATTACCTTAATAATTCAAGATAGAAATACTTGTCAAATATAAAATTATCGTATTTGACACTTTTTTTCTATTTTGAACTGTTTAGGCAATATTTTTGTGTGTGCCCGCACACACCACACACACACACACACACACACACACACACACACACGCACACACACACACACACACACACACACACACACACAGAGGAGTTATGGGTACCCCCAAGGAGATGACATGAACTCATGCAGTCAAGGGTGAATATGAACCACGGTCAAGAGAACAATAACAATAATGATGATGATAATATTAATAATAATAATAATAATAATAATAATATAACAACAATAACAACAGTAATAATAACAATAAAAATTATTACATTAAAAATGTTACACATGCAAAGACGAAACTGAGAAAAAGAGAGGGGAAAAACCCAGATAAAGGAAACAAAGAGGTAATATTCAGAATAAAGAAGTGCCCACATAAAGAAGCGTGGGAGGTAAAGAAGCTACGCTACCCAAAAATATATAAATAAATAAATAAATAAATAATCAGCACAGTCAATTTCTGAGGCGGGTGTTGAAGTGTTGCAACGTCGCAAGCGCCAAAACTAATTTCCAACACTTGATAATTGAATGAGAGAAAAACAACAAACAACCTGCTCAAACACAAACACAAACACACACACACACACACACACGCACGCACGCACGCACATACGCACGCACACGCACGCACACAAACATACACGCACGCCAACACACACACATACACACAAATACACACACACAGGGCGCGCACACACACGGGCGCACTCGCGCACAAACACACATACAGACGCACGCACACACACACACACACACACACATACACACACACACACACACACACACACACACACACACACACACACACACACACACACACACACACACACACTGTCTCTCTGAGTCTCTTTGTCTCTCTCTCTTCCTCTCCCCGTCTGTCTCTCTGTCTGTCTCTCTCTTTCTCTCTCTCTCTCTTTCTTTCCTTTCTGTCTCTGTCTGTTGGTCTGCCTGTCCCTGTCTTTGTCTGTCTGTCTCTGACCGACTGTCTGTGTGTGTGTTTATTTTTCACTCCTTTAGTAGAAGAAAACAAGCATTGGTTTAATTCTGTGTATGGAATAAGACAGAATCAGTTGAATAATGTGTAAATAGCGATTTGTCTTATTTCCCATGTTCATCACTGGTACTCATTATGGATCAAATGAAACATAATAGCAGTTTTGGGACATACTGGTCAGCTTCAGATGTTACTCATCACTTTGGTTCGTGGCTATCATTGTCAATTCACTGTGTTCTGATTCGCTTCCAAACCCCACGTATTGTGATCCAAGGCTGATGTACATTACATTTGTTCCGTGTTAAGCTCTCTCTCTCTCTCTCAATATCTTGATGTTATCCCTGATAAGGGAAGGGACTAGATGTAAAAAGCATTTGAGTGCTTATTCATTATCCTCGAAAAAAAGAATTTGGCCTCTCTCTCTCTCTCCTCTCTCTCTCTCTCTCTCTCTCTCTCTCTCTCTCTCTCTCTCTCTCCTCTCTCTCTCTCTCTCTCTCTCTCTCTCTTTCACGGGGCTCTCGCAACGTGACGCGAAGCAACAAGGCTTACTTTTTCAGAGCTGCAGAAAAACTTGTAATTCTGTCTGAAAATGCCAGTTACTGGACTTCCAGCGACTGTGGAGAAAACCTTAAGTGCCCTGCTGACTGATAATGCAGTCTCCAGCTGGTAGGTGGCAGGGGAGGGGGACAATGTGGTTTTTGTCTTGTGACTGAAGCCAGTTGACACAGCAGGGTCAACAAATATGGCGGATCCTACAGTTAATTGCAACATGCAAGTGCAATACTACAGGGGGAAAAAACCTTTCTCCTAAATTCTCCGCGACCAGGAGCGTTCCAGAAAACATAAAGAGAAGCAGGCAGGTGTTGTGTGTGACAGTGACTGTGTCTTCAGTGCCTCGTGTCTGCCTGACAGTGGTGTAGAACAGATGAGCGCAGTATGTGCAGATACACATGAAACAGACATGCCAACTGTACACACACATGATAGCAGCAAACATCAGTTGTGTTGCCATCATCGGTTGATATGGAATCCCCAGGTGTGTCTGACTGTGGTGCCGATGTGTGTGTTGTGCAGCCTGATGTGGACTATCAATTGAGGATTGATAATATTGTTGGTGGACTTGACACACGAATTGTCACACGATACATTACTACTCAGACTGACAAATCTGTCTAGAAAAGACTGAGAGACAGCCACAGAAATAAACACTTCAGAAAAACTGTCCTCCATCATTCAGATGGTAAGGATTTTGTGACATGCGAGTCTGATGACATTGTGATCCAATACGCATGCAAATCAGACACTGATGCAGAGTGTGTGTACTGATTTGTCAAACAGCAAGACAAAAACATGTTAAAAGAGGAACGTGTCAGGCTCGCCAGTTTGTGGAAAGGGAAATGATTCCAGGACACACTACACAGGGAAACCTTAGCACGAGTCTCTCGGGATATAGCGACTCTTGGTGATCTCCTGCAGTTTTACCTTGGCTGACACTGTGTGTGGCAGAGACTTGGCACAAGAAAGGCTGGAATGTCGTAAAAAATCTGGACAGTAAAGAGTTTCGTGATTGGCTGTACATTATGAAGATCAATGCCGTGGTTTCCATGTCATGTAATTGCGTTGTGCTGCGACGATTCGCTTCTGTATGAGCTTATCAGCTTAACGGCAATAAAATTTCGTTATCGTTATCTCTCTGTCACACACACTCGCACACACAAACTCAAACACACACACACACACTCTCTCTCTCTGTCTCACATACACACTCGCACACACTCATACACACACTGACACACACACGTACACACACACGCACGTATGTACGCACACACACGCACGCTCGCACACGCATGCACACACGCACACACACACGCACTCGCACATACACACACACACACACAAACACACTTCAACGCCAAGTTTCAAATCAGTGGAACATGCCATGTGTGTCTTCGATTTTACGTCCGTTCACTTAAAGTGATATTAGAGCAAAATGTGCAGGATGGCATGAGGTGCTCGCTACAGAGAATTATCCCCAAACTAAACGACCATCGATAGAGCATTCCAGGTTTGCGGGGCTCTGAGAGCTTCACAGCTGCTACTGACATGTTTGGGGGACTTTTTCCTCTCAACTTCTTAATTTTTTTCCTATTTAATTATCGCTGCTCTCCGCTTCCACTGCGTGTGTCCTTCCTTTCTGTTGTCATTGTTGCTGTGGCTGTTGCTGTTGTAGTTGTTGTTGTTGTTGCTGGTGTTGCTGGTGTAACTTCTGTTCTGTGTCGCAGTTTGCTGTGTTTTGCTGTCAGTCTTTTGCCCCTTTTTATGAGAGAGAGAGAGCACTGAACAGATCTTACTGCTTTTCAGCTGTACAGCTCATCAGCCTGTGTCGCAAAAGGTTTGACATGGAAACCACAACACACATTGTCTTTTCTTACATCAGAATTGAAAATCATTGCCAGCGAAAGTCATTACATGAGGTAGGCCAACACACCAAGACAGCACACTGCTTCATGGTACACAGCTGGGGGTGGTGGTGGTGGTGGGGGGGGGGAGTGGGAGATTATCAATAAGATGAAATGCCATTGTGTGTGTCTTCTGAGACTCAAAAATGACATACTGATAAAACTTTTTTCTTGACCTAACTTTACAAAATATAACACAGTTTAGGAAGATTCCTTGAAAAAGGACATTGTCCTGCAATCTCAGACAACAAATTTAATAAGATTTGCGATTTTCAGCCACAGAATAGTGATTATTATTATTATTATTATTATTATTATTATTATTATTACTAAACGGGGTGAGGAAACCTAGAAAACGTTTGAACATTTGAAAGAGAATAGTGTTTTAGAGGATTGGTGGTCTAGAGGTAACGCACCTGCCTAGAGAGCGAAAAGTCCAAATTCCATCACCGTTTGTGCCCAAAACGTCTTCCCCCCTTCTACTAGACCCTGAGTGGTGGTCTGGGTGCTAGATTTTCGGATGAGATGATAAACCGAGGTCCCATGTGTAACACGCATTTAGCGAACGCAAGAGAACCCACGACAACAAAAGAGTTGTCCCTGGCAAAATTCTATAGGAAAAAGACACTATGATAGAGAAATACACATGCAAACAGGAAAAGAAAAAAAATGGGTGGCGCTGCTCTTGTGGCGACCCCTTCCTTCCCGGGGAGAGCAGCCCGAATTTCACGCAGAGTAGAACTCTGCTGTGACTGAGGTACACAAAAACGAACAAAATAAGAACTAGCACAACCCAGCTGTAGTTCTGCAATCAAACCGACCACAGTGGTAACAGGACGAAGAACTGACGCTGAGAAGAGTTGCAAGGAAAAATGAATCGATTTAGAAATATCACCGTAATCTGTATAATACAACCGACTGGCACTGCCGGTGAAGCAGCGCAGGAATGATGAAGGGGAAGAGGCAGAAGGAAATAGGATATTGGTAGCATCTGGAAGGAGAGAGAGATGCAAGCAGGCGATATCAAGAGGGGAAAGATTGCAGGAGCGTGTAAGCAATGAGGCTCTGATACGGGGAGGTCTGCAGAACTAGGGACAAAGCCGAGATGGGACAATGTAGAACGCTTGAGCTGTCCAAGACTTCCAGTCTCAGAGAGTTTCTGAAGTGCAGCAGACCGGCCGTGATGGAAGGAGGTGTAGCGGGTTTGGAGGAGACCAGAGAAGAGCTGGTGGAGTGTGTAGGGCAGCTGTGGGTCCACTGAGGGCAAAGAGTTGTCAAACAGAAATGTTCTGGCTGACAGCTTTGGGACCGTGGAGCTTTTTCGTTCGTACGAACTATTAGATAAAGTTTACAAACACTCGAATATTTGAGTCATACAGTGCAGTATTCATATGACTTGTATGATGCTTTTTCCAAAACAGATTGCAATGATATAACGTGGAATGAAATTTTAGATAAAAGACAGAAAACCGGCTTACTTTACGAAGATTTTAAGTATTCCTGCGATACGTAATGCAAGATGTAGTTAAGCTACTATGAGCGTAATTCTGTGGGGATGCCGGGGCCTGTCAGTATAAATATCATCCCCACCTTCTGGAAATTAAGTGCCAGGAATTCCCTCTTTTCTATTCCTCTCTTTGTTTCTGCCTTGCTCCTTTTCTTCCTTTCACCCCCTGCTTGTCTAATTTTTGCTTTCTTAGGCCATTCTCCTGCCTTTCCCCCCAAAAAGACTTTAAAAATAACATTTCTCTCCTACAGCGAAGTCGATGCACTGGGCCTGACTTGTCAAGCGCTTAACGGCAGCCCAATGCATTTTCACTCATACCACAGACAGCAGTAATAGCTGTCTGAGCGTTCGACCACGAAGAAGAATAATCAGTTATCATCCAGTCTGCTGATGTTGCTTCCATCTACCAAGGTCTGTCTGTGAAACTGACTGTGGCCGCTGTCTGGCACTGGCTATTTTTGGTGGACCTCATTTTCTCTGGTCGCCGGATCCCGGGATTGGGGGGGGGGGGGGGGGGGGGCGGGGGGGGGGCTTGATTGACAGCACTTGTGGGCTTTCTGAGTATTGGTCTGCGCTGTTTGCTGATGATGACGTCGGACATGGGTAGCTATGTGGATTTCTATCCAGTTTCCTTTGAGACTTTCCATTGAACGGGATTAGGTCATAGAATTTCATTTGAAACGAATGTAGTTGTTTCAATCAGGTTACAGTTTTAATATGACCTTAGTGGCCAGTGGGGTTATAAACAACATGAAATGAACTAAAATGAGAACGTCACCACACATTAAGTCTGACTCAACTGTTCGTTTTATTTGATTTTTAATTATTTATTTTGCGCCTGTTTGTGTAACTGTTTCGCTATAAGAGTGGCATATTCTTCAAACATCTGCCTGTGCTGACTGTCTTAAAGTGCATTTGAACTGTTTGGGTTTTTTGGGTTTTTTTTAAATTTCTTGTGTAGAGTTTCAAACACGCTGTGTGTGCTATAGTTCATATCACTATTACTTCCCTTTTACAGGCTATCGTAAACAATCCTGCCCCTTCTCAGTGTATAGAATTGTTTAGTAGTCTAAATAAAAGCTTTCATCTCATAGAAATGAAGCAACACTTTTCACATCAAATTGTAGAAATTGCTGTTTGCCGGTCTGAAACAAATATAGCGTGAAAGTAATTGGTTGTGGACATAACTTTTTTGATTTTCCAAAGTGATGTAGGAAGACACCTTCAAAGTTTGGAATTGTTAGTTTGATGATATGTCATGAAAATTAACCTGCATCAACTTTTCGCTGTGAGTTAGGAATTTCAGATCTCTATGGGGATCGTCCACATAACTTTTAACCCTCTGAAGTTTGGAAGAGATTATTTTCTTCCCCCCCTTTCCCATGTTTGTACATTATTTTTAATTTAAAGGGACAGGGCATAGGCTAAGGGGTAGGGGCAGAGAGGGCAGGGGGACAGAGAGGGGGTATGTAGAATATGGGAGGATGAGGAAGCTAGGGAAGGGGTAGGTTGAGGGAATGTGTTAGAGATGGGGAGGCTTAGTATGGAGGAGGGGAACAGGTTAAGGGGGGGGGGGGGGCAGATGGGAAAGGGAGTAGAATAGGGAAGGGTAGGTTTGGGGGAAGGGGGGCCAGATTAGGGAGGAGGAAAAGTAATAGTAGACAATAAAAGATTTACTACTGATGAAGAGAGAGAGAGATGTATGATCAGAAAAAAAACGACAGGCAGAAAGTGCAAGCAGAATATCCGAACTGGCACATGTCAAATTCAATTACTGTACCTTTCTTTTCAACCTTGTTTACTTGTGCTTAGATTTGAAAACACGCTGCGTGTGCGTGATAAACCTTTGTATGTATTGTATCTTGTATGTGTTTAAGCTAAGGGGAGGGGGGAGGGGGAGATAGAATAGGGAAAGGTGGGAGGGGATGAAGGTTAGTGGGGGGGGGGGGGAGTAGGGGTAACAGGGTGGAAGAGGGGGTAGAATATAGAGGTGGGCTTAGGGGTAGGGGGAGAGGTAAGTGGAGAGAGGGGTAGGTTAGGAGGAGGTAAAAGATTAGGAAAGGAAAGGGGGTAGGTTAGAGAGAAGGGAGGGGATAGGTTGGGGAGGGAGATATGTTAGAGGGAGGAGTGGGGTAAGTAATGTGGAAGAAAAGCGGGGATGTTTTAAAGGGATTGAAAAGGGGCCAGGTTAGAAGAAAAACAAGCACCCTAGAAAATTGCAACAGAAATTCGGAGATGTATTTGGAAAGACTTTCAATATCTGGGCCACCCGAAGAACGAATTTCCTAGACTTGGTGATTAAATGAGACAAAAAAGCCCCACCCAAACAACGGCTTTGTCCTTCCTTTCGAAAACAAAGAGAGAAAGGAACGGTTGAACGAGACAAAGAAATAAAGTCCAAACCACGGCTTTGTGCCTGCTTTCCAAATCAAGGAAAGAAAGGAAGAAAAACAGAGAACTGTTATTGCCTTTAGGCGACTTCAAGAAAGGATACCATTGGTGAAAACCCAATTATGCAGGGAGGACGCTTGATGCATTTTTCTGAGGCTTTGGCCAGTTTACTGTCATTGCCCAATGTGTCTTATTGACACGGGGAGGGGATGGGGGGGGGGTTACACCCGACTTTCTTTTGTACATACAAATAAATACAAGAAAAATAAAATTACCTGATGCAATTAACGTAATGAAAGGTGAAATACTATCTATAAATGGATACGACTTTAAGCTCTAGCATAAACGCAGCTTCAGACTGAACACAAAGTAATGTGAAGGATAAACAACAGGAACCAATACTTTCACTTACTTCACTTTACTTTTTCCTTCCTCTTGTACCAGTGGGCGTCGCGGGGAAATACAGTCGTCTGTCTGTCTGTCTGTCAGCAGCAAGGCAGGAGGGGGGCCTGGAGAAGGGACAGACATCTTCTGGGCTCTGAGGATGTCCGTCTGCCACGGAGTCGCTCCATCGTCGTGTTGGCCTTCCTCTGGCTCTCCAGCCAGAGTATCTGGTGTTGTACGCCCGAAGAGGTGGCTGGTTTGATGGGCATAGGCTATGTGTGAGGTGTCCGAACCCCTTGATCCTCTGTTGGTCAATGTGTTGTAGGACTGGTGCTGCTCCTACCATGTCTCGTGTCACCCCATTTCTGATCTTGTCTCGCCTGGTCTTGTTTACTGCTTTCCTCAGGCATTTAATTTCACAGGTGACCAGTTTTCTCTCGGGGGCTTTAGTTAGGGCCCGTGTCTGGCATTGGTGTGTCAGCGTTGGTAGAAACATGGCGTTGATGAGTTTCGCCTTAGTGCTGGTGGGAATGCTGGGGTGTTTCAGGAGAGGGGCAAGTTGGCAGCTGACTGCGTTGGCTTTCTGGCATCTGGTCTCCATTTCTCTGTCTGGTTTGCCATTTTCAGTGAAGATCCTGAAGGAACCAATAAACAACAAGTGAAATAATAAAGGAAACATTCCAGAATGCTATATTAGACCATCCAATCAAATTCTAGGTGAAGTTTTCAATAAGTAAGCAGAGAGAGAGGGGGGCGGGGGAGGGGTGGGATGAGAGAGATGAAATGTAGGGGTATCTGTTTCAGGGCATGCAGGAGTTAATTTGTGTGTATGTTTGAGAGGAGGGTATATATATCTATATCTATATATATGTATATCTATATCTATAATATATAGATATATATATCTGACGACCCGGGTTCGAAATCCGTTCAAGGGGATTTTTTCCCCTGGATTTAACAGCAGTGCAGACTTCGGATGAGACTATAAACCAAGGCCCCCTGTGCGAACGCATGCAGAACATCTTGCGCACACGTTAAATCCTCTTCCGCTTTTCTAAAAAAGTAGGTCAGTGTGTGCCGGAGGGAACAGATGAGAAAATTTACAAAACGGCATACACACGGGGACTGGATGCAAAAAAACACGAGTGCTTATTCCATTATCCTCGATATAAAAGAATGAAAAAATAAAATAAATAACACACGTACACACACGCAAACACACATGCGCATGCGCCCGCTAGCACGGCATGCGTGCACGTGCTCTCACCGTGACAGAGAAAAGAGAGAGAGAGAGAGAGAGAGAGAGAGAGAGAGAGAGAGAGAGAGAGAGAGAGGGGGGGAGAGATCAAACTGGTCTGGAGAAGAAAATCAATCACATAAAATGCCTTTCCTTGTCTCCTTCGGGACCTGATAAAATAAACGCACTAACATGAACTTCTTTTCTTTTTTTAAAATCAACTTGAAAGAATTGAATCAAACATAGATTAAGCAGACCCTACGTTAGGCAACATGCCTTTTTTTTCTGCAAATCAAATAACTTTTTTAAAGTGAAGCTACAAAATGAAAATTTATTTTAGCTCATCTGAAAAAAAAAATGGAACGAGAAAAAGCTGTTTACAGCACTTGGGGAAAAGAATACAAAACCTGCGAAATCTGCCACATGCATGGTTGGTGTGGCTTACAGGGCTGAAGAGAGGAAGGGCGGAGTGAACGTGAGAAGACAGTGAATGTTGCGGCTGTCATGGCTGTGTGGGGTTTAATCTTGGTTTACTGTTCTCTGATTTCCTCATGTCTTCTCCAATGTGTATGCTCATGTTTAAAGCAACGCTTGGACTTTTTTTTTTCTATCTTCAGATTACTCTCGCTCTGTTTCTTCCTCCCTCTGCACGCATGGTGTGTGTGTGTGTGTGCGTGTGTTTGTGTTGTGTGTGTGTGTGTGTGTGCACGCTTGTGTACATGTGTATGTGTGTATGTGTGTGTGTTTGTGTGTGTGTATGTACATAGGCACCCCATCCCTTACAGATCATTAACCATTAACTGTTCGTTTCATCCCTCATTTTTGTTTCTGGTTCTTTCTGCCGATTCCTTTCCTTTCTGTAGTTTTCTGGGTGCTAGCTTTCATTTTTCGCTGTTTCCTAATCGTCATTTTCTTCCTCTTTATGCTGTCACTTTTTGCTGTCTAGCTGCACGAGCTCACAGTGGTAAATAGCTATCTTCACCAGTAAATTGGTTTAAAATTACCACCACCACCCCTGCCCCCACAAGCTTCGGAGCTCTAGCCGATGAACGAAAAAACCCAACCAAACAAAAACAACAACAACACATTTTTATTTATTTATTTATTTTATTCTTTTACATCGAGGATAATGGAATAAGCATTTATGTGCTTTTTCTTTTACATCTAGTCCCCGTGTGTATGCGGTTTTCTAAATTCTGTTATCCGTTCCCACTAGCACATAATGACCTACTCTTACGAAAAGCAGAACAGGATTTAACGTGTGCACAAGATGTTCTGCGTGCGTTCGCACATGGGACCTCGGTTTATAGTCTCATCCGAAGGAATTTTGGGGAGAGTGGAGTCTGCACTGATGTTAACTCCAGGGGAAAATATTGCCTTAGACGGGAATCGAACCCAGGTCGTCAGATTGCAAGTGCAATGTTCTAACCACTAGGCTATCCCGTCCCCCACATGACATAGTGAGTGCTCTGGATCATACCCACTTTCACTCTTTTAGTTCCGAAGTGCTCACATGACTTTGTTGGTTTTAGTCTGCTTTCAGAGGGTTGTGGGTTTGAATCAGGGACGCATTGTTCTACTGGTTACTTTTTCCTCGCACGTTTGCTGCTGAGTAGCATTAGTTAGGGGGGGAGGGTATGGCCTTAGCTTTGTGGGACAAATGTTTTTGTCAGCCAAGCCACACAGGTGATGACAAACTCATGTATCGGATATGACTGTTCTGGCAGCAATAGCAGTAAAGGATCAACAACAACAACAACAACAGCAATAATATTACTATTATTATTACTATTATTAATACTAATATTTTTATTATCATTTTAGATAATAATAATATAATATTAATAATAGTAATAATAATAGTAATATTAATAATATTTAATCATCACCATCATAATGTATGAAATTTTATACAGCGCTGAATCTTGTAAAGCAACAAGTCAAAGCGCTTACACTCAAATCAACAAGAGTTATGAATATTTAAGCTACAGACATATGTCTGTGCAAGACCGTATGATCGGAATAGGGTTGAATGTTTGGATCAGTTGAAGTTTTTGCAAAGAGTTTTTGCAAGAGCAATACAAGTGAAATGAAATGAATACCTTTTTGTTAGATATTCATTCTTGGTAAATTTATAAAATTTGGCAAGATACTGAATGTAGATATAACATTTATTTGGAAGGTATGGAAGATACTATCTGCTGGGTGAATTTGGTGAAGGTGTGCTATTTTGTATGAAGAAAAACTCTGTTGTTTTTGCTTGAATATCCTTAAGTGATGAGAGTTATTTTCAATATTCCAGAGTAGTTTTATCATAAAAGGTGTTCTGAAAGGAAGGAGGGGATGTGCAAGTGTGATACAGTGTGTAGCGCTGTATTGTAGTATTTCTCGTGGTATTTTCATCACAAAAGATACTGTCTATCAATTACTGACGGTCTGCTTGGAGAGAATGAACCACTGCAGCTTCTCGTTATGGCTGTGTTTTGGCCTGTGTGCGTGCGTGCCTGCGTGCATGTGTGTATTGTGTCTGTGTGTGTATGCGCGCGCGCATGTGTGTGTTTTATTTTTATTTTTATTTATTTGTTACCACTTTAAGTTCCCTGCGTGAAATTCGGGCTACTTTCTCCGGGGAGAGCGAGTCGCTACAAGAGCAGTGCCACCCATTACCTTTTTTCTTTTCCTGTCTGCAACTGTATTTGTTTCCCTATCAGAGTGGCTTTTTTCTACAGAATTTTGCCAGAGACAACTCTCTTGTTGCCGTGGGTTCTTTTAGTGCACTAAATAATTTTGTGGAAGACAAGAGATATCGGTTTATCATCTCATCCAAAAGACTAGCACCCAGACCACCACTCATGGTCTAATGGATGGGGGGAAAGTTTCAGACCCAAACGGGGATCAAACCACCACACACTTCCGACCTGGACTTTTCACCTTCTAGGCAGGTGCGTTACCTCCAGACCACCAATCCACTGTGTGTGTGTGTGTGTGTGTGTGTGTGTGTGTGTGTGTGTGTGTGTGTGTGAGTGAGAGAGATAGAGAGAGAGAGAGAGAGAGAGAGAGAGAGAGAGAGAGAGAGAGAGAGATCAAACCGCTCATGGAAAGAAAATTAATCAAATGAAATGCCTTTCTGTGTCTCCCTGGAGACCTCAAAAGAAACACACCAACAGGAACATTTCAAAATCAACTTGAAAGAGTTCAAATAAACACAGATTAAGCAGAATCTGTGAAGAGGAAACAGAAGACTTTTTCTATGGCGATTTCATCAGATTTTTTTGTGTAAGCTACGAAATTGAGATTTGTTTTAGTTAGATTGAAAGAAAAGGGATAAGGAAAACATGTTTTAAAAAGTTGGCAAATAATACAAGACCTGCGAAATCTGCCACATGCATGGTTGTTGTGGCTTACAGGGCTGAAGAGAGGAAGGGCAGAATGAAGGTGAGAAGACAGTGAATGTTGCGGCTGTATGGCTTTGTGGGGTTTTAATTTTGGTTTACTGTTCTCTGATTTCCTCATGTCTTCTCCGATGAACGCTCATGTTTAAATCAATGTGGTCCCACTTCTCCCATTCTCTCTCTCTCTCTCTCTCTCTCTCTCTCTCTCTCTCTCTCTCTCTCTCTCTCTCTCTCTCTCTCTCTCTCTCCTCTCTCTCTCTCTCTCTGTTTGTCTCACTTCCACATTTTCCCTGTCTTCTTCGAGACCCTGAAAATTTAATAAACAAACCAACAGGAACATTAAAAAAATCAACTTGAAAGAACTAGATTGAGCATAGATTAAGCAGACACTGTGGAAAGGAAACAAAAGACTCTGGAAATTGCATTACATCTAAAAAAATATAAGCCGCAAAAATGGAATTTATTTTAGGTAAATTGAAATAAAAGGTTGATGAAAAACTGTTTTAAAGATTTAGAAAATGTTTATCCGTGTGTCTGTCTTGTCTTTTTTTCGTGTCTCCTTCAAGACCTTAAAATAAACGCACCTACAGGAACATAAAAAATTCAACTTGAAAGGACTAGATTGAGCATAGATCAAACAGACACTGTGGAAAGGAACCAGAAGATTAAAAAAAATTAAATTAACTTCTTTTTAAAAATCTAAGCCACAAAATTGGGATTTGTTTTAGTTAAATTGAAAGAAAGGGGTGAGGGAAATTGTTTTAAAGACCTAGAAAATGTTACAAGACCTGAGAAATCTGCCACATGCATGGTTGGTGTGGCTTACAGGGCTGAAGAGAGGAAGGGCGGAATGAAGGTGAGAAGACAGTGAATGTTGCAGCTGTCATGGCTTTGTGGGGTTTAATCTTGGTTTACTGTTTTCTGATTTCCTCATGTCTTCTCCAATGCATGCTCACGTTTAAAGCAATGGAAAACGAGCACCTGCGTGCACAACACACACACACACACACACACACACACACACACACACACACACACACACACACACACACACACACACACACACACACACACACACACACACACACACACACACTATCACACACCCCGCACTCACTCACACACACAAACACACACACACACACACACACACACACACACACACACACACACACACAGGTGGGACGGGATAGCTTGGTTGTTAGAGTGATGTATTGCGCTCGTGATCTGCTGACCCGGGTTGGAAACTCGTTCAAGACTTTTCCTCTGGAGTTAAAATCAGTGCCGACTCAACTCAGAACACACGCACACAGAACATCATTCGCACACGTTAAAACCCATTCCGCATTTCGGAAGAGTAGGCCATTGTGTGCCGGTTGGAACGGATGACAAAATTTACAAAACGGCTTACACACGGGGACTGGATGTGGAAAGCACATGAGCACTTCCATTATCCTCGAAACAAAGAATTGAATGGATAAAAATAGACACACACACACACATACACACACTCGTGTGTGTATGTGCTAGTATTTACATCTATATGTGTCTGTTGATGATAAGCAAAACATTGCGCTTATTGCCAATCAGAAGCCTGTGACAGTATGTGGACACTGTATGGGGAGCTGGCAGGAGAAGAGATCTGATGATAGTCAGTCTGTCTGCCAGTCTGCCTGTTCGTCTGTCTGTCTGCCTGCCTGTCTGTCTGCCTGCCTGTCTGTCTGCCTGCCTGTCTGTTCGTCTGTCTGTCTGCCTGCCTGTCTGTCTGCCTGCCTGTCTGTCTGTCTCTTCCAAGCCATACATCAGGAGCTGTGTCGGGGACAATCCATGCTAACAATGTTTGCATAACTACGTGGAGTGTTCTTTTTCCATCTCTCTCCTCCCCTCCTCTCTCTCTCTCTCTCTCCTCTCTCTCCTCTCTCTCTCTCTTCTTCTCTCTCTCCTCTCTCTATCTCTCTCTCTCTCTCTCTCTCTCTCTCCCCCTCTTGTTCCTACTTCTTTCTTCAGTGCAGTATCGATTTATTTTTGGATTCTTTCCGCTTAATCCTTGTCTCTTTTGCCTTTTTCCTGAGTGCTCGTTTGTGTTTTTTCCCGTTTCTTTATCTATCTATCTATCTATCTATCTATCTATCTATCTATCTATCTATCTATCTATCTATCTATCTATCTATCTATCTATCTATTTATCTATCTATCTATCTATCTATCTATCTATCTATCTATTTATCTATCTATCTATCTATCTATCTATTTATCTATCTATCTATCTATCTATCTATCTATCTATCTATCTATCTATCTATCTATCTATTTATCTACCTCTGTCTGTCTGTCTGTCTGTCTCTCTCTCTCTCCTCCTACACACACACACACACACACACACACACACACACACACACACACACACACACACACACACACACACACACATGTTGTCATTTCCCTTTCTGTCCAGCTGGACGAGCTTACAGTGGTAACGATGACCACAAGTTCATTTGTTCAATTAACACCCCCCCCCCCCAAAAAAAAAAAAAAAAAGACAACAAAAAACCAACAACATCGGAGCTCTAGCTGAGGACCCCCCCCCCCCCCTCTCCCAAGAAACAACAACAAACAAAAAAAAAACACAAAAAACAGTGCTTTTGATCATACCCACGTTAATTTTAACATATTTCTGCCTTTTTTTTTAAAGGCTCCTTGTGCATTCAAAAGGTTGTGGGTTCGAGTCATGAACGCCTTATCTTACTTGGAACTTTTCCAACACATGTTTGATGCACAGCAGTCTTAAGTCCTCTTGCCCCAGCCATCCGCAATGATACTTTCTTTTCAGCCAAATCACGTCTGTGGTAAAAATAAAAACCAAACTCATCTATCCATCTCACTTGTTTCATCAGGAGCAGCAATCAACCATAGATGTGAGTGACAGCTGTCAAAGATGCAGATCGCTGTATGTACAACTCGATAGTATCGGATTGGGTTGTTGAGTGGGTGGGTCGAAGTTTTCTTGTGAGAGAGCAATGAAAATAAAACAACCTGGTTAAAAAATATGGTTTCTGCTTTTTCGCACAACTTTTCATTTAGCGCATGCAGGAATACTGTATACACGCTATTTCTATGTTATGTACAATATTGAAGTGCATTTATGAACATGCGACTATTACTAGTTTACGTTTATTGATATTGGTATTGCTTATCATGCATAAATATATATATATATATATATATATATATATATATATTTGTAACAACAAAAGGAATTTTAAAAATTATTTAAAAAAACCAAACTTTCCATTTATCCGCCGGGACCTGTGACGAAGGCTCATCCAGGAACCGTGTCAGTCAGGTCAGGCGACAGGCGTGGTAGTTATTGCACAAAAACGCCCAAAATGCTGTCATTGAAAGATTCTATTTTCAAGCCTTTTTCTTTAATGATAATAATAATAATAATAATAATAATAATAAATGGAACTTATACATAGCGCTATATCTTAAAAAGACAAATCAAAGCGCATGCATTCAACCTAATCTTACACAGTCATGCAACCAATGATAGATAATCAATAGTTTAAACAAACAGATATTACAAACACGGTGCTCTGCAGACAAAATCTATGAAATAGAATTTCAATAGTCAAATGTTTTTCAAAAGCACACACACATTCTCACAGACCGTATACTTTAGCAGGGTGATAGGACATGGGTTAGTGAAGGTGGGATAGCTCTGATATGAAACAGGACGGGGGGGGGGGGGAATCTTAGGTTTGAAATAAATATGTCTTGAGGCTGGATTTAAAAGTGTCATAACTAGGTTTTTGGCGAAGAGAGAGAGAGAGAGAGAGAGAGAGAGAGAGAGAGAGAGAGAGAGAGAGAGAGAGAGAGAGAGAGAGAGAGAGAGAGAGAGAGAGAGAGGGAGCTCATTCCAGATCGATGGACCCCAAATAGAATCGAATCTTTGAAAATCATGTTAAAAACTGATGGAGAAGTTGTAAGTGGCTACCTGCACTTGTCTTCCTCCACTGCTAGTTCTGCATTAAAACTGTCCTTGCTATGAAAACGGGACAGTTTGGGGCTAGACACCATCGACACAGGCATCACTCATCTGGAATATATGGAAAATACTTTACAGCAATTTATTTGTCTCTAACTGACTGCTTTGGCGAAGGTGTGTGTATGTATGTGTGTGTGTGTGTGTGTGTGCGCGCGCGCGCACGCACACGAGCATTCATGCGTGTGTTAATATTATGCGTATGTGTGTGTATGTATGTGTGTGCGCGCGTGGGTGCACGCGTGTTTACCCCATGCCCTTGTGACAGCAGGAAGAACACGATGCCCTAGCAGGCTGAGTGATCAAAGATGGTCATGGTGACATTGCCCCCCCCCCCCCCCCCCCCACCTCTCTCTCTCTCTCTCTTCTTCCTGCCCACAACTCCCCCAAGGCGCGGCACCTTCAGGTCATCAGCTAAATGCTCCCTGTCACTGATCAATCCCGCCTCTGCCCTTCCTAGTCATCTCCCTTTACTGTGCGCTGTATGGGATTTGGGAATTATTAAAGATGGATGGAAATTTCTCTCTCTCTCTCTCTCTCTCTCTCCTCTCTCTCTCTCTCTCTCTCTCTCTCTCTCTCTCTCTCTCTCTCTCTCTCTCTCTCTCTCTTCCAAAGACGTTTGCCAACAAACATAAAACTGGAACTTTTGTGTTGAGTAGGTATCATGGGTCGAATGTTGGTGTCTGAAGAACGCGGTGGTATCGATCATTGGACTACAGACAGAGAAGCCCACGAACACTTCTCCTAGCGATACTGTCAGCGCTTAGGCTTCCTCCTTTCTCTGCCTTAGTCCTTTCTCTGCCATTCTGTTCCATTCCATTCCATTCCATTCTCTGTCGTCTGGTCAGCACTGTGGCGCTTGTCTGCCTGTAGATCTGCCGAACGTCTGCCTGCCACCCCCTCTCTCTTTGCCTCTTTCTCTGTCTCTCTTTGTCTCTGCCTCCCTGTTTCTGTCCCTGTCTTCCTTCTTCTGTCTCTCTGTCTCTGTCTGACGTTCTGTCTGTCCGTCTGCTTCTCTCTCTTTGCCCCTGTCTCTGCCTCTGTGTGTGTGTGTGTGTGTGTGTGTGTGTGTGCGCGCGCGCTGCGTGCGTGTGTGTGTGTGTGTGTGTGTGCGCGCGCGCGAGCGTGTATGCGTGTGTGTTTCTGTGTCTGTCTGTCTGTCTGTCTGTCTGTCTGTCTCTCTCTCTCTCTCTCTCTCTCTATCTTTCTCCCTCTCTCTCTCTCTCGTAGTTCTGCACATTTTTAACACAGTTGTTTTGTGCTTCTTTCAGACGCTGCCTCTGTCCTCACCCCCTCCTTTCTCCCCATCTACTTCCCCTCCCTCCCTACCTCTTTCTGTCTCTATGTCTCTCTATGGTTCAGCAGATTTTCTCTATGTTTTTGGATTTTCAGTTTTTGTCTGTCTGTCTCCCATATTCTCTGTCTGTCTCCCCCCCTCCCCTCCCCCCCCCCCCGTGTGTGTTTGTGTGTGTGTGTGTGTGTGTGTGTGCGCGCGCGCGCGCGCGTATGTGTGTGTGCAAGCAAGAACATGCAAACGCTTCCATCTGAAACCTCACATGCACTATAATCATATCGCAGACATCACCGCTATGATCTGTCCTGCTTTAGAACTACCAGGAACTTTTGTTTTTACACTTATAACTTGAAACGCGAATAAAATGTTGTTGTTTTTTCCTGGATGCAATACCAAAAGCAGCTCTGATGCAGTTTCATTTGATCTCACACCAAGGTCAGGTGATGAACGCAATTTGGCATGTACACAGGTTCTGTGAGGAATGAGGCGTGTGGCATCACTGGGCATAATTATCGATTATCTCTGCTGTTTCAGACCCTGACTCTGTCAGTTTGTGACCATGATTAAATGGCAAACTGTTCCGCGTTGTACTCCGGAGTTTCGCCCAGTTTGAGCCAATCAGGATTTATTGATTACTCTTGCCGCTTATGAAATTGTTTAGGTAATGAATACACGTTGACGCTTTTGCAAGTGGTGATACATGGGAACGTCTTTGTTATTGTTGTTGTTTTTGTTGTTGGGCGTTTCATAGCTTAATGTACATGGGATCTGTCAGTCTTTTTTTTGGGTACCTTTTGCCACGTCTCTATGAATCTCCTTCGTTTATTCATCTGTCTGTCCGTGCATGTCTGTCTTTCTTACATTCTGCTTCTTCACCTGTGAGTATGTATTGTATGGAATGTGACGGTATATGTGCTTACTGCATACAGAAGCAGTCTGGTGTTAATGGTTATGTACAGAAAAAAGACTATGAGGATATCACACGCACACACACACAACACACACACACACACACCACACACACACACACACACACACACACACACACACACACACACACACGCGCACACACACACACAAACACACACACTGCTCTAATCATTAGAGTCTCTTTATTGGTTGGAAAAACACAAAAAGGGTAGTTTGTTAATTAAACACAAACATTTTGATCAGAAAAACACCCATTACATTACAGTCCAGGTACTAACAGTTAACTGTGCTTTGTGAGCAGAGGACGTAGACACTGTCAGCCTGTCTCGGTAGGGCTTCAAGAGAGGACAGAGACAGGGAAAGGGGTCTGATGTTCGTGTTTCCTTCCATCGTTCAGCTCTGTCCATCCACAAACTTCCCTCTGTTGGTTCAGTAGCAAACTGTTCTCGGTTTAGTCGCCAACTTCTGAGTTCCACATCACCCCCCCCCCCTCTCTCTCTCTCTCCCCTCCCTCTCTCCCCCCCCCCCCCCCCTCTCTCTCTCCTCCCCCCCCCCCTCCCTCCCTCCCCTCTCTCTCTCAGGTCCTTCAGATGAGACTATAAATCGAGGTCCAGTGTGCGAACGCACACAGAACGTCTTGCGCACACATTAAAACCCGTTCCGCTTTTCAGAAGAGTAGGCCGTTGTGTCCCGGTGGGGACGGATGACAAAATTGACAAAACTGCATACACAGGGGCATTGGATGTAAAAAAATTAAACCACATGAGTGTTTATTCCATTATCCTCGACATAAAAGAATAAAACCTCTCTCTGTCTCTCTGTCTCTGTCTCTCTGTCTCTCTGCCTCTCTCTCTCTCTCTCTCTGTCTCTCTCTCTCTCGCTCTCTCTCTCCTGGAATGTTGATTATATACACACAACACCTTCATAAGGGGCCAAGGCCTATAATGAATAAAACTTTCCCATTCGCATTTGAATTCTCTCTCTCTCTGTGTCTCCGTCTCTGTCTCTGTCTCTCTCTGTCTCTGAACTCTGAACTCTGCCAATGTACATATTAAAACTGTTCAGAGTTCAGAGTTCTCTCTCTGTCTCTGTCTCTCGCTCTCTCTCTCTCTCTCTCTCTCTCTCTCTCTCTCTCTCTCTCTCTCTCTCTCTCTCTCTCTCTCTCTCTCCTTTCCCATCGTCCAGACCTGCTATTTGTGTTTCAGACACCTATCTTCGTCTTCCTGCCTCTGCCTCTGCCTCTTGGCCCGGGCTTTGTGTTTGGTTGGTTTTCCTTGTTTATTTTACCAAGCATTCTGTCTCTCGTGCATGTGCAAAAAGTGCACGCACATGTGCGTGTGTGTGTGTGTGTGTGTGTGTGTGTGTGTGTGTGTGCGCATACAAACTAACATACACAAGCACGCAAGTGTGTGTGGCCATACATGCAATATCAAACATATACATTTATACACACACACTCACACATATACACACACAGACTTGCGCACGCGCTCGTACGCTCGCAAACACACACACACACACACACACACACACACACACACACACACACACACACACACACACACACACACACACACACACACACACACACACACACACACACACACGCTTGAACATGTATTGTACCGAACCCGCCCCCCAATCCCCCCCAAAAAAAGTCCGCATATATGCCACCATGTAAGAAAACCCACTTTAAGCTGCTGCCGTCATAGCGTGTCGCTTTTCTTATGATTTCAAAACAATTACAGCCTTTTGTGTAATCATTAAGAATTCTTTTAAAATTAATTTGTTCGTTTTGTTTTCCATTTTGTTGTTTTGTTTTCTTTTGAGAAGGGGATAGGAGGGACTACTACTTCTACTGCTGCTGTTGCTGCTGCTACTACTACTGCTACTACTACTACTACTACTACTACTACTACTGCTACTACTGCTAATACTGCTACTACTACTACTACTACTGCTACTACTACTGCTACTACTGCTACTACTGCTACTACCACTACTACTACTACTACTGCTACTACTACTACTACTACTACTGCTACTACTACTACTACTACTACTACTTCTTCTACTGCTGCTGCTACTACTACTACTACTACTACTACTACTACTACTACTGATGATGATGGTGATGATGATGATGATATATCGAATTTCTATAGCGCTGCATCTTGTGAAGCAAACAAATCAAAACGCGTACATTCAAATCATTCTCGCGCATGCAACCATTCACAAACAAGATTAACGAATTATATATTTACACAGACACACCGAAACACAGACACAGACATACAGAAGCAGACAGGCAGACAGACAGACAGACAGGCAGACAGACACACAAACACACACACCCACACCCACACACACACACGCACACACACACACACACACAGACACACACACACAACACACACACACACACACACACACACACACACACACGCACACACACACATTCACACTAAGGCAAGGTGATTGAAATGGAGGATACTGATTAAAAACTAGGGACAGATATGAAGTGTAACGATGGAGGAAGATTGTAAGTAGGAAATAAGTCTGTCTTTAGGCAGGATTTGAAAGTGTCAAATGAAGGATCTGAGCGAAGAGAGAGAGAGAGAGAGAGAGAGAGAGAGAGA
>CM054147.1:5318553-5326053 GCA_028751875.1 Rapana venosa | reverse complement strand
GTGGACACTTAGATGTGTGTGTGTGTGTGTGTGTGTGTGTGTGTGTGTGTTGTGTGTGTGTGAGAGAGAGAGAGAGAGAGAGAGAGAGAGAGAGAGAGAGGAAGAGCGAAAGCGAAGGAGAGCGAGTGCGTGCGTTCTCCTTCTTTAATTTAACGTCTTTTCACATTACGTGATATTAGACAAGAATTAGGCGCGCGTGCGTTCTTTTTTTATATTTATTTATATTTATTTTATTTTATTCCTTTATATCGAGGATAATGGAATAAGCACTTATGTGCTCTTTTACATCCAGTCCCCGTGTGTATACGGATTTGTGAATTCTGTCCTCTGTTCCCAACGGCACACAGTGGCCTAATCTTACGAAAAGCGGAACAGGATTTAACGTGTGCGCAAGATGTTCTGCGTGCGTTCGCACACGGGGGCTCTGTTTATAGTGTCATCCGAAGTCATGCGTGCGTATGTGTGTGTGCCCACATCTGCATACAAGTATTTACCTATGCACCACCAGTACAGACTGTCAAAAAGACACCACAGTTATACTAGTCCTGATCACGACTCGAGCTATAATTGATTAAAGACTTTTTAGAGAATGATTCCTTAAGAAACTTGCCTAGAATGAGCAAAGGGACAAAGGTCATATATCTTCTTTATGGGCTGAGGACTTGGAAGATTTTGCTATGTGTCACGAAGGTTATAGCATTGGAATGAACAGAAACAGGGAAGAGATATCTTGGGGTATCCAGTCGGCTTTTCATATCTGTTATAATTGGTAAAAGTCCTATGTGTCACTGACGTCTTCCCATTGATACAGCTCCCTGTCTTTTTCTTTCCTGTCCCCCAGACCCAGCAGTTCTGGTTTGGAGGGCTGACTGTATGTTGTAGTCTTTGCCTCGGGGCTTGTCTGCTTCTTTGTGACATTTTACCTTTGTGGTCTGGCTCCCATACACACAAAAGCATGTGTGTGTATGTAAGTGTTTGGGAGAGAGCGAGCGAGCGAGCGAGCGAGCGAGAAAGAGAGAGAGAGAGAGAGAGAGAGAGAGAGAGAGAGACAGACAGACAGACAGAAAGACAGACAGAGACACAGAGAGACATAGGGCCATGCAGCAAGCAGTTCAAACAAAAATAAGCATGCATGCCAGCATTTTAAAAAAACCCACCAACTAATAGCAAAATACTGCAGTCACTATTTCATTTTTGTTTTCAAACAACACACAGTTTCTTGGTAATTCAGTTATCGCTTTCATTTCCATTTTATGTATTGACTTTCCAAAACTGTCCACATGGCATGCCCAGACCAGGACGTCCACAGCACGTGACCTAACATGGGAATAAACGTGCCTGCTGTTAGTGTAAAGGGGACGGCTTTTCCGGTGTCTCCTTCTTTCTTCATGTTTCTATCTCACATTCGTGTTGAGCAATGCACAAACAGGCTTTCCTGTCCACCCTGCCGCATTAATAGACAGGAACTGAGAGGAGGGGGGTAGGGGTGGGGGTGAAGGTGATGGGATTTAGCAGAATGGGGTTAAATGGTCAAAGGTTCATCAGCTTGCAAATTCCTCCCACCCACAAGCAAATTATAATTGTGTGTGTGTGTGTATGCGCGCGCGCCCCCGCGCCCGCGTAAGTGTGTGTGTGTGTGTGTGAGTGAGAGAGATAATCTTTTTATTTCGAGGATAATGGGATAAGCACTCGTGTGCTTTTTACATCCGGTCCCCGTGTGTATGCAGTTTTGTAAATGTCATCCGTTCTCACCGTCACACAATGGCCTAATCTTCCGAAAAGCGGAACTGGTTTTAACGTGTGCGCAAGATGTTTACGTGTTTTGGCACACGGGACTTTGGTTTATCGTCTCATTCGAAGGACTTTTAGGGAGAGTAGAGTCGGCACTGATGTTAATTCCAGGGGAGAAACCCCTCTGGAACGAGGTTCGAACTCGGGTCAGCAGATCACGAGCGCTACGCAACACAACGCAGTGCACTCTAACCACAAGACTATCCCGCCTATCCCGAGAGAGAGAGAGCATGCATAAAATCATCCAAACGAAAGCCTGCTTGTTTCTGATTACACACTTGAGAAAGCCACATGCAAATTCCGGCCTGCCATCACATACTTTCCTTTTCGTTTTCAACCTCAGTTTCTTAGAGTTGCTTTCGCTTGAGTCTTTTTATTGTTATTATCATTTTGTTTTATTTGCGTAATTCATACAAGCTCGGCATTCACCGCACGCGGTAATGGAAAAATTAGGCTGAACTTAGTGGAATGGAAAAAGGTTGTCTTTTTTATATTTTCCTTGCTGTCTTTCTTTTTCTCTCTTTATATTTAGGCTGAGCAATGCAGAAAAGAGGTGTGTATGTCCACCACAGTATCATAATGGACAAGGGTGGTGAGGAAAGGGGGAGACACCTTTTTCGTTATGGTGAAGAGGTATAGGGTGTTGGTTGGAAGACGGTTGAATGTCAGAATATAATAGTGTATAGTATTTCTCATGCGTGTGACGTGTGTCTTTTTTTTATTTAATATTTTATTTCGAGGATAAAGGACTAATCACTCATGTACTTTTTAAAAAATCCAGTACCCGTGTGTATGCATTAAACTAACCACTAGGCTATCCCGTCCCGTGTGTGTGTGTGTGTGTGTGTGTGGTGTGTGTGTGTCTGTGTGGAGGGAGGGGGAGAGTGTATGTGTGTGTGGTGGGGGGGGGGGGAGGTGACTATGTGTATGTGTCTGTGTGCATGCAATAAATCCAAATCGAAACCAACCGAATTCTTTTCTTTCATGAATAATGAATAACCCCTCATGTGCTTATTTGCATCCAGTCCCTGCACGCATGCGCGTGCGCATGTGTGTGCGCTTGTGTTCGCACGTGTGTGTGCGTGTGTGCACGTGCGTGTGTATGTGTGCATGCATGCATGCCTATTTGTGTGTGTATATGTATGTACACATACACGCACACACAAACACACTCACAGAGAGAGAGAGAGAGAGAGAGAGAGAGAGAGAGAGGAGAGAGATGAGAGAGAGAGAGAGAGAGAGAGAGAGAGAGAGAGAGAGAGAGAGACGATAAATATAATGAAGGAACATGGCAGGTCTCCGCTCTTCCGACTATTTGTCCTCTGAAATTCCCGTTGAGCTACACAGAGATGGCTTCCCTATTCCCCATATTGATAGAATTGACAGGAATGCCAAAGAGGCGGAAGAAATATCTTCTTTGAGATGGAGGGAGGGGTGGAGTAGGGGTGGGGTGGGGTGGGCTGTGGTGGGGAGGGGTAGGAGTTTGCCAGCAGGTGGTTAAATGTCAGAGGTTCCTCAGCTTGCAAGTTTCTCTCACTACGCAAACAAATTGTGTATATGGTGCGTGGCGTGCGTGTGCGTGCGGTGGGTTGCGGTGTGTGTGTTGTGTGTGTGTCGCGCGCGTGCAGTTTGTGTGCGTGCTGTAAGTGTTGCGTGCGGTCGTGTGTGTGTGTGTGTGTGCGAGCGCGTGCGTGTGTTTGTGTGTGTGCGTGCGTGCGTGCGTGCGTGCGTGTGTGTGTGTGTGTTGGCCTGTGTGTATGTGAGAGAATGATTGAAACAAGGACAAAGAAATGTATTGATATGAGAAGCGATAGCGACTAATGTTGCAGTGTAGATGAAGGAGAGGGATGTTTTTGGATAGTGTCTGTGCATCGTTGAGTTTGTTACACTTCTTCCCCCTTGTCTACCTGGCTTCATTTCTAAAGGGACAATAAATCCTGTCACTATCGTTGCCTCTCTCTCTCTCTCTCCTCTCTCTGTAACTCACACACACACACACACACACACACACACAACCACACCACACAACACACACGCACGCACGCACGCACGCACGCACGCACGCACGACACACACACACCACACATGGAGGGACGGACGGACGGACGGACGGACGGGATAGCCTAGTGGTTAAAACATTGCGCTCGCAATCTGACAACCCGGGTTCGATTCCCGTTCAAGGGGATCTTTTCCCCTGGGGATAACATCAGTGCCGACTCCACTCTCCCCAAAAGTCCATCGGATGAGACTATAAACCGAGGGGACCTCGGACGCAGAACGCAGAACATCTTGCGCGCACGTTAAAATCCTGTTCCGCTTTTCGTAAGAGTAGGTCATTGTGTGCCGGTGGGAACATGACAATTTACAAAACCGCATACACACGGGGACTGGATGTAAAAAAGCAGATAAGTGCTTATTCCGTTATCTTCGATATAAAAGAATAAAATAAAAATTAAAATTAATTTATAAAAAAACAACACACACGCACACACACATACACACACCATATCTCTTCTTTCTCTATCTCCTTCTCCCACCCCCACCACCCCCCCCAATTTCCCTCTTCTGCCTGACCCCCGCCCCTCCCCTCCCTTCCCATCCCTCCCTCAGGCTTTGCAGTTACATATGGCTTTGGGCATTGGCCTGCCAGTATTGATCAACACACTGCATGTCAACACCACTCGAGGGGGTCACAGTATGATAGCTGTCCTAATATGAATTCGGTTATTAACTGGAAGGGTCCACATAGGACAACTCACTAAGAAACGGTCTCCCACAACCGGAGTGACAAAGTTTAGGTCTGTCCTTAATGAAAAATAACTCGGAACTTGTCAGTGTATCTTATTGGGGTTTGTTTCAGATTGAGTGGAAGGAGGCAGGAAGATCGGTGGTCTAGAGGTAACGCGCCTGTCTAGAAAGCGAAACAGTCCGGGTCGGAAGTGTGCGGTGGTTCGAATCCCGTTTGGGCCCGAAACTTTTCCCCCATCCATTGGACCATGAGTGGTGGTCTGGGCGCTAGTCTTTCGGATGAGACGATAAACCGAGGTCCCGTGTGTTACACAAATTTATTCAGCGCACGTAAAAGAACCCACGGCAACAAGGGAGTTGTCCCTGGCAAAATTCTTAGAAAAAAGCCACTCTTATAGGGAAACAAATGCAGTTGCAGACCAAAAAAAAGTGGCGCTGCTCTTGTGGCGACGCGCTCTCCCCAGGGAGAGCAGCCCGAATTTCACGCAGAGAAATCTCGTGACTTAAAGTGGTATAAATAAATGAAATAAATAAATGAATATATTATTGTGTCTCTGCTTTCCATGTCTGCTTTATTTGGCACAGGCCCCGTATGTTGCAGTCTTTATCATTAAACAACACTGTCTCCTTTCCTTTTTTTTTAATAAAAAAAATCCAGGCTTATTCTTCTGTGTAGAGGGCTTTTTTGCGAAAATGTATGCCATTCATGGTTTCTCAGGCTGCTGGTTTTTGCGTGTTAGTTTGGTTTTGTTGTTGTTGTTGTTGTTGTTGCTTTGTTTTTCTTGTGGTGTGGTTTATTTTTAGGAAAATTGTTTGTAGTTAATACAATGGACGCATATATCTGTCACGTGTGAATCTATCGTCTGTCTATTGTCTATCTATCTATTATCTATCTATCTATCTATCTTCTGTCTGTCTGTCTGTCTGTCTGCTGTCAGTTGTCTGCTGTTATCTACGATCTATATTATCTATCTATATCTTCGTCTGTCGTTCTATGATTATCTATCATCTATCTATCGTCGTCAGTCGTCTGTCAGCTGTCTGTATATAACTCTTATCTCGTTTATCTCTCTCTCTATCTATAGAAAGAGAGAGACAGATAGAGAAAGAGAGAGAGAGACACAGACAGTCAGACAGACGGGGAGAGAGAGACACACAGAGGGAGAGAGCACGCACAAAGCCAGGGAAACCCTATCTATACACACACGCACACGTTTGAAAACGCCTTAAGCAGTCACGTCTTTGATTAAGTTTTTGCTTTCAAACAATCGGTGTATTGCATGCTGGGGCGTCTTTCATCCACCTTTATCTTTTTTTTTAAAACTTAAAACAACCCCCCTCCCCAAAAAACCCAAACAAACCACCCAACAACAACCCAACAACAACAAAACTGATACATAATCCACACAGTCTCTACATTCATAGCACATCAGTAATAGAAGAGAAAATTGGCTGGACTGAGTGGGATGGAGCACTTTCTTGTTTCCCTCGCTCCCTTCCTTATTGTTTCTCTCACTTGTCTGTTGAGCCATACTGCTTCGTGAACGCTCAGACATCAACTCATGCTGTCTGTCATAGGAGCAAAAACACGTTGCGCTGCCGTTAAGCGCCTGACAAGTCAGGCCCAGCGCATCTGACTTCGACACGGGAGAGCATTGTTATGTTTTAAGTCTTTCTTGAGGAAAAAAAGGCAGAAAATGGATCAAGAAAGCAGAAAATAAACAAGAAAGGGGGGGGGGGGGGGGCGGGTCCTGATAGGATGAAAAGGAACAAGGCAGAAACAAAGAGAGGGATAGAAAAGAGGAAATTCCTTGCACAGAATTTCCAGAGGGTGGGAATGTTATTTATACGATATCTATCTCATGACCAGATTGGATGAGGAGGCTTCACACGCATCGTCTTTTCGTGTCTCCCACCACGACCGCCAAGTCACGGCTGATGAAATCGATGAGACATCTATCACTATCACATCATCTACAAATCACTATCAATCTACTATCAAATCACACATCATCTACACTATCTATCTAACATCTATCACTATCTACACACACACACTGTTAACACATCATTTCAAAGTCGGCTGCTGGTTGTTATGGTTTCTCAAGCCTGGTCCATCACCACGCACTGGTCCTCAGCTCGGCTCGTGTCTGCCATCTCCCAGAGCGTCATCAGCAGCAGCCCCTTGTCTTCCCACCTGCCCTCAGGGCTGCTGCTGCCCTGTACCCAGCCTCCGGCCTAATTAGGGCACGGCTGTTTGTCCTTCTTCATTATTGCCATCTGCATGTCACTTCTTTCCTTCTTGCTTTCTTTCTTTCTTGCTTTCTTGCTTGCTTGCTTGCTTTCTTGCTTGCTTGCTTTCTTTTCTTTTCAGTCTGTCTGTTTGTCTGTCTATCTGTCTTTCTGTCTGTCTTTCTGTCTGTCTGTCTGTCTGTCTGTCTTTCTCTCTTTCTGTCTGTCTGTTTTTTTTTTTTCTATCTTTCTGTCTGTCTGTCTGTCTTTCTGTCTGTCTGCCTGTCTGTCTTTTTTACTTTCTTTCTTTCTTTCGTGCTGCGTACTATTGGTGGATTTGTTTCCCACGTAACAGAATTGTTTAGACAGTGCGTTGAATTGAACTGAATTGAATACCAGTTTCAGTCACGATAGATAATATGTGCGAGACATTGGATCAGCTTTCCCTGGGGAAGGAACGTCGCCACGAGAGCAGTGCCACCCGTATTTTTTTTCTTCGATTTTTTCCATTTTACAAGTATATTCGTTTCCTTACCAGTGTCTTAGTGTTCAGAATGTTGGCAAGAGACAACTCTCTTGTTGCTGGTAGTTCTTTTACATGTACTAAATGCGTCGTGCACACAGATCCTCGGTTTGTCGTCTCATCCGAAAGACTAGCACCCATGCCACCACTCAAGGATGGGGGTAAACGTTGGGGATCAAACGGGATTCGAACTCACACTTCTGTCC
>CM054147.1:5293553-5303553 GCA_028751875.1 Rapana venosa | reverse complement strand
TCGTCTTTTCTTGTCTGATAATTAAGGAGGTATTAATAATTGTGTGAAATGGCCTGAGCAGATTTTCTGAAGATATAATTCTATGTGCTACAGAAGTATTAGTTGTCATCAGTAACGTCGTCGTCGTCGTCATCGTCATCGTCGTCGCATCATCATCGTCATCGTCGTCGTCATCATCATCATCTATCAACAGTAGAAGTAGTAGTAGTAGTAGTTGCTGTTGTTGGTGATGGTGATGATGTAGTGAAAGTAGTAGCAGTACTGTTATTATAATCATCATAGTTATTGTTAAAAGTTGTCAATTGTTTCCACCGGCACACAGTGACCTACTCTTTCGATAAGCGGAACAGCTTTTAACGCGTGCGTGAGACTTCTGCCTTTACAAAACTGCATACACACGGGGACTGGATATTTTTAAAAAACCGCATGAGTGCTTCTTCCATTATCCTTGAAAAAGAAAATCACCAGAATATGTTCTCTGTCTCACTCATCCTACCAGGGAATCTCTTTCAAACTTAGTATACACCGGATGGGAAGTGTACATGTATAGCTGCTTTCCGTGATGTTTTCATTCAAAAAGTGCTCTACCATCTTTAAACATGCTTTTCTCTTTGTAGAGTCTGTGCTTGGTTTTCTTGTTTTTCGTTTGAAAATAATTGTATGGCTTTCCATTCGTAACGTGGTCACAGTCCCACGGTGACCCTGATGTCCGTTTAGCTGATTGTAACGTGAATTGAATTGAATTAAATGTGTTGAAATTTCCCAGTGGGTATGCTGGGGAGGCGAGGGCTGGGGGGCTGTCGGTATAAATAGCATCCCCACCTTCTGGAAATTCTGTTAGGAACTCCCTCGTTCGATCTTTTGTTTCTGCCTTGTTCTTTTTCTTCCTGACATATTCTTCTTGTCTATTTTCTGCCTTTGTGGTCCATTCTTCTGCTTCACCCCCCCCCCCCAAAAAAAAAACCACCCAAACAAACAACCAACAACAACAACACACACAAAACTTAGAAGATAACAATGCTCTCCCACGAAAGACTTAAAAGATAACAGTGCTCTCCCACGAAAGACTTAAAAGATAACAATGCTCTCCCACGAAAGACTTAAAAGATAACAATGCTCTCCCACGAAAGACATAAAAGATAACAATGCTCTCCCACGAAAGACTTAAAAGATAGCAATGCTCTCCCACGAAAGACATAAAAGATAACAATGCTCTCCCACGAAAGACATAAAAGATAAAATGCTCTCCCACGAAAGACTTAAAAGATAACAATGCTCTCCCACGAAAGACATAAAAGATAACAATGCTCTCCCACGAAAGACTTATAACAATGCTCTCCCACGAAAGACTTACAAGATAACAATGCTCTCCCACGAAAGACTTACAAGATAACATGCTCTCCCACGTCGAATTTGGATGTGCTGGGCCTGACTTGTCAGGTGCTTAACGGTAGCGCAACGCATTTTTTTTCTTTTACTGACATGACAAGACAATTGTTGCTGTCTAAGCGTTCGACAAAAAAAGAAGAAAAGAATATTTTTAATAAATAAAGACAAAGAGCTTTCACCCAGCATGATTGAAGATGGTGGTGTTGGGCTTCCTTTGTGCACAGCATTGTCAACACTGTGTGACAGCTCCATTGTCGGTGCTGCATTGCCAGATGAAACACGCCACAGTTTCTTTACTTCCTTCTGATCGGTGGGGGTGAAGTTAAAAGAATCAATAGGACGAACGCCATAGCTGAGTGGTTAAGATCATTCGATTTTTAAATCCCATAGGTTCATGCAATTGAGGTTCGAATCCCAACACGACGGCGTCTGGTGAATTTAGGGTGGGGATTTTTACGATTTCCCAGTTCAACTTCAAGCGCAGACATGCCAGTGCCTTAACCCCCGTCGTGCAAAGAATGAAATATGCACGCTAAGGATGCCATAATTCTTGTCAGCGTTCTTTGGGTTACAGAAACGCGAACACAGACGTACCCATCCTACATCCCCAAAGTCGGAATTCAGCTACCTTCATGGTGGCCAAAAACGGTCGCATACGATAAATCTTACCAGTGGTGAATCTAGGAGTTCTAGCTGAGAAACGAAAAAAAATAATATCAAAGACAACTTGACAATCCTTCAGCAAAGTAAAGTTTACCCTTTCCGCCTCATTTTCTTCTTTTTTCTTTTCTCTTTCTTGCATTAGAAACATGTCAACAGCATTACATTCACTGAAGTTCACCACATGCAGACACAACACTAAGCATAGCGTTAATGGAAGTGTAGATACTGTTGTAAGCATATTTTCACCCGTGACTGTGGTTTAGGTTTTCAGATTAGTTCCAGCATGTCTCTTCTTTGTTTCCATCTTAACCTACCCTTCCACTTTACCCCCCCCCCCCTGCCCCCACCTGCACACCAGTGTGTCATAGGGTCAGTGTTTCAGAGATAACTGTGCTGTGCTGTGAGAGCAGTGGAGGTGATCGCTGGCCTATAATTATTCTGAAGTGCGCGAGGGAAGCTGGCAGAAAGGGGTCTAGCTGCTGCACCAAACCATCTTGGTTTTCAGTCTCTGGGGGCTGGATAGCTCAGCCGTCAGAACACTGGCTTTCCTCTAACTAATATAAGGTTAACTAAGCAGCATTGAGCGTGGTTACCAAGTGGATGGGTAGCCATTTATAATAATGATAATATATGGAATTTATATAGCGCTGAATCTTGTAAATAAACAAACAAATGGAAGCGCTTGCACTCAATCATTTACAGGCATGCAACTCTCAAACATAATGAACAACAGATGTCAAAACCATGCGCGCGCACGTATGCAGGCATGCACGCACACACACACGACACACACACACACACACACACACACACACACACACACACACACAACACACACACACACTCACACACACACACACACCATACACACACACACACACACACACACACACACACACACACACACACACACACACACACACACACACACACACACACTCGGAACAACACTTAGAAGGTGAAAGATGCTGTTGAAAATTAGGGACAGATATGTGGGGGGAAAGTCTCAGGTAGGAAATAAGTGTGTTTTGAGGCTGGATTTGAAAGTATCAAGTGAAGGCTTTTGGCGAAGTGAAAGATGGAGGTCATTCCAGGTGGATGGACCAGAAACAGAGAAGGAGCGACGGCCAATAGTGGTTTTTTTTAATCTGGGTGTTCGAAAGCACAAAGTATCTGCGGCTGAACGAAGGGAACGGGATGGAGTGTACAGGTGAAGACAGTTACAGAGATAAGAGGGTGCAGATTTGTGGAGACATTTGAAACAGAGGGTATTGATTTTATACTACAGTCTTTGTGAGACAGGCAGCCAGTGAAAAGATCGCAGAAGAGGAGTCTTTCTTAGGACCAATCTCTCTGTCGTGTCTCTCTTGTCAGTCTGTCTCTGTCTCCCTGTCTCTCTGTCTTTCCATTTGTCTCTGTCTGTCTGTCAGTCTGTCTGTCTGTCTGCCTGCCTGTCTGTCTGTTTGTCTATGTGTTTTTCTATCTCTCTCTCTGTCTTTCTCTGTTTTATTCTCTCTCCTCTCTCTTTTCCCTCTCTCTCACTCTCACTCTCTCTCTCTCTCACTCCCTCTCTCTTCCCTCAGCAGTGACTTTCATCATGCTAAATCAGCGCTGACACAGTCCTCAGCTGGCGGCACACTGCACACGGCAGACAGGCAGGCAGACAGGCAGGCAGGCAGGCAGGCGGGCAGGCAGGCAGGCAGGCAGGCAGGCAGACAGGCAGGCAGGCAGGCAGGCAGGCAGGCGGGCAGGCAGGCAGACAGACAGGCAGGCAGGCAGGCAGACAGGCAGGCAGGCAGGCAGACAGGCGGGGAAGACAGAAGGAAGACCTGCACTAGTGAAGAGGTTTGTCAGGGCAGTGACCCCACCAAGCCCTCCGGCACATACACACCACACACACACACACACACACACACACACACACACACACACACACACACATACATACAGAAAGACATACAGAAAGATACATACATACAGAAAAACATACATACATACATACATACATACACACATAGTAAAGTAAAAAAGGTAAAGGTGTCCCATAACCTATAAGGTCGTAGGGGAGCGAGGCGTCAGAGACCTCACTTCTCCAGGAGCCAGCATATCGAGGGCCGCGCCCATCTCCTCTCCCTCGCTGCTTTACCTTCCCTGACCCTAAAGAGGGCAGGTACCCATTTACAGCTGGGTGAACTGGGGGAACTGTACTGAAGTCAAGGCGCGCAAACGGTCACCCATCCAACTGGTAACCACGCTCGACGCTGCTTAACTTGGCTGGGGGAAAGCGAGTGCTCCGACCACTGAGCTATCCCGTCCCCACATACACACATATATACAGAAAAAACATACATACTGCAGCACTCTGCCTCTGGGGCCTGGGGGTGGAAAGGGGTGGGATGGGGTGGGGGGGGCGCTTAGTACTGGTGGGGGCTGCTGCAGTGCTTTATGGGCACTGTGATTGGTGTGGGCAGGGCAGGGCAGGGAAGGGCAGGGCAGGGAAGGGCAGAGCAGGGCAGGGCAGAGAAGGGCAGGGCAGGGCAGGCAGGCCAGGGAAGGGCAGGGCAGGGCAGTTATACGCAGGGGGGGGGGGGGGGGGGGGGGGGGGGGGGGGGGAGGAGAGAGAAACCTGACGGTTTTCGTTCGGTGTCGTACTGATTGAGACCGAGCACACACGCACGCACGCACGCACGCACAGAGAGAGAGAGAGGAGAGAGAGAGAGAGAGAGAGAGAGAGAGAGAGAGAGAGAGAGAGAGAGAGAATGACCTGTGTTTTTCAGGGGTTACAGATAAGCATTTACATGTATTTTTCATCTGTCCCTTGTCCTGATTAGCGACTACCAACCTCCCAGAAATGAAATAGTTATTGTACTCAATCTATGAGAGTGAGTGAGTGAGTGAGTGAGAGAGAGACAGAGAGAGAGAGAAGAAGAAGAAGAAGAAAATGATGATGATAATGATGATAATCTTTATTCCCAAGGGTTACGGAAAGAGAACGAGAGAGGGTCAGACAAGCAGACAGACAGACAGACAGTCAGACAGAGAGAAAGAGAGAACTCTGGTGTTTATGTGGAACACTTGTGCTGCGTGACCAATTGGTGACAAGAGATGGGTGTAAATCGTGACCGTGCAAGAAACTATGTTTAATTGTTATTGAAAAGACAACATATCTAAAAACAAACAAACCCAAAAACTTTTGACGTCATGAAAACTAGGGAATTATAATTAGTGGCTTAGTAAGATTGGTGGAGAATGAGGCAGAGGGAGAGAGAGAGGGGGAGAGAAAAAATAGAGAGAGACAGAGACAGCGATAGACAGACAAACAGACACATCCAGACACAGACAGACACATACAGACAGACACTCATACAGAGAGATAGACAGACAGACAGACACTCATACAGAGAGAGAGAGACAGACAGACAAGCAGGCAGGCAGGCAGGCAGACAGACCGACAGAAAGACAGACACAGACACACACAGAGACACACATACAGAGAGAGAGAGACAGACAGACAGACAGATAGACAGGCAATGACAATGACATTAACAAATTCTTTTATTTCGAGGATAATGAATAAGCATCCATGTGCTTATTTACATTCAGTCCCCACCCTTAGGGATACATCATATGATAATAAAATAAACCCAATAACCATACACTCACACAGTAAAAAGAAAGAAATACCCCCCACAAAAAACAACAAAAATAACCCCAAAAAGAGAGTAAAACAACAACAAATAATAAAGCAAAGCAAAACAAAACAACAAAAAAAAAAACCAACCCCTCCCTCACCCCCCCCCCCAAAAAAAAAAGAAAAAAAAGAAGCAACAACAGGGAGAGAGAGAGAGAGAGAGAGAGAGAGAGAGAGAGAGAGGAGAGGAGGGGAGGAGAGAGAGAGAGGAGAGAGAGAGAGAGAGAGAGACAAACAGAGAGACAGACAGCACTGAGACATACCCATTAAATCTCTCATACAACTGTTTACCCGGCATACTAATTTGGCGCTGACATTTTCAGAAGCGCGGAGAAAAGAGAGAGAGAGGGAGGGAGAGAGAGAGAGAGAGAGAGAGAGAGAGAGAGAGAGAGAGAGACAGACAGACAGACAGAGACAGACAGACAGATAGAAAGAGACAGAGACAGACAGAGAGACAGACACAGAGAGAGAGAAAGAGACAGACAGACAGAGAGATATACAGAAAGACAGAGAGAGACACACAGAGAGACAGAGACAACAAAAAAAAGACAGACAGAGAGTGAACAGACGTTAAATTGAAGACAATTGAAGACAGAAAGAAAAACAGATACAGACAGACAGACAGAGAGAAAGACAGAGACAGAGACACGGATAGTCAGAGAGAGAGAGAGAGAGAGAGACAGACAGACAGACAGACAGATGGACAGATGGACAGACAGACGGACAGACAGACAGAGGGAGCGCAGTCAGTGCTAATGACTGTTGTGTCATGGACCAGGACTTTTAAGAGTCGTGTGCGTGCATAGGACTGTGGCTGCAGCTGTGGGTGTATGTGTGTGTGTGTGTGTAAGTAAGTCCCTGCTGTCACTACCCTCATCTCACGCCTGTCGCCACAAGTACTGCGCCACCCCTGGGTGCTCCGCTCTTGTTGATGTTCAGTGTCTTATTAGTTCCTTTTTTTCCTCTCCATGTTTTTTCTTATGATGGATATGATTGTTTACCGGGGCTGTTGTGTTGGTTTAACGATTGCGGGTAGTGTGTGTGGAATCCCAAAGGATTGGTTGGCAGTGTGTAAATATTTGCAGACTGAATGTGTCTGTCTTTCACGCGCTTACTTAGTCACTTAGTTAGTGGACGTTAAAACCCGTTCCGCATTTCGGAAGAGTAGGCCATTGTGTACCGGTGGGAATGGACGACAAAATTGACAAAACTGCGTACACACGGGAACTGGAAGAAAAAAGCACGAGTGCTTATTCCATTATCCTCGAAATAAAAGAATAGATAAATAAAATAAATAAATAAATAAACAGTATCAAAAACTTAAATGCGTTGTGTTAAGCATGAATCAATCATAGCATTCTTCTATGTCATTACAAATGATGTCTTTAGCTGTACATTTTAACATAGGAATACTAGTGTCCACACAATATTTTGAGCCATTCGTTGGCTATTAAAAAGAAACAACTTTACATGTGCTGTCTTAACCCTTGTATGTGACTATTCGTACAATAAGAATAATATTTCAGGTACTGTTTTGTTAGTTTGAAAATACTTGAATCTGATTTTGTGAACTGTTGACTGGCTTGCAGTGGACTGGAAAAAATTCTGGGAATAGATGCACTGGTTTATATCTGAAGTTTTTTGGACTGGAGTATACCATCTACTGAGGTCTTTGCAGTGAAAAAAGCTTTCAAAGGGATCTTTCGGACATTTGCAAACCATTGTACATAGCTGTGTGATCTGTTGACATGTTGAAGGTGAGGAGAAAGTTCCACTGTCATCTTGGAGGTCTGGGTAAGTACCTCGCTTCAAATGGCTTTCTTTAATGCATTCCTCGATTAGAGCTCTGAGGTTCACCAATGGTGAGATTTTGCGTACGCGACCATTTTTTCCCCACACCCAACCCCCACCCCCGACACACACACACACCCTACACTACTATAGCCTGAACTTTCCAAAATCTCTCTTCGTAAAATGTCGTTGCAGCTCCGATTGTTACAATGTTTTTCATCACGCATAGCATACACAGCAACTTGAAACTTACAACATATATTAACCCAATACAGCCAAGACTTTACAATGTCCGTCTTTACACATACCCCATGCTCTTACCTGTGTGACACATCTACCCTATCCTTTGCACAATCTCTCTGTGTATGCATTGTGTTCCCCCATCGTCCTCTTTGTCTTTTAGAAAACAAGTCAACCTGGTTCCAGATTATCTTTATCATACTTTAAATTTTCATGCCAAAATAGCTAGTCAGACTTCTCTTTTGCTGTCCAATGCGTTATATCTGGAACTGGTTTTTATCTCTGGCATAAGATATAGAATATTTATCATCCTTTCAAAACTCTAAACTTTTAAAAGTGCACTACGTTATAAGTTTCCTTTACAGGAAAGACATGTTTTTAAGTCAAAGTGAAGAAAAGGTGCTTATGTCTTTTTGTGTGTGTTTGTTTTCGGTTTTTTCTCGTTTTTTCCCCTTTTTGTGCTTTTATTCCTCGGCTAGAGTTCCGAGGTTCACGAAAGTGGGATTGTAGCGAATACGAGCGTTTGCCCATATTGAGATAGCTACAATACGACTTCGGGGATGCTGTCTAAATGCATCATTGTGCATGCGTTTTGTTTCGTGACCTGTTCCTACCGGCACGAAATGGCCTACTCTTTCTTCGGATGAGACTATAATTATAAACTGAGATCCCGTTTGCGAACACATGCAAAAAATCTTGCGCACACGTTAAAACCCGTTCCGCTTTTTGGAAGAGTAGGCTTCTGTGAGCCAGTGGGAACGGATGACAAAATTTGCAAAACTGCATACACACGGGGACTAGATGTAAAAAAGCGCATGACAGCTTATTCCATTGTCCTCCAGATAAAAGAATAAACAAATGAATGAATAAATACATAAATAAAAGGTGGAAGAGGTTTTACTGTGTGCGCAAGATGCTTTGCGTGCGTTTTCACTCAGGAACTCTGTTTATGTATGTTAGTCCGTCGTTTTCGACGATGACCTCCAAAACAGCAGAGGAGGCAGCTGCTGTTTCGGAAATTGGGCAGAAATTTGATTATAGTGGAGATGCCTTGCCCACAGTACATCCCCACTCTCTCGGCCAAGTGAGCATAAAGACAGTCAGCGTTGGAGATGTTCTCCAAAGGCCAACCAGCCCCCAGGGCTGCAGCACATAAGGACTGTGCGAGTCAAGCCTCCTAGTCAGAGAGTCATAGTCGATCACTAAAGACTAAGCTGTCAAGTGGAATTCCATGAGTGGGAAAGCCACTGGTCATACAGCCTCTCACTTTGCTGTTGCCCCCAGCGTCAATGGATTAATCAAGAACTGTGGTAAAGCCCAGGCGCTGACGGCATGAGGAACTCTGTTTATAGTCTCATTCAAAGCACTTACGGAGGAATGGAGCTGGTACTGATGTTAACTCCAGGGAAAGAAACCTCCTTAAACGGGCATCTCAGTGGCGGCTCGAACCCGGGCCCCTTACCATGAGTGCAGCGTTCTAACCACTGGGCTCTCCAGCCTCACCCCCCCCCCTCCCCCCTCCCCTGTCCTTTTAGCTATTCAAGAAATATACTTGTACATTTTACACATTTCTACCTTTATACACATATTAAAGATATGATCAATACGCATTTATCCCACACAGTCATATTCACTCTCATACACACACTACAGGTACTGTTACACCAACACGTGGTATTGCGTGGTTGGTTACTAAATATACAAAAATACAAATGGTCAGTTGGTTTTACATGTCGTTAAAGTAATGCTAAAAAATACTTCACTGTTTTTTGTATCCGGAGCACAAGTCAAGTGAAGTCAAAAATACTTTAATCATCCCATCAAGGGCAGTTAGCGAAAACCTTTCAAAAGTGTACACACACACACACGCGCGCGCGCGCGCACACACGCACGCACACACACACACACACACACACACACACACATACACACACACACAATTACAAAGGAAAGCTTCTCCCTATTGAAACAACTGGGAGACAGGCAGCTTAAAATATTGAGCAGGCAAACATCCCCAAATGTAACTGGCCCCCAGAGAGTCTAGGAAAATCGAGCTGACTACCTTGTACTGGCAACTGGTTCTTAGTTTAGGGAAACGGAATAGATGGTGATTAGAGTGTAGCGCACTGCGCCGGTGATCTGCTGACCCAGGTTCGAATCTCGTTCAAGAGGATTTTTCCTCTGGAGTTAACATCAGTGCCGACTCCACCCCTCCCCCCCCCCCCA
>CM054147.1:5266053-5291053 GCA_028751875.1 Rapana venosa | reverse complement strand
CCCCTACCATCCACAGATCCAACAAAGGCGTCAGTCAGTCAGCGTGTCCTTCTGTGCGTTCTGCACCTTAGCATTGCATTGTCCTTCTTTCCATGCTGACCGTCATGACGATAGTTATGACGGTAGTTATTCCCATGGGCTCTTAAAGTTAAAAAAACATCATTTATCCTGATTAGCGGGCGCACGCACACACCCGCATGCACGCACGTACACGCACAAATACACACACACACTCTCTCACACACGCACACACACAAACGCGCGCACACACACACACGTGAGCGCACACACACAAACTGTCTCTCAAATGCCCCTCCTCACACACACACACACACACACACACTCTCTCTCTCTCTCTCTCTCTCTCTCTCTCTCTCTCTCTCTCTCTCTCTCCCTCCCTCCCTCCCTGTCTCTTTTTTGGCAATTTGTGATTACTAATGATAGTCCCTTCTCATGGAAAGGGCGGATAGATGAAAAAGAGTAGTATATTAATACTTATCTGTACTGTAAGCCTTGGGAATATCAATCAATCAATCAATCTTTCTTTCTCTCTCTCTCAACCCCCCTCCCCGAACACACACACACACACACACACATACACACACACACACATACACACACACACACGCCACACACACACACACATACATACACACACAACACACACACACACAACACACACACACACGCACACACGACCATCGGTCAGCTATTTTCAGCTTAATTAGCAGGGTCAGCCTCCCACCCTCCCCCCCCCCCCTCCCAAAAAAATAAATCGAAGCAGCTGGAAGACAGCCAGCCTGAAATATTGAGCAGGTAAACACAGCACAACCCAACACACGGAGTAGACCGGCAGAGGAAGGGGGAGAGAGATGACGAGGGACGCAGAAAAGATGGCAGTTACGGAGAGAGTATAGCAGGTAGCGACAACAAAAAACAGTTGATAAGAGAAACAGCTTGTGTGGAGAAAAGTGGTCGAGATTCTTTCAACTAATCAAGAGTTGGTTTTTTACATTGTAGTATACAGAACAAAAATAAAACAATTTGGTATGAACTGTAGTGGGGAGAGAGAATAGAGGGAGAATGTACAGACCTGTCATATCAGAAGGACAGACAGAACAGAGACAGACAGTGGAGAGCAGACGAGAGGAGAGAGGAGGACGAGAAGAAGTTTTAAAGGGAACGAAGAGAGTGAAACAGTTGTGAGAGAGGGAGAGAGAGATGAGGTAGTTGAAAGCGAGAAGAGAAGAGAAGAAGAGAGAGCATGAGAGAGAGAGAAGAGAGAGAAGAAAGGGAGAGAGAGAGAAAAGGAGAGAAGAAGAAAGTGGGAGAAGAGGAGAGAAGAGAAGGAGAAGAGATGAGAGAGAGAAGGTGAGAGAGGAGAGAGGGAAGAGGAAGAGAGAGAAAAGAGAGAGAAGAGAAGAGAAGAGAGAGAAGAGAAGAAGAAGGAGAGAAAGAGGGAGAGAAAAGGGAAGAAGGAGAGAAGAAGAGAAGGGAGAGAAAGAAAAGAGAGAGAAGAGAAGAGAAGAGAAGAGGAGAGAGAAAGGAGGGAAGAGAAGAAAAGGAAGAGAGAGAGGAGAAGAGAATGAGAGAAGAGGAGAGAGAAGAGGAGAGAAGAGAAGGAGAAAGAGAAGAAGAGAAGGGAGAGAAGAGAGAGAGAGAAGAGAGAGAGGAGAGAGAGAGAGAGAGAGAGAGAGAGAGAGAGAGAGAGAGAGAGAGAGAGGAGAGAGAGAGAGAGAGAGCGTTGATGATGAAGATGATGATGATGATGATGACGATGATGATGATGATACCACAATTCTGTTGAAGTTGGCAACACTTGCAAATCAAGCCTTGAAATGGTCATCATTACATGAGTTAGGAGAAGTCTCGGTTGTTCCAAGTTGAAATGATGGCTAACAGGAAAGGGGAGTGGGGGAGTGTGTGTGTGTGTGTGTATGTGGGGGGGGGGGGGGGAGAGAAATGAAGGGGTGTGTGTCAAAGATGACAGAGTCATACTGGTAGACTGTGAAGAAAAGCAGATGATGGAGCATTTGACCAGCCTAATCAGCATGCATCCAACGACCTGTCCGAAAACTGAGGCACTCTCTCTCTCTCTCTCTCTCTCCTCTCTCTCTCTCTCTCCTCTCTCTCTCTCTCTCTCTCTCTATCCTCTCTCTCTCTCTCTCTCTCTCTCTCTCTCTCCCTCTCTCTCTCTCTCTCTCTCTCTCTCTCTCTCTCTCTCCTCTCTCGCTCCACTGAATATGTCCAAGTATGCGCAAACTGAGTCATTCCCGCATTTGCGCATACATGTCCCCCCTCCCATATACAAGAAAAGTGTAGTATCAGTGGATCCATAATATATATAAATATATATATGTATGTACGTATGTGCGTGCATGTGTGTGTGTGTGTGCGCGCGCGCGCGCGTGTGTGTGTGTGTGTGCATATGATTGAGCTGCAGCAGCTGTGTCAGTCACTGCTGTCACTGGGCTGGTAATGACCACACCTGTGTCCACCACTGGGCTATCCAGCACACTGCAGAGCATTCGGCTTCTTGTCATAATTATCATCTCTTTGAGAAAACTCACTTTGGCACTAGTTTCAGCGCCTGTCATGTGTACACCCGTTTCACTCTGCAAGTGAACTATTAAAGGTACCACTGTGTACTACCAGGTTTTTCAAGAAAATCTGGGAATCTTCGAGAATGGAATTTACTAGTTTCTAACAAAGTTTTGGGATAACTCAGTGGTCATAGCACATGCTCTCCCCAAGCTAAAGTTAAGTAGTGTTGAGCGTGGTTACCAAGTGGATAGGTGACCGTTTCCGTGCCTTGGCATCAGTACAGTCCCCCAGTTCACCCAGCTGTGAATGGGTACCTGCCCTCTTTAGTGTCAGGGAAGGTAAAGCAGCGATGGAGAGGAGATAGATGCCGCCCTCAATATGCTGGTCCCTGAGAAACAGGTCTCTGACGCCTTCTTCCCCATGAACGCATAGGTACAGGAACATACATTGTGACATAGTTTCTAACTGATGTATTTAGCTTCACTCAGATGCTTTCAGTTTCTGAAATGAGGGACAGTTCAGGTGCATTGCTATGGTGTATATCTTTGGACAGTCTCTTTGACAGCCCCGTCATGTAACATATTGAAAGAGAAGATGAAAACTCTGGAGATTTTATTTTTAAGTTTAAAAGGTGGTCACATGAAGTTATATCAACCGCTATGACATAGAGAGTACGGGAAAAAAAGTTCGAGAAACTACTTGTAAGTTTTAAAAACGTATAAGATTTTGTAAAATATCACCAGCAGGGGACACAACTTTTTATTGATTTACTCTGTAAGTTTTGGAAAAAAAAAAGTCTCTGATTTTCATCAATATTTACGTGTATGTACAGTGAAGATAGATGTACTATTTTAAAGTTTGCAAACCATTATAAGTAGATGTATGACAAGTTGACATTTATGTGGGAAAACTTTTCCTTTAAAGAAGGGAACCCTGGATGTGTGAGTGGGGTGTATAGCGTTGGATTGCCGTAGTGCTGTGCTGACGTAAACTAGTTAATGTGCTTTTCAATGTGTGTGTGTGTGTGTGTGTGTGTGTGTTTTGGGCGAGAGAGAGAGAGAGAGAGAGAGAGAGAGAGAGAGAGAGAGGAGAGAGAGAGAGAGAGAGAGAGAGAGAGAGAAGAAGAGATCAAATTCTTTTATTTTGAGGATAATGAATCGGCATTCATGTGCTTTTTTAACATCTAGTCCCCGAGAGAGATAGATAGTTTTATTTTATATTTTTATTTATTTCGAGGATAATGGAATAAGCACTCATGGGCTTTTTTACTTTCAGTCCCCGTGTTCATGCAACATTGTTAAATTTTGTCATTACGTTCTCACCGGACACAATGGCTGTCCCTCTCGAAGCGGAACAGGTTTTTAACGTGTATAGATTCTGCCTGCTGTTCGCTCAGGACATGTTTTATAGTCTCATCCGAGGACTTTTAGGGGATGAGTCACACTAATGTTAACTCCAGGGGGAAAATCGTCTTGACGGTTCTGTTAGTGTGTGTTGTGTAGTGTGTGTTGGTGTGTTGTGTGTCGTGTGTGTTGTGTGTTTGTGTTGTGTGTTAGGTCTTTTAGGAGTCTTCCACTAATTTGTTATCAGGGGAAAATGTGTTGTGGTGTGTGTGTGTGTGTGTGTGTGTGTGTGTGTGTGTGTGTGTGTGTGTGTTTAGGTCTTCAGTTTAACGTTCTTCCACTAATTACTGATATCAGATGGGAAAGTGTGTGTGTGTGTGGGTGCACATAGCTAAGTATCGGCATTAAACAACTATAAGAAACACCAATTAAAAACCATAAACAAGAAAGTTGAAGGGGGAAAAACTAACAGCTTCAAAACTACTTTGCAATTCATACTAACTAATGACCATCGTTAAACTATAACATTCTGATAACAGGACTATGAAATCATATGGTGTGTGTGTGTGTGTGTGTGTGTGTGTGTGTGTGTGTGTGTGTGTGTGTGTGTGTGTGTGTGTGTTGGTTTTTCTTTCTACCAGCTTTTCCCCGTTCTGGTCTTCTTCTTTGTCAGCAGTCCTGTCATTCCCTGACATGCCTTTGTTTTGTGAGAATTCGGGGGTGTGAGGTTAGAGGAAATTGAAAGGAAATGAGAGAGTGAGAGAGAGAAGTGGGGGGGGGGGGGGGGGGGGGGAAGAGAGAGAGAGGGAGAGAGGGTGGAAGACAGAGAGGGGGAAGAGAGAGAGGTGGGAAAAGAGAGGGGGGGAGAGAGAGAGGGGAGGAGAAGGAGAGAGACAGGGGGGGGGGAAGAGAGAGAGAGGGAAAGAGGCAGAGAGAGAGAGAGGGGGAAGAGCGAGGGAGGTAGAGAGAGGGGAGGGAGGAGGGAGGAGAGGGGGGGAGAGAGAGGGGAGAGAGAGAGAGGGAGAGAAACAGACAGAGAGACAGACAGAGAGACAGACACAGAGAGAGACAGACAGACACAGAGAGACAGACACAGAGAGATAGACAGACAGACAGAGAGACAGACAGACAGACAGAGATAGACAGACAGAGAGAGAGCAGAGAGACAGACAGACAGACAGACAGACAGACTAGCAAGCAAGGGAACCTCCATTTTATTTGACTCGCTTCAATTTGACGTACTTGGTTTGTTTTGCTTTCGGCTGATTTCCTACAAGTCTTTTGAGGGTCTGTGTCCTCCTGTTTTCTGTTCTGTTTTACGTTTTATTGGTCTCAGTTGCCTGCAGATCACACACCACGATATCTTTCTCTTTTCTGGACTTTAAAAAAACAACTGGTACATGAATGCGTTTGTCTAGTCTTTATTGGCAAAATATCCACCACTTTTTTCTTCCTTTTTGTTTTTCTTTCTTGTCCCCCCTTTCCCTGGCTTGTTTTTAAATTCTTGTTTACTGGGGTTGGTTTTTGTTTTTTTCAATTTTGGGGAATATATCTGTCACACTTTCTGTACTTGGTTTGATTCTTTATCGTCTGTTTGTTGCATGGGCCTCGGATGAGACTAGAAACCGAGGTCCCATGTGCGAACGCACGCAGAACATCTTGGGCACACGTTAAAACCCGTTCCGCTTTTCGAAAGAGTAGGCCATTGTGTACCGGTAGGAACGGATGACAAAATTACAAAACTGCATACACACGAGGACTGGATGTAAAAAAGAGTACATGAGTGCTTATTCCATTATCCTCGAAAAAAACTCCATACATACATACATACATACATACATACATAATACATGATAAACATACAACAAATCATACAAACATAGTCATAATACATATAATGCATACATGCATACGAGAGGATGACGACTTGAGGTGCAAACATTCATTTACATTTTGCACATCTGGGTGTTATGTTTGTGTCCTTTTCCAATGTTCTACTCAGCCTTTAACCTTTTTCTTGTCTGTGAGAAAACAGAAGAGGGGTAAACGGAAATGAAAAGGAAATGAGAGAGAGAGAGAGAGAGAGAGAGAGAGAGAGAGAGAGAGAGAGAGAGAGACGAGAGAGAGAGAGAGAGAGAGAGAGAGAGAGAGAGAGAGAGAGAGAGAGAGAGAGAGAGAGAAGACAGACAGACAGACAGACAGAGAGACAGAGAGAGACCGACAGACGGAGGAAGACAGGGAGGGTGTTGTTCGTGAGCAGAGCTGCAGAGACGATGGAGAACGTGCACAGAATCCCGCATTCTGCACAGACTGCATTTGTTTTCTCAGCAGACAGCCGACAGATCGGCTTGGCTGGAAGACTGATGTGGGACTCTTCTTTTGATTTCCCACCTTCTGTGTCACTGTCGTCTCTGTCGTGCCGAGTGATAGACACTGACAGTTGGTTGCGTTAGCTAGAGTGAATCTCTAGTGGTAGATTGAGATCTCCCATTCTGGCACCTCATTGTCAGACCGATGTTTGTTGAAAGAGGCGTTACTTGTGAACTGGAAAAAGAATGTCTGAGGATGTAAGACAAACAGTCTGGGTAATGAGATTATGACCTTTTATTGTTTGGTTGCAGGTGTCTATGTATGGGGAAGTGTTAGCTCAGTGGTCAGAGCACCCGCTTTTCCTATGCTAAGGTTAAGCAGCATCGAATGTGGTTACCAACTTGTTAGGTGACCGTTTGCACACCTTGGCTTCAATACAGTCTCCCAGTTCACCCAGATGTCGGTGGGTACCTGCCCTCTTTAGTGAAAGGGAAGGTAAAGCAGCGAGGGAGAGGAGTTGGGAGCCGCCCTCAATATGCTGGTCTTTGGAGAACTAGAGGTCTCTGACAGCTCGCTCCCCAATGACCACATAGGTTATGGGGACATCTTTACCTTTACCGTATCTATGTAACCTTATCTTACTTTCACATGGGCTGCTTGTTCAGATCAGGGCTTCTAGTTCTGTTAGTGTCGACCTTCTATTAGCCTTTTGTACTATTGGATTAGTCACATCGTGATTTCTCGTTCTGTGACTGATATAATAATAATAATAATAATAATAATAATAATAATAATAATAATAATAATAATGTATGGAATTTATATAGCGCTGAATCTTGTAAAGCAACAAATCAAAGCGCTCAGATTTTATTTCATACCACTTTAAGTCATGGCAGATTTCTCTCCGTGAAATTCGGGCTGCTCTCCCCGGGGAGAGCGGGAGAACGCGTCGCCACTTAGCGCTGCGCCACCCTTTCACCCTTTTTTTTTTTTCTGCAGCTGTATTTGTTTCCCTATCAGAGTGGCTTTTTTCTAAGAATTTTGCCAGGGACAACTCTCTTGTTGCCGTGGGTTTTTTTACGTGCGTTAAATAATTACGTGTAACACACGGGACCTCGGTTTATCGTCTCATCCGAAAGACTAGCGCCCAGACCACCACTCATGGTCTAATGGATGGGTGAAAAATTTCCGGTCCAAACGGGGTACGAACCGCCGCACACTTCAGACCCGGACTTTTCGCTTTCTAGACAGGCGCGTTACCTCTAGACCACCGATCCACCAATATAAAGATATAGAGAAAGTCCAGCATTACCCACCACATGTTGAACATCTAGGTGAGAACTTTAGTCTACCACTGATCTCCATGTAATGCTGTGTTTTGTGTCACACAGTAAAACAAGCAGGTTTGTGGTTTGCCACTAGCTAGTGATGTCCGGGATAGCTGGTGTGGGGGATACCTGGAACAGATCAACAGGTCCTATTCTTTCAACCCACACTCATAATAATAATAATAATATAATAATAATAATAATAATGTATGGAATTTATATAGCGCAGAATCTTGTAAAGCAACAAATCAAAGCGCTTAGATGATTTTTTTTCGAGGATAACGGAATAAGCACTCATGTGCTTTTTTACATCAAATCCCCGTGTGTATGCGGTTTTGTAAATTTTGTCATCTGTTCCCACCGGCACACAATGACCTACTCTTTCGAACAGCGGAACAGGATTTAACGTGTGCGCAAGATGTTCTGCATGCGTTCGCACACGGGGCCTCGGTTTATAGTCTCATCGGAAGGACTTTGACATTCAGTTCGATTTTTTTGTCAAACTTCGAAGAAAGGGCGAGGCTGGGAAACGTACCCAGTACCTCACGGTTTACTTGTTGGCAGGTAAACGTCTTTAACCATCCTGCCACCTTCCTTCACAAAGCTGTCAGTGGGTACCTGCCCTCTTTAGTGAAAGGGAAGGTAAAGCAGTGAGGGAGAGGAGATGTCTCATGACAGAGGAGACTCATGTCTAACATCTCCATCAGTTCCTAGCATACACAGTACATGAATGCAACCCAGCACTGCTTTTCACGCTCTGGGTGGATGAGTCAGACCAGGCCTTCTGGTCTTTCTGCAGGTATCCATTCAACCTGGAACTGCCAGTCACACCTGACTTAAAGTACAGGATCATCATGTGGTCATTATCAACTGTGCCTGACCTTGTCTCAACAGGCTTGACTTTGTTTCATCACTAGACCAAACAGAGATAGTGAATTCAAAAGTCTGCCATGCATTAGTAATTTCATCGCTGCGTATGTTTGCAATACTCCTATGCTCAAGTCATACAAGAAAAACGACTCACTTCCTGTTACCTTGCTTTATCAGGATTCTGAAGACACTTTGGCCAGAAAAAAGTTGCCAGACACGGTTCTATTAAATACTGACCTACTGTCAGTTCACTCTGATGATAAGGGTCCAGACATTCTTGGCAGGAAGTGACAGAATATGAGACCAATTTTTACCTGAACAGCTCTTATGATCATTGGGAACTTTTATAAGGAAAATTAATGTACGGAGGTGAACAGAAAGACTTTGAAAAAGACACTGAAAGCCTCCATCTTTGGGGAGTTGGCACTGATAGTCCACCACTAAATACTTTGACCGTGAAGATAAAAGTTTGGAGGTTGTTTACTTGGGTTTTTTAAAGTTTGGAAGCGGGTCATGTGAATTTGTATCTACAGTAAGTGGCATAGACTGGAAACAGAAATTCTGTGGACTACTTGTAAGTTTGGAAACTTATGTGATTCTGTCTATGGTTGCTGGCAAGGGGGACAACTTTCCATTGATTTGTTCTGTAAGTTTTCAAACTGTCTTCGATTTGAAAAGCTATGTATACGTACATTAGAGATAAATAAATTGTGAGTACCTATGTAAACAAGTGTATGTAGCTAGGTGACAAGCTCTCATGTTAAAGATGTAGAAGAGTTTTCCTTGAAAACAAGGAGCTCTAGTGTGCTGTGTACATAATGGTTGATAAAGCTCAGGGCCTTCTTGAAAGTATAATTACTTGACAACAGTATTTCTAAAGTGTTAAAATAGATGAAGAATGATTTGTAATGCATACGCGCACATGCGCGTGGATGTGTACGCAGTCAAACACACATACGCGTGCGCGCACGCATGCACGTCCCCATCCACTCACACAAACATACACATACATGCACACACATTTTAAAAAGATCGCGTGGCATGTGCGTTTTGTGTGTTTGTTGTGTTGTGTGTGTGTGTGTGTGTGTGTGTGTGTGTGCGCGCATGCGCATGTGTATATGTGAATGTACACAAAGTGCAAACTTCCCTTCTACATTTGTGCACGTCTGGCCATTTCGTTCAGTCGCTTTTTCACTGACACTGTTATTTTCTGTCACTGTTCTACTCAGTCTTTAACCTTTTTCTTGTCTGTGAGAAACAGGAGAGCGGTAAACGGAAATGATAAGGAAATGAGAGAGAGAAAGTGAGGCAGCAGAGGGAGGGAGGGAGGGAGGAAGGGTGTTGTCCATGAACAGAGCCACAGGGGACAATGGAAAATGTAAACAGAGCCCCTATTCTGCACAGACTGCATTTTGTTTTCTCAGCAGACAGTGAAAATATTGACTTGGCAGGAAGACTGATGTGGGACTCTTCCTTTGATTTCCCACCTTCTGTGTCACTGTCGTCTCTGTCGTGCTGAATGATAGATGCTCTTGGTTGAGTTAGTAACAACAAATCTCTGCTGGAAGATCATGATCTGACTTATGACATTAAGACAGGAACAGAGAAGTTAAAAGCCTGCCGTGTATGTTTGTTAAACTCGAGCTGTAGACAAACGACATGTCAGAATCACCTCTTTTAAACTTTTTTTGCAGGATTCTGAAGACTGGCAAGGAATTTCCAGACATATTTCTCTGGAGACTACTGTCAGTTTTTACTTTTATGACAAGGGCCAGAACACTCTCGGAAGGATGGTTTGAATGTCAGGCCAGAGTTTACCCAAAGCAGCTTTGTATGGTAAAAGTGTTTCCAGAGCCTTTGTGGTCTTTGGGGAGAAAGACGTCAGATACCTCAGCTTCTCTAGGAACCAGCATTTTGAAGGCAGTGGCCATCTCCTCTCCCCCGCTGCTTCACCTTCTCTGACCCTAGAGAGGCAGGTACCCAATTACAGCTGAGTATACTGGATGACTGTTTTCAAGTCAAGGTGCAAAAAAACGGTCACCCATCCGAGACGTAACCACGCTCAACGCTGCTTAACCTTAGCTTGGGGAGAGCGAGTGCTCTGACCACTGAGGTATCCCGTCCTTCGGTTGAGACTATAAACCGAGGTCGCGTGTGCGGACGCACGCAGAACATCTTGCGCACACGTTAAAACCCGTTCCGCTTTTCGAAAGAGGCCATTGTGTGCCGGAGGGAACAGGTGAAACAATTTTAAAGACTTCATACACACAGGGAATGGATGTAAAAAAGCACATGAGTGCTTATTCCACTATCCCCGAAATAAAAGAATGAAATATAAAAATATAATGTCCCCTTGTACGGCAAACCATCTAAAGGAAAACACTTCCATTGGTTGAACAGAAGGGCTTCAGTAAGGTATTGAAAGGCTCCCTGAAGATCCTGGCTTAAGCGTCACAGCAGAGAAGGTGTGGGTGGGACACACAGCGACAGCTGGTCTTGCTCCTGGCCAGAGCTGTCAGCTCTCCAACAGCTTTCCTTGTTGTTGGTGTTGAGCGTTCCCCAGTTTAATCACCCTGGGGTCACCCCGAATAGCTGATTTACAACGTAGTTATGCAACATAGTGGAAAACACCCGGTGCTTTTATTGGCCTTAATCAGACCTGTTTTGGCACACAGCTTACAGGTCAGTAGGTATCAAGGTTCTCAGGGAAAATGATGACAAACGACAACAGGAGGCAGTGATGCCCAGTAAAAGACATGAGATGCAAAATAGTCATATGCTATTCTGTCAGATTTCAATGAAAATGTTGATGTATTATCAAGTATTAGAGTATCGGGGGAATTTGGAGGAATTTTGTAATTTTATAAAATGGTATCACACAAAAGAAAGACAGAGACAAGAGATTCGTTTCTGTCCAACTAATAAAGTGAAGCAACACAGAGGAATCAGCGAAGTCTAGCCTATATCTATTTCATGACCGCGCATTCACGTTGACCTTAATGGTCAGTCTGTCAACCTCTCTCTGACCTGAAGGACTAATTAGTCCGGTGGGATGTCACGTGCCTAGCGACAGCATTAAGGAGGCCCTTAACTGACCGGCACTAATGTCTTTAAGTGTGACTTAGACATTAACGATTTATGGCCTCTGCTGTCAGTGGCCATTTCACAGACACAAATAGGAAATAGGGCGTTGTGTCAAAAGCCACCAACTCTTCCCGATTAATGATTTCCTGTACTGATGGTCCACCAGCATTGGTCGTGTATTGTGTTGTAGAGTGGTAGTGTGCAGGGTAGTATAGTCTTGTCTAGCGGAAGAGTAGTCCAGGGAGGTGCAGTGCAGGATAGTGAAGCATAGTGTAGTGCCGTGTCATGTCGTGTAGTGTGGTGTGGTGTGGTGCTATATAGTGTAGTGTAGTGTAGTGTAATGTAGTGTATTGTGTGTGTGAACCCAGGAAATTTCTACAATTTCAAATCTTTCTTTAGTAATCAAAGTCTGCAAGATAATATAATCAATCAAAGGAATGCCTGACTCTTGTAACCCATTATACAGTTAAATCCTTGGTTTATAGTCTCACCTGAAAGACTTTGACATTCAGTTTGAGTTTTTCGACAAACTGGGAATAAAGGGCAGTTAGACCGGGAATCGAACCCAAGACCTCACGGTTTACATGTTAGGCAGGTGAATGTCTTAACCGTCCTGCCACCTTCCTTCTTGCGCCAAATTGGATTCGGGGCATTGTCAACTGTCGAAAATGCTTTTCAGCACATAAGAGGTTTTATCAGGGGCCATCATTATCACTCGCTTTTTTTATCGTCACAGTTCCCTCCCTTCTCTTTCTCCCGTCTTTGGGGCGTTGAAACGAAAATCAATATCTATTGTTGAAACTGGGAGGAGGGGAAAAGGGAAGTGCAACTACAGTTGAAGGAATTGTGGCCTATTGTGGGATTTCTTTTTATATGGTTTCTTATTTCGCGCGCGCGCGTGTTTGTTTGTATGTGTGTATGTGTATGTGTGTATTTGTCTGTGTGTCAAGTCGGGTCAAGTAAAGTCAAAATGATATTTATTGAGGGTAAAAGATTAAGTTTATACAACTTTTTTTCATCCAGGCCTCACACAAAAAATGAAGAAAACTGACATATAAAATCGTTCAAAATACAATGTTGATACATGTTGAAAACAAACGTATATGTAGGTATTTTTATATAAATCCAGACATACAAAACATGATAAAGCAAATCAAGACAGTATGACATAAGCTCAAGTCATACAGACAAATGAAGAAAGAAAAAACAAACAAACAATACTCACAAACCATGATAAAACGAAACCAAGACAGTATAACATAAGCTCAAGTCGTTCAGACAATGAAGAAATACAAAAGAACAAAAATAGGAATAACAACAAAGTAGCCAGATGTAACGCGCGCGCGCGCGCGAGAGAGAGAGAGAGAATGTATATGTGTGTGTGCGTGCTTAAGTGTATGTATGTGAGTGTATGCGAGCGTGTGCGTGTGTGTGTGTGTGTGTGCATATGTTCGTGTTTTCGTGCCTACGTGCCTGCGTACGTGTGTGCTTACATGTGTGCCAATGCCTTTGACTGATTTTCCCTGGATACGATAAGATAGCTGTGTAAAGTTTATAGCTACTGGCACACTGTGAGGTAGTGATGTTGATGTTCTCCATGCTCTGTAAAACTTCAACTTCACTTACGTTTTAAGAAAGAAAGGAGAGAGGGGACAGACAGACACAACAAACAGACAGACAGACGAATGTACATTATATATATATATATATATATATATAATGTGTGGAATTTATATAGCGCTGAATCTTGTAAAGCAACAAATCAAAGCGCTTTAAAAAAAAATTATGCGTGTGTATGCGTTTTCTTTTAAAAATTTTGTTATCTGTTCCCACCGGCACACAATGGCCTACTCTTTCGAACAGCGGAACAGGATTTAACGTGTGCGCAAGATGTTCTGCATGCGTTCGCACACGGGGCCTCGGTTTATATTCTCATCCGAAGGACTTATATATATATATATATATATATATATATATATATATATATATATATATATAATATATATTATATATATATATACACGGACGGGCAGACAGAGAGAGAGAGACATACATACATACATACATACATACACACATACAGACATACAGACAGACAGACAGACAGACATTCAATTATAACCTGTACCTGTTACCAGAGATGCAAGCAACAGTGTGGAAATGTCTGTGCTGAGGGTGCCTCTGCTTGTTCACCTCAGGTTACCGCCACATGTCAGTAGTTCTCTCTCACCTCGCGTGCCCACCTGGGTCTGTTGTGATCGGCAAGTGAAAAACAAAACAACACAAAACAGCAACAGGGAAAGATACAATCTATTAAGTCTTCCTTCTGCTTGTCTGTCTGTCTGTCTGCGTGTTTTTCGGTTTATCTCTCTGTCTGTCTGTGTCTCTTTCTCTCTGTGTGTGTGTGTGTGTGTGTGTGTGTGTGTGTGTGTGTTCTCTCTCTCTCTCTCTCTCTCTCTCTCTCTCTCTCTCTCTCTCTTATATATATATATATATATATATATATATATATATATGTGTGTGTGTGTGTGTGTGTGTGTGTGTTTATATATATATATATATATATGTGTGTGTGTCTCTCTCTCTCTGTATGTCTCTCCCTCCACCTTCCACCTCTCTCTCTGTATGTCTCTGTCTCTCTCTCTCTGACTGTCTGTCTCTCTCTGTCTCTGTCGTCTATTTGTCTGTCTGTCTCTCTCTCACCCCCAGGCATTATACTTGGCCCCCTTTTATTTTTAATTGATAGGAATGACCTTCCTTTAAGTGCAATGGATCCGGCATGTTAGCTTTTTGTTTCTTTTGCGACCACACCCACCACAGTTTTGAGTTGCTCTTATTATCAGCAATATACTTGATAATATACATGATACTAAATGTTTATGAAATGACTGAATAATGGGGCATGAATCATTCTATACGATACACACACACACACACACACACACACACACACACACACACACACACACACACACACACATCGAAAATCATATCAGTGGCTGCACAATCATGACAGACAGACAGAGCGGCGTCCTAGTAATGTATTGATGCTTGCGCGACAATCACACGCATCCATGCACACGTACGTTCACGAGTTTTGCACAGGCAAACATACGCACTCACACACAAGCACACATAAACACAAACGCGCACGCATGCACGCAAGCACACACACATGCGCGTGCGCGCGAGCACACACTCACACGCACACGCACTCACACTCAATGTACCATCTGGAAATAAAATTTTGTCTTGACTTCACACACACGCACTCACGCCCAAACACACACACACACACACACAACACACACATCCTCTCTCTGAGAGTGCCCTAGGAAAACCCACCCATACTTTTAACAATCCAATTTTTCTTTTGTTCTACGGGTTTGTCCTTTTTCAACAGAGCATGCACCCAGGGGATCAAATTACGTCACACGACGACGGCATGTCTGGCAAGTCTAAGCCAGCTGTTCGTGCCAGCTTTGTTTGCCAGATGAAGCTCCCTCCATTATTGGCATAGTCCCGGTAAACAAGTGTTGAACAATGGTGTTTGATACGTGGAGAGGGCAGAAGTCATGACCAGTGACTCTCGACTTTCTGCCCTTAGCATGCCGTCAGCGCCTGGGGTTTATCACAGTTCTTGATTAAACCATTGACGCTGGGGGCAACAGCAAAGTGAGAGGCTGTATGACCAGAGGCTTTTCCACTCATGGAATTCCACTTTATAGCTTAGTCTTTAGTGATCGACTATGACTCTCTGACTAGGAGGCTTGACTCGCACAGTCCTTAATGTGCTGCAGCCCTGGGGGCTAGTTGGCCTTTGGAGAACATCTCCAACGCTGACTGTCCTTATGCCCATTTGGCCGAGAGAGTGGGTATGTACTGTGGGCAAGGCATCTCCACTATAATCAAATTTCTGCCCAATTTCCGAAACAGCAGCTACCTCCTCTGTTGTTTTGGAGGTCATCGTCGAACACGACGGACAAACATGCTGCCTTTAGCAGCCCCTGCTTTTATTACTTTAAGAAGAGGCTTATGAGCTCCAGTGCGGGTCAACTATTGATTTATTGATTTTTGATCCAGTATTAGTCTTTAATATAATGTTTGGATTGCTTTGATATTAGTTCAGAATATGATGTTTGGATTGCGTTGTTATTAGTTCAATATTATAGTGTTTGGATTCTATTGTTATTCAACCATTCTCCTCTAAAGGACAAGATTGTTAGTTAGAAATGTAGGTAGATTCATTCCATTGTGGCCATACACAAAAGGCCTATGTTAAATGAGAAAACTGGCAATTATGCACAGTTTATCTGTCTGTCTATCTGTCTGTCTTTCTCTCTGTCTCTCGTCTGTCTGTCTGTCTGTCTCTCTCTCTCTCTCATCTCTCTCTCTCTCTCTCTCCTCTCTCTCTCTCTCTCTCTCTCTCTCTCTCTCGTGATTTAAATTTACAACAATGATCAGTGCTAAAAATGGTACACTGCATTTAACAAAAAAAGGCAAAAAGGCAATAGTTCAGCTTAATAGAGTATTTCAAAAATATAAAGAAATGACAGGAAAAACTTACTTTAAAATCTTCGATACAAAAATACAACCAATGTTGCTATATGCTGCAGAAATATGGGGAATAAACAGTTAGAACACATAGAAAAAGTGCACATGTGTGCATGTAAAAGGTTTTTAGGAGTGCCAACCAAGACACCAAATAAAATGGTATATGGGAATTTGGGTAGGTATCCACTCTATGTGAATTCATACGTTACCTGCCTAAGATATTGGTTTAGATTATTAGAAATGAATACAGAACGATTACCATATAAGGCCTATCAAATGTTACTACATTTAGACAGTATTGGAAAGCAGTGCTGGGTATCAAAAATAAGAGAAATATTATGTATGACTGGTTTTAATATTGTTTGGTTACAGCAAGGTGTTGGGAACGTGAAAACATTTCTACATATTTTTAAACAGAGGATTGTGGATATGTTTATTCAGGAATGGACAGGTACTCTCAGAGAACGTGACAGATATCAACCTTCACGTCATTCAAGGCCGTTTTTGAGAGCCATACATTCTAGATATTGATGTATATTGTTTCCGTGTTGCCATTTCTCATGTTCGATTTAATGTTCTCCCCCTACATAACAATGTACATCGCTATAAGGATTCTAACCATGAAAAAGCTTGTCCATTTGGTAAAAATCATATTGAAAATGAACAGCACTTTTTGTTTGCCTGTCCTTTGTATGATGACTTAAGACGTAAATTTCTAAAGGAATCGAAAGGACTTCCTCTGCACGTTTTGCTAAGAGCCACAAACCCTATCCACACACATAATTTATCAAAGTATGTGTTCCATGCAATCAACAGACGGAAGAAAATACTTTAAACATTGAGCTTATCATGATCTGCACTTCTATGTGGGTGTGCTTACCTACTGATTGGGGGTATCCACTTTTTTGTCATTGTTATGCAAAATCAGCAAACACCTCGAATAGAAAATTGCAGGGCTAATGTGATTGTGTAGTATTGGTTTTCACATCAATATCTGTGTCATGATAACTACTCAATACTAGCTATAAATGTACTTTACACATGTTTTCTCATAGTCTAGTAGATGTATTTGGTTTGCTATGACTTTAAAGTACTCTGTGTGTGTGTGTGTGTGTGTGTGTGTGTTTCTCAACTTTCTTTATTTGAACAAAAGCTTGGTGCTCCAGTATGCAGCAAACTGCAGGGAATAGTATGCATTATAGAATATTAACAGTTTTGTGTTCAAGACTAAAACAAAATAATGACAAAGAAAGACAAAACTATTTGCAAATGTTGTGTTATAATATATAAACCGAAGAAAAGTATAATTACTTAAGTGTGAGATTTAAGTCTAATATCAAAGAATGAAAACAAAAAAACTTTCATTGTAATAGAAGTAACCATAACGTATGGAACAATGTTCTACTCATTTGTATATGTACAGTAATCTTGTTTCCGATAAAGCTAGCTAAGCAAAATTAAGCAAAACTAAATTTAATCTGCACCTTAGAAGTGTTTCCGTATACTGAAAACGCATGAATATGTATTGAATGTTGATTACTGTGTGTTATATACTGCGTTATATCGTGATGCTTTCCCAAATCAACTTTGCATTGTATTGTGGCCCAAGGCCGATGTGCAGCTAAACCAGTTCAGAGTTCTCTCTCGTGTGTGAGCCAATAATCAGATAATTCCCAGTCTCATCAAATAATTATTAACAGTTGCCAAAATGCTGAACACGTGTGCTGACACTCAATCTTACTTGAACTGTTTCAGATACTTTGCACAGTGATGTTGTAATGAGACAGTTGTCCCGTCAACATGCTTCTTGCAGTGTAAGTCTATCGGAATAAGGACATACAAAATCACTCAGTGGCAGCTGAATCTTCATCACTTGTCACCTGTCTCCATCACCATGGTCGATGGCGGGAGCTCCACTTCTTGGCATGAAGGATGGCCAGGTTCTTCTTCATCACATGCTCAGACAGCAGCTACTGTTGCCTGTCACATTAACGAAAATGCCTTGTGCTGCCATTAAGCGCCTGACAAGCCAGGCCTAGCGCATTCAATTTCGGTGAGGGGTAAAAATTATGTTTTAAGACTTTCTGATTTCAGAAAGAAGGCAGGAGAATGGACCAAGAAGGCAGAAAATAGACAAGAAGGAGGTGACAGAAAGAAAAGGAAACAAAAAGGCAGAAACAAAGAGAGGAATAGAAAAAAAGAGGGAATTCCAAGCGCAGAATTTCGAAAGGGTGGGGATGCTATTTATACTGACAGCCCCCTCCCTTCCCCCCACCCCCACCCACTGCATCCCCACGGGAAAGTAGGGTGAATGGAGGGAATTAAGTAGGTCAATTCATATTCCTGAGCTGGAACAAACAGACCAGTGACGGTCGAAGGAGTGGGAGGTGCTGAAAGCCCTCATACTTCTCTTGGGAGCAGTGCTTTTGCATGTAGTATTGGGTCCGGCAGTTTTCTATGGCGCAAGGTCTCTTCCAACAACAAGAGGACCTGTAGGGGAGACAGCAAACACATGGATTTTTCATGGCCAAAATTCCTCATTAAGGCTGTCACACTGACTCTCTCTCTCTCTCTCTCTCTCTCTCTCTCTCTCTCTCTCTCTCCTCTCTCTCTCTCTCTCTCTCTCTCTCTCTCTCTCCTGCGTGAGTTGTTGTGTTTTCTCTTTGTCTCTCTCTCTCTCTCTCTCCTCTCTCTCTCTCTCTCTCCTCCTCCTCTCTCTCTCCTCTCTCCTCTCTCTCTCTCTCTCTTCTCTCTCTCTCTCTCTCTCTCTCTCTGTGGACTGGATGTAAAAAAGCACATCCGTGCTTATGCATTATCCTTGAAGTAAAAGAATTTGATTTGATCTCTCACCCCCTCTCTCTCTCTGTGTCTCTGTCTCTCTTGTCTTTCTGTCTCTGTCTGTCTGTCTATCCCTTTTATTCTACCCCATCTCTCTTTCCTTTCGCGTATTATTTACAACCTCCCTCTTTCTCCCTTTGTTTTTTTACATTTTCCCCCAGTCCCCCCCCCCCCTTTTTTTTTCCTACAGATTCTCTTTTCTTCTTCTTTTTTGTCACCTCTTACCGTCTTTGTTTATTTCCTCTATTTCTTTGTCTTTCTCCGCTCCTTCTCCTTTCGGCTATTTGTTCATTTTTGTTTCGTTCTCTTCCCGCCTCCTTCCTGTCATCTTCTGTCTTTCTTCTCTTTGACTGTCCATCTGTCAACACTGACTTTGTGCTTGCTTGGCTGTTCTTTCTGTTCTTCTGTCCATTGCTTGCTTTCCTTTCTTTCTTTGTTTTTTCTGTTGCCTGTGTCTGTCTTTCCTTGCCACCTCTCCAGATGTCTGAGATATTCCTTTTTTTCTTGCTGTTGTTGGTGGTGGTTTTTTTTTAAGGATTATTTTTCTTTATCAATTTCTACTTTCTTTTGGTTCGTATTTTCTTTCTGCGCTCTCTCCTCTCTCTCTCCTCTCCTCTCTCTCCTCTCTCTCTCTCTCTCTCCCTCTCTCTCTCTCTCTCTCTCTCTCTCCTCTCCTCTCTCTCTCTTATCTCTCTCTTTTCTCTCTCTCTCTCTTTCTTTCTCTCTCTCTCTCTCTCTCTCTTCTCTTTCTCTCTCTTTCTTTTCTCTCTTTCTCTCTCCTCTCTTCTCCTCTCTCTTCTCTTTCTCTCTCTCTCTCTCTTTCTTTCTCTCTCTCTCTCTCTCTCTCTCTCTCTCTCTCTCTCTCTTCTCTTTCTTTCTCTCTCTTTCTTTCTCTCTCTCTCTTTCTCTCTCTCTGGTCTCTCTCTCTCTCTCTCTCTCTCTCTCTGTCTCTCTCTCTCTCTTCTCTCTCCTCTCTCTCTCTCTCTCTCTCTCTCTCTGCTTATAGTCCTGCTTATTGTCATAATATATCCTGATGAAGGATTCATATTTTTATATTTTCAATACTTTATTGGACTTGCCTCTGTACTTAAGTTCTAATGAGTGCCCTATTTCAATATCTTATAATTATGTGTAACAAGTATGTGTACCATTTGACAATGTGTAGATGTTAATCTTTATGACTTATTAAGTTTGGTTGTGTTATTTTTCTTGGCTTTGTTGTTGTTCTTGCTCTTGTTGTTGTTGTCTGTCTGTTTTTCTCTTTTTTATCATCTTTAGTTGGTTGGTTTTTTTCTTCTCTTTTGTTTGTTTGTTTGTTTTGGTTAGGGTTTTTTGGGGGGGGGGTAGGGGTGGGGTATTTTTAGGATTTTCTTTTAATTGCTTGCTTTGGGGGGGGGGAGGATTGTTGGGGGGAGCTGTTTTTGAAAAGGGTTATTTCCCCTTTTTTTATTTGAGACTGTATAAGTATTGGGTTATTATATTAAGATGTATCCCTAACGGGCGGGACTGGATGTAAAAAAGCACATGTGTGCTTATTCATTATCCTCGAAATAAAAGAATTTGTCATTGTCATTTGTCATTCTTCTCCTCTCTCTCTCTCTCTCTCTCTCTCTCTCTCTCTCTCTCTCTCTCTCTCTCTCTCTCTCTCTCTCTCTCTCTCTCTCTCTCTCTCTCTCTTGCTTGGCTTGCTTGCTTGCTTTCTTTCTTTCCTTCTGTTTAACTTTTTTCTTTCTTCCTTTCTTTCTTTCTTTCTTTCTTTCTTTCTTTCTTTCTGTTTAACTTTCTCTGAACTAATGTTAATGCCATCTTCGTTTCCATGTCTTCTCTTTCTCTTAGTATTAAGTCAGTGTACCCCTTCTTTGGGGTTTTTTTTTGTTGTTGTTTTCTTTGTGCGTCTTTAATCCTCTCGTTTTCTGTTCTTTTCTGCTATTTTCCTGTTTCTTTCTTTCTTTCCCCTTTCTTCTGTTTTGCCCATGATGTTGATGTCTTTTCGCTGGCTTTCTCTCCCTTTTTTTCAACTTTGTGGGGTTTTTTTTTTTCTGTTACTGGTTGTCTGTCTCTGTGTTATTTTGTTTTGGCTTTCACAGTGTGGTCCACGTGTCTTTATCATGGGGTTACTCATGTTCTATCTAGTCTGCCTTTGGTTTGTTTGTCCGTCAGTTAGACTGTCTCTCCCATACTTCCTGGGTCTGTCTTTCTTTCTGTCTTTCTGTGTCCAGTCATTCCATGTCTATCGTCTCAGTGTGTGTGTGTGAGTGCGTGTGTGTGTGTGCGCGCGCGCTCGTGTGTGTGTGTGTGTGTGTGTGTATGTGCGCGCGCGCGCGCGTGCGAGAGTGTGTGCGTGTGCCTCTCTCTGTCTCTGTCTGCCTCTCTCTCTCTCTCACTCTCTCTCTCTTCTGTGTCTGTCTGTTTCTGCATCTATCTCTGTCTCTTTCTCTGTCTGTCTATCTCTGTCTGTCTGTCTCCGTCTCTCTATCTCCGTCTCTCCCCCCCCCCCTCTCTCTCTCTCTCCCTCTGTCTGTCTGTCTGTCTATCTGTCTGTGACTCTCTCTCCCTTCCTCTATCTGTCTCTCTGTCGGATGATCTGAATGTATGTCTGTCTGTCTGTCTCTCTCTCTCTCCCTCTGTCTGTCTGTCTCTCTGTTTGTCTGTCTCTCCCTCTCTGTCTCTGTCTCTCTCTGTGTCTCTCTCCTTTTCCTACCTCTCTCTCTCTCTCTCTCTCTCTCTCTCTCTCTCTCTCTCTCTCCTGAATAATTTTTCCTTTCCTTTTCCCAGTTTACCAATAATCTATTTGTTTTTTCTAAAACCCCTGTCTCTCCTTCTCTCTTATCTACAGAAATGGAAATGACGAATAGCTCAGAACCAAACGACCACTTAATATCTTGAGGACAGGGATTTCCCTGTGTCCAGAACACATTGAGGGTTTGGGATACACGCATGCACGCACGCACACACACATATACACAAACCCGAGCGCGCGCACACACGCACATATACACACGCACACAAACATACTCACAGACATACTCACACACACAGACACAGACACACACACACACACACACACACAGACACACATTCACGCACGCACGCACGTTCGCGCGCACAGAGAGCAAGAGGCAGAGAGAGAGAGAGAGACAGAGTCAGAGACAGAGAGACGCAGACATGTATTCATGAAGGCCACAATCCCTACGAATGGAGATAAACATAGTAATAACACCATGACATAGAAAGCGAATGCAAAAGATATGCTGCTCACATTAATACCGTGTTTCTTCTTGCATGCACACTCACGCGCACACCCATGCTTGCCCGTGCGCGTGCGCGTGCTCACACACACATACATACACGTGCGCGCACGCACAAACACATGAACACACACACTTACTCACATAAACACACACTTACGTACGCATGTCTGCACGCACGTGCCCACATAAACATACACACCCACACACATGCACACACACGCGCGCACACTCACACACACGCACAGGCACACACACACGTGTGCAAACATACACACACAAGCTGTTTTTAATTCCATATATGCATATGTTATTGTCTTTTCTTGTTTGATTTGTATAGTTTACCATAGATTAGTTTTTTTTTATTCTATGTCTGCATATACATTACCTTTTTTTCTCGCTTTTTTTTCTTTAGATAGATGGCTTGGTGAAAAAAAAAAGAGCAAATGCACTGCTTAATCAATGTACCATCTGAAAGTAAAAGTTCGACTTTGACTTTGACTTTGACCAAAAAGATAAGAGAGGATTAACTTGAGTCAACTGCATGAAAAAAAAGCAGACTTCTTTTAAGTCAAGAAACCCATATTGCAAAAGCTGAAGAAGAAACATTTAGAGAATTCGCACTCGCGTACCCTCGCTCTTGCGCGCGCGCGCGCTCACACACACATACACACACATACACAGCGGCCCACACACATATACACACAGAGGCACACACACAGAGGCATGCACACACACAATTATTTTACTTATTCAATGTACCACCTGAAAATACAAATATAACTAGCTTTGACTGAATTTTGACTCTCTCTCTCTCTCTCTCTCTCTCTCTCTCTCTCTCTCTCTCTCTCTCTCCCTCTCTCTCTCTCTCTTCTCTCTCTCTCTCTCTAACACACACTTATTTTACTTATTCAATGTACCACCTATTGGAAAATAGCCTTGACTTTGAATTTCGATTTCTCTCTCTCTCTCTCTTTCTATCTCTCTCTCTCTCTCTCGCACACACACACACACACACACACACACACACACACACACACACACACACACACACACACACACACACACACACACACACACACACAGAAGCGTGGGAAGGATGAGTAAAGGATAACGGAGGGGTTATGGGGGGGGGGGGGGGGGGGGGGGGGGGGGGGTCGAGAATGGGGGTAGGAGACGATGGGACTTTAAAAGCAGGGAACGGACACTTATGTCGGAACTGTACTTGTGTGTGTGTGTGTGTGTGGTGAGGATGGAGAGAGAGAGAGAGAGAGAGAGAGAGAGAGAGAGAGAGAGAGAGAGAGAGAGAGAGAGATTCTTTCAAAAGGAGGAACACAGATCGATAGATCAATAATCAGAATGACACTGCTGTTGCTCCTGCTGCTGCTGCTGCTATCGCAGTAAATAAAGAACAGTAAAGCGGCCTATGTTGTCATACAGACCAAGCAAAAACATTGCAGGCTACGTTTTCATCCTGGGTTGATTTCCTGAAGGTGTGTGTGGTGTGTGTGTGTGTGTGTGTGTGTGTGTGTGTGTGAGAGAGAGAGAGAGAGAGAGAGAGAGAGAGAGAGAGAGAGAGATCAAAATGGTTATCTCCCGTGTGTGTAAGAGAGAGCTATCAAAGTGGTTATTCCCCTTCTCTTTCTTCCTGTGTCCAGATTTTTTATCCTGCTTTTTCTTTCTTTCTTTCTTTCTTTATTTCTGTATGCCTCTTTCTTTCTTTCTTTCGTTTTTTCTTTCTTTCTTTCTTCCAAACGTGGACAGACGCGGGCGCAGGCGTTTTTTCATATAGGCCAAAGCCTCTGAGAATGAGTATGAAAATGATAATAACATCATATTATAGAATGCAACAGCGTATGGTAATATGCTGATCCCATTAAAACTGTGTTTCTTTTTGCACACACACACGCGCGCACGCACGCACACACGCACGCACGCACGCACACACACACACACACTCGCATGCACACACACACACGCAGTGCACAAACAAGACAAGCGCGCACACACGCAGGGTCGTACGCACGCACGCACACACACAAGATTACTAAAAAGTTCAGACAGGATTGACTTGAGCCAACTGCATTAAAAAGAAAGTAAACTTTTAAATCAAGAAATCAACATTGCAAAAGCAGAAGAAGAAACAGAACACACACATAGAGAGAGGAGAGAGAGAGGAGAGAGAGAAGAGAGGAGAGAGGAGAGAGAGAGAGAGAGAGAGAAGAGAGAGGGGAGGGAGGAGAGGGAGGAGAGGAGAAGAGAGCAAACTTTTTCTTTGAAATCAAGAAATCAACATGCAAAAGTTGAAGAAGACACATTCAAAACACACACTGATAAACTGGAGCCAATGGTATTAACATTAAGCAAACTTTCCATTTTACGTCAAGTAGTCGATAGTGCAATAGCTTAAGAAACACACAAACACACACACACACACAAACACACACACACATACACACACACGCACGCATGCACGCTCGCACGCATGCTTGCACACACATACACACACAGTGCACAAACAAACCAAGCGCGCGAGCACGCGCGCGCACACACACACACACACGCACACACATACGTCTCCACCAACCCTCCCTCCCTCCCCTCCCCCCCCCCCCCCCCCCCCACACACACATCTTCAACCCCTCACCCACCCCACCCCGACACCCTCACACAGAGGGTGGAAGGGAGGGGGGGGGGGTGAGAAGGGGGAGGGGGTGGAGAGGAGGCAAGGATGTGGGAGGGAGACGTTAGGGGGGGGGGGGATGATAAGCGTTATGGCGGAACCAACACTTACTGTACTTGTCTGCCAGAGAGAGGGACCAGACGCTTCCAAAAAGGGGCAGACAGATCGATAGACTGATCAATGCATCGAACACACACT
>CM054147.1:5243553-5248553 GCA_028751875.1 Rapana venosa | reverse complement strand
CACCCACACCCAACACACACATCACACACACCACACCACACACACACACACACACACACACACACACACACCACACACACACACCAGTGTTTACCGACATCTGCTACAAACAGATCCTTTGAAACGTCACCCTGACTGATAGATTTCTGTTGTTGTTGCGATAGAAAAAAAGAGTTTTGGGACCAAAAAAGGTTAGAATTGTTTGGTTAAAGGAAAAAGTTATTTCTGAAAGAAAAATGATTTATTCCAATTGAAAAGTTAGTTTATGTCATGAGTGTTTTTCAGGGGAAACACTTTTTGTGCGGGTTTTGCTTGGTTTTTGTGGTTTGCTAGCTTTGGGTGTTGTTGTTGCTGCTGTTTGTTGTTGCTGTTGTTATTGTTGTTGCTGTTGTTTTCGTTGCTGTTGTTGTTGCTGTTGTTATTGTTGTTGCTGTTGTTATTGTTGTTGCCTTTGTTGATGTTGCTGCTGCTGATGTTTTCTATTTTATTGCGATGTTCGTTCTTGTGTCATGAATAGGTGCAGGAGAAAACTGTTACAATCCTTTCATAACTAAGATTTTGTAGGGGAAGGTCAGTGTATTTAACTGGTGTGTAAAGGTAAAGGTGTCCCATAACCTATAAGGTCGTAGGGTGGCGAGGCATCAGAGACCTCACTTCTCTAGGAGCCAGCATATTGAGGGCGGCGTCCATCTCCTCTCCCTCGCTGCTTTTCCTTCCCTGACCCTAAAGAGGGTAGGTACCCGTTTACAGCTGGGTGAACTGGGGGAACTGTACTAAAGGCAACGCGCGCAAACGGTCACCCATCCAACTGGTAACCACGCTCGACGCTGCTTAACCTTGGCTGGGGAAAGCGGGTGCTCTGACCACTGAGCTATCCCGTCCCCTAATGGCCTGTGCATTGGGCGAATAATTATATGGACTGTACTGCCATCGTTATTGCTGTGGTGTGATAACATCTCCATAGAGAATAAAAAAGAAACAGCCCTTAACCACGCCGCGCTCATGAAACATGAAACATGGATCCGCTTCTACTGATTCAAAAGGCCGGTGTATGAATAATGGAATGGGTTCATTCACACCTAGTCCTCTTTGTTCTCCCATTGTAGAAATAAGACTCTCCGACAGAAGACCAACACAGAGATCCTGTGCATGTTACGTTTCGTTCAAGTTTTCTGTTTTCTACCCAGGGAAAAATTTGTGGGGTGTTTTTTTGTGTTATGTTTTTGTATGTATCGTATCAATGTCGTTTTTGCTAAATTGTGTTTTTTATATGATGGAAGATTGAACTATGTGATTCAAAATTCCTGGACGAAAGAGAATATCACTCTTTTTTTTCCTGCTGATACATCTTACTTGGTGCAGTTTGGGTGCCAGTCTTTTAAATAAAAAGAAAAATTTAGTTTATAGAAAGAGCATCTAAAAAAGTCCACAATGAGGCCGATGCTTTAGTAAGTATATATATATATATATATATATATATATATATATATATATATAGAGAGAGAGAGAGAGAGAGAGAGAGAGAGAGAGAGAGAGACATACATACATACATACATACATACATATATTCAGTGCGATTCATAGGGAAACACTGCAACGTAACACGAAGCAAACCGAGCGAACTCTTGCAATCTCTATACAATGCAGTGCATTCAGACCAGGGCACGAGTCACACTATTGTAGGTCAATAGCTAACAACAAAACCCCGGCTAATTGATAGGTAGGTAGGTATGGTTGATTAACAGGGGAAAGATGGGTAGGTAAACAGTGAGTGAGGTGGGCAGGTGTGTCGTGTGATTTTTGTGCGCAGGTGGGAAGGGGGTGGGGGGTGGGGAGACAGAAGAAATAAATTGGTTTACAGGTAAGTAGGGAAACAAGTAGGCAGACAGTCAGGTAGCTAGAAAGGTAGGTAGGTAACTGGGTAGGTGGGCAGGTACATTGCTGGTGATGTTTGTCAGTGAACGGTAGATAGATGTGTCGGCATCTGACAGACAGGCTGGTGGATGTCTTGGGTTTGTACAGAGTGGCAAGTCAGTCAGGTGCACTGCGTGCTTGGCTGGATGTAGGTAGGTCCATAGGTCTAGAAAGGTAGGTAGGAAGCTAAGTAAGTAGGTGGGTCGGTAAGCAGGTAGGCAGGCAAGTAAGTAGCTGAATAGGTAGACAGGTAGGTAGATGGGGGGGGGGGGGTGTAGGTAGATAGGAAAATAAGTATCTAAATAGGCAAACAGGTAGGTAGATGGGTAAGTTGGTATGTAGGTAAATAAGCAGGTAGGTAGGAGAGTAGGCAGGAAAGGCAGGCAGGCAGGTAGGTAGGTAGATAGGCAGGTAGGTAGGCAGGTACGCAGGCAGGCAGGCAGGTAGGTAGGTAAGTAAGTAGGTAGGTAGGTAAGTAAGTAGTGACAATGACAATGACAAATTCTTTTATTTCGAGGATAATGAATAAGCATCCATGTGCTTTTTTACATCCAGTCCCCGCCCTTAGTGATATATATGATGATAAAATAAAATAAAGCCCATACCAGTACATTCACACAGTATACGGGAAAAATATCAACACAACACCCCCCCCCCCCCCCCATCCCCCCTCACCCCCCGCCCACAAAAATCACCCAAAAGAGAGAGAGAGAAAAAGCAACAAGTAATAAAGAAAGCAAAACAGAAAACACAGAAACAACCGAAAAAATAGCAAAGAAACCAAGAGCAAAATAAAAGCAGCAACAACAACAAGGGAGAGAGGACAACCGATAAAATCCCCCTCCCAAAAACCAAACCAAAACCAAAACAGAACAGAACAGAACAAAACCCTCCACAATATAAAGGATAAGAAACCATGTAAATAGTATCATTTTGGCTAACAGAAAGAAACGTCAACAAATACATTGTGCATTTATAGGAAAGCAACAGCAATAGTAAACTACACAAAAAGAAATATTATATAAGCAGACTTACGAGATGATGCACAAGCAATTTGCATCCCCATGCCCACGTACACACACACACACACACACACAACACACACACACACACACACCACACACACACACACACACACACACACACACACACACACACACACACACACACACACACACACACACACACGTAGTTAGGTAGGTAGGCAGGTAGATAGGTAGGCAGGCAAAGGTAGGCAGGTGGATAGGTAGATAGATAGGCACGTAGGTAGGTAGTAAGGTAGGTAGGTAGCTAGCTTAGTAGGCAGATCGGTAGGTAGGTAGATCAGTCAGTTGGTAGGTAGGTGAGTATTTGGGTAGGCAGGCATGTAGGCAGGTTGCTTGGCAAGCAGGTAGTTAGGTCAGTGGGGAGGTAGGTAAGTAGATGGGTCGGTAGATAGCGGTGAGTTAGTCGGTAGCTCAATAGGTAGGTAAATCTACAGACAGTGTCTTTATATAGATGTGTTGACTGGTCACCAGCACAGCGTGCGAGAGAGAGAGAGAGAGGGAGAGAGAGAGAGCGAGACTGATGATTGATAAGAGAAACAAAAACCCCCAGCGAAGACCAATCAATAGACAGACAGACCTGAACAGACAGAAAAAAAAGAAAGAAAACCCCCACGGACAGAAACAAGGACCCTTGCAGCTCAAACCTTCGTCAGCTCAGACTGTCAGTTGCAGCAGTGCTGGCACATAGCACACACCGCACACAGCACAGTACTGGTTTATACACAGGCAGGCGCGTGCATTCGTAAGCACTCACACACGCGCGCGGGGGCATGCATGCATGCAAGAGCACTGCACACATACGCGCGTGGGGTGGGGGCACGGGTGGGTGTGTGTGTGTGTGTGTGTGTGTGTGTGTGTGTGTGTGTGTGTGTGTGTGTGAGCGCGCACGCGTTCGTGTGTACGTACGCATATAAACAAACACGAACGCGCGTTCACGCACTTCAAAACATACATAATAACACATACACACAAACATACTAACACACACGCATCTTTCACACACACACATACACACACACACACACACACACACACACACACACACACACACACAGACCACCACCACCACCAAGTCCTACGAAGTCAGAGTATAGCTGCCTATAATATGGCAAACACAGCTTGACAGCTTCTCATTCGGAATGTACCCTCATGTGTGATTCCCAGCCACTATACACAAACACACACACGCATCATCACCACCACCACCACCACCACCAACCACAACCATCAAACACCACCACCACCACCACCAACCACAACCACCAACCCCACTTCCTACGATGACGGAGTATAGCTGCCTATATGGCGAAAGCGTAAAACGTAAAACGTTTAATCCAGAGCGTACTCCCATACATGATCGCCACCCGCTCGCTATAAGTGAGGCATGTGTGTGTGTGTGTGTGTGTGTGTGTGTGTGTGTGTGTGTGTGCGTGTGTGTGTGCGTGCGTGCGTGTGTGTGTGTGCGCGCGCGCGCGCGTGCGGGAGTGTATGCGTGCGTGCGCACGTGTATGTGTATTGGGTGTGTTTGTGTGTGTGTATGTGTATTGGGTGTATTTGTGTGTGTGTGTGTTTGTGTGTGCGCGCGCGTGCACGTGCCAGCGCGCGCGTGTGCATATTTGTCCATAAGAGTGTGTTAACCCAAAACATATCAAAAGCAGTGAGACAGCTACTCTATATTGAAGAGCCACTCTTTGAAAGAGGTTGTTGTTGTTGTTGGGTTGTTGTTTTTTTACCCCGTAGCACCAAACCTTTTACAACTGAAGCAATGTCCCAAACATGGCTTTTACACGGGACATGGTCTCGCAAAAGCAGCAGACCTCTTCAGAAAAAATCAATGGCTTTCAGTGACAAAGATTCTGAAACATCCTTTAAACCTGGCTTAACATGAGACGGGAACTTGTCAAAGCTTTTATTATGTGCTGTCTGTTTACTCTCTCTCTCTCTCTCTCTCTCTCTCTCTCTCTCTCTCTCTCTCTCTCTCTCTCTCTCTCTCTCCCCTCCCTCCCTCCCTCGCCCCTCTCTCCTCTTTCCCTCCCCTCT
>CM054147.1:5228553-5231053 GCA_028751875.1 Rapana venosa | reverse complement strand
AATGACAAATTCTTTTATTTCGAGGATAATGAATAAACACCATGTGCTTTTTTACATCCAGTCCCGCCCCTTTGGGAATTATGATGATAAAATAAAATAAAGCCATTTCCGTAATTCACACAATATACGGGGGAAAAATCTACACGCCCCCCCCCCCCCCCCCCAAAAAAAAAAAAAAAAAATCACACGAGAGAGATAGAGAGAGAGAGAAAGCAGCAACCAAGTAATAAAGAAAGCAAAACAGCAAAACAGAAAAACACAGAAACAACCGAAAAAATAGCAAAAAAACCAAGAGCAAAATAAAAGCAGCAACAACATTAAGGGGAGAGAGGACAACTGAATAATCCCCCTCCAAAAAACCAAACCCAAACCAAAACAGAAAGGGAACAGAAAAAAAACCCTCCACAATATAAAGGATAAGAAACCATGTAAATAGTATCATTTTGGTTAACAGAAAGAAACCTCAACAAATGCATTGTACATTTATGGTAAAGCAACAGCAATAGTAAACTACACAAAAAGAAATATTATATAAACAAACTTACGAGATTATGCACAAGCAATTTGCATCCCCATGCCCACGTACACGTACACACACACACACACACACACACACACACACACACACACACACACACACACGCGCGCGCGCGCGCGCGCGCGCGCGCGCGCGTAGTTAGGTAGGTAGGCAGGTAGATAGGTAGGCAGGCAAAGGTAGGCAGGTGGATAGGTAGATAGATAGGCACGTGGGTAGGTAGTAAGGTAGGCAGGTAGCTAGCTAAGTAGGCAGATCGGTAGGTAGGTAGATCAGTCAGTTGGTAGGTAGGTGAGTATTTGGGTAGGCAGGCATGTAGGCAGGTTGCTTGGCAAGCAGGTAGTTAGGTCAGTGGGTAGGTAGGTAAGTAGATGGGTCGGTAGATAGCGGTGAGTTAGTCGGTAGCTCAATACGTAGGTAAATCTACAGACAGTGTCTTTATATAGATGTGTTGACTGGTCACCAGCACAGCGTGCGAGAGAGAGGGAGAGACTGATGAGAGAGAGGGAGAAACTGATGATTGATAAGAGAAAGAAAGAAACAAAAAAAAACCACCCAGCGAAGACCAATCAATAGACAGACAGACCTGAACAGACAGAAAAAAAAGAAAGAAAACCCCCACGGACAGAAACAAGGACCCTTGCAGCTCAAACCTTCGTCAGCTCAGACTGCCAGTTGCAGCAGTGCTGGCACATAGCACACACCGCACACAACACAGTACTGATTGATACACAGGCAGGCGCGTGCATTCGTCAGCACTCACCTACGCTCGCGGGCGCATGCATGCATGCAAGAGCACTGCACACATACGCGCGTGGGGTGGGGGCGTGTGTGTGTGTGTGTGTGTGTGTGTGCGCGCGCACGCGCTGGTATGTACGTACGCATATAAACAAACACGAACGCACGTTCACGCACTACAAAACACACATAATAACACATACACACAAACATACTAACACACACGCATCTCTCACACACACACATACACAAAACACACGACACACACACACACACACACACACACAACACACACACACACACACCCCACACAACACACACACACACACACACCACACACACACACACACACACACCCCTTTTAAAGATTTTTCAATTATTTGAATTGTATGGTCTAATATTTTTCTGGGTTTTTTGTTTTGTTTTTAATTCTACACATGCATATGTTATTGTTTTTCTTGTCTGATTTGTATAGTTTACCATAGATTAGGTTTTTTATTCTATGTCTGCATATACATTATCTTTTTTTCTCGCTTTTTTTCTTATGATAGATGGCTTGATGAAAAAAGCAAATGCACTGCTTATTCAATGTACCATCTGGAAATAAAAGTTTGACTTTGACTTTGACACACACACAGACCACCACCTTCACCACCAATTCCTACGAAGTCGGAGTATAGCTGCCTATAATTATGGCAAACACAGCTTGACAGCTTCTCATTCAGAATGTACCCTCATGTGTGATTCCCAGCCACTATACACAAACACACACACGCACACACATCATCATCACCCACCACACCACCAACCACAACCACCAAACACCACCACCAACCACAACCACCGCCACCACCCACCACCACTACCACAACCACCAACCCACTTCCTACGAAGACGGAGTATAGCTGCCTATATGGCGAAAGCTATCAACGTAAAACTTATTATCCAGAGCGTACTCCCATACATGATCGCCACCCGCTCGCTGTAAGTGAGGCGTGTGTGTGCGTGCGCGCGCGCGCGTGCGGGCGTGCGTGCGTGCGCACGTGTATGTGTATTGGGTGTGTGTATATGTGTGTGTATGTGTATTGGGTGTATTTGTGTGTGTGTGTGTTTGTGTGTGCGCGCGCGTGTGCATATTTGTCCATAAGAGTGTGTTAACCCAAAACATATCAAAAGCAGTGAGACAGCTACTCTATATTGAAGAGCCACTCTTTGAAAGAGGTTGTT
>CM054147.1:5218553-5221053 GCA_028751875.1 Rapana venosa | reverse complement strand
GGTGGGACAACTGGTGGTCAACGCTATTCAGAACACAGACTCTGCACGAAGAATATTGTGAAACTGTCTGCACTGCTGAAGTCGGTAACTGGATGGTGCATGCAAAGAAACAAGCTGGTTATTCTCAGAAACAGCGCATGTTTGGTAACAGAGAAGAGCAACACGAACTACCTATCAACAACAGAACCACAACACAAACGCTTGAATAACTTTCGACTCTTGAACTGAAACAGGAGAGACGTAGAAACGGTTTTGCCCAGAAAAACACATTGTGTATCACAGCAGCGATTTCCGTTCAGAGCAGGTTAAATAAGAACACTAGAGAGATCGATCCTGCCCTGGGCATCACACTGGAGGCAGCGGAGACAGTTACATCATCGAAAGACACTTGTGATGACTGGGTCTTTGGTGGGTTGTGTTTTTTAGGGAGTTGACGCGTCAGTCCTCGTCTACGACAAGTGTGCAGCCTGCACCAGTCCCTTCTCGGCGCTAGGAGTGTTGTTTGGGCAGACAGACAGGGTTCAGCGTGGTGGTTGTTTTTTCTTTCTTTTTTTGTTTGTTTTGTTCCTGCACTGCCGTTACTGGACATTGGCGGGTGGAGAGTAGACAACAAACAGGTGACAGGAGTCTGTCTGTCTGTCTGTGCCTGACTGCATGTCGGAGCATTGACGGCACAAAGCAGTGCTGGCTAGCTTACCTCAGCTGAGTCTTGCTGGTGGGATATTTCTGGTGTGGCTTTGGTGTTGTTGTTGTGTTTGGTGCTACTGCACCCCCTGACTTCATCCCGAGGCAGCAGTGAGCAGTGTGCAGTGAGCAGTGTGCAGTGAGCAGTGTGCGAGTCATGGCAGAGCGCAACTGGGTGTCCAGGACTTTTTCCTTACGACGAACCAAGACAGAGGCCAATTTTGGTGAGTAGGCTTATGGAGAATGCAAGGTAGTGACTTTCTCCAAGCTGTTTGCTTTTCCGTATTCCCTTGTGTTATTTACCACAAAGGATACGGGGTAGATAGTCATGTACTACACAGTCATGCAATTCTTAGTTGTTGTTTTTTTTTATATGTTTGTCCAAAAAGACACAAAAAACAAGAGAAGATGTAATGTTCTTCTGTCTGCCTCAGTGCATAATTTGTGTTTGTCTCTGTCCAAGATGCCAATTTTTTTTCTTTTATCTTCCTCCTCTCTCTTCCTCACTTTCTTTCTCAACAAGTTTCAAGTGTGTCATGTATAATTATGTATGAATGCTTTTGCAAATAATAAACATTTGACTCAATCATACAGTTTACAGCACGAAGTTCAAAAAAGTTTTCAACTGCCATATTATTTGGACTTTTTAGATTCCGTGGTTCATACTGTTTTAGGGTATTTTATACGTGATTTTTTTAAATAGAAAAAAATGATCGTAAAAATTCCTAGTAATTTGAAACACCTGGTATCACTTCCTCCCTATCATTGGGCAAAAAGAGCGCCCCCATGTTGTAATGATGATGTTACTAGCGTTAGTGCAAGGGAGGCAACTTCGTTTAAATTGGCCTCGAATTGAAACAAAACCCGAAATTTTGCTAATATTAAAGTCTATACAGTTAACCAGACCACTTTCCCAGAACATAATCTAATGCTTTCTCAAAATGGATAAGCACTACTTAAAGATAACTTGCTTGTATCTACCAAAGCGAACATCTGATCCATGTTAATGAAACAATTCTCTTTGGAACACGCTTTGAATTCGCTTATGAAACAGTTTTGTTCCACCCATCTTTACAGGGTTTTTTTTCGCAATAGAGCTGTATGTATACCTTACCATTGATACTGGAAAGAGACATGCTTTTGTAATTACCAGAACTCTCCAACGCATCCTTTTTGAAAAGGGTAATGCAGTCGGTCCTGCTATTTGGAGCCCCCGTAGGAATGCCGGGGGGCTTGTTAGTAGTATAAATAGCATCCATACCTTCTGGAAATTCTGTGCTAGGAATTCCCTCTTTTCTATCCATCTGTTTCTGCCTTTGTTCCTTTTTCCCCTGTCACCCCCTTTTTCTGCCTTCTTGGTCCATTCTCCTGCCTTTTTCTGGAACTAATTAAAAGATAACTTTCTTCCATCCCTTAGTCCGATGCACTGGGCCTGAGTTGCCAGGCGCTTAATGGCAGCGCTTTGCTTCAATATGACAGGCAAACAATAGTGCTGTGAGCGTTGATGACGCGAATATATAGTCAACCTTTACACAATTTCCAAAAGCTCAGTTACAGCACACTCACAAAATATAGAATTACTGTTTCAGAACTTGCAGGTTTTCCATTTGAATTTTTCTTTTGAAATCATGGGCCAGTCATCAAAGTCGTTGAAATTTCATTTCTTTTGCAAAATTATTCATAGTTGTTTTAATTCTTTTACTATGGCTTTTGTGATAAATGGTGAGATGTTGCGTGTTTTACCGTCTTGCTTATTTAGGTAGTCCGCAATCATTAGGATATCGTGTTATTTGTTAAAGTTTTTTCTCTGTCATAC
>CM054147.1:5213553-5216053 GCA_028751875.1 Rapana venosa | reverse complement strand
TTGTTTTCGTAATGTCAACCATTGTGATCATAATTCCTACAACCTGCCCTTAAGCCCGATCAGCAACATTTCTTGATGCGGGAAAAAACAAGGATACCTTGATGGTCAATACAATTCCCAGACATCTGTAGCGGTTAAGGGTTTCAATGTTCTCAGCATCATGATACTAGTTCTCAGCTTTCGCCAGATGACCTCTCTTTCCACAAACCCTAACTCTAATTGCAATTCACTTGTAGTCCAAGAGCTGTAGGAAAGCGTTTTGAAGATTGTTTAACTGATTTTACGATCTAGTTGGCGCTGATGAAAGCAAAACACCATCATCTGCTAATAACAAAAAAAAAGAGAAGTCGAAGTCGACATTCTTTTATTGCAAGAAAGGAATAAACATATATAATAGCTTTTTTCATCAGCCCTCAGAAAAAAACATAACATGAAATAGTAAATCAATCATATCAACCACATAAACAAACAAAATGTGTGCTAAATAACAAAGAAACATTCTGTCTGACAGACATACAGACAGACAGAGGGGAGGGGGAGAGGGAGGGGGAGGAGGAGGGGGGAGGACAAGGAGGAGGAGGAGTACGAGGAGAAACAGGAGAAGAAGATGACGATCATGATTACGTGCCCTTATAATCACCTCTCTCTCTCTCTCTCTCTCTCTCTCTCTCTCTCTCTCTCTCTCTCTCTCTCTCCTCTCTCTCTCTCTCTCTCTCTCTCTCTCTCTCTCTCTCTCTCTCTCTCTCTCCCTCCCTCTCTCTCTCTCTCCCTTCCTCCCCCCCCCCCCCCTCTCTCTCTCTCTCTCTCTCTCTCTCTCTCTCTCTCTCTCTCTCTCTCTCTTTTGAGGGAATGTGCCAAATACAAAAATCAAAGGCAGTATTGTTTGCACTAACAGGTTGACACTGTTTATCGTGCATATCCACAGTTCCAGATCGCTGAGCACCTTGCCATGCCCTATGTCAATATTGACCAGACGTCGTGTTTGTTGAAAACTGTTCTGCAACTGGGGAAACGAACGATGTTTTCTTTGGCTTCCTTTGGGTTTTTTTGTGCATCAACTCATACCCATTTGATCCCCCGTGGGGATGCCGGGGGCCTGTCAGTATAAATAGCATTCCCACCCTCTGGAAATTATGGGCTAGAAATTCCATCTTTTCTTCCCCTCTCTGCAGTATTCCTTTGTTGCCTGTCACCTCCTTCTTGTCTGCTTTCTGCCTTCCTTCTTGATTCAATCTCCTGCCATCTTTTTTCTAGAAAGATTTAAAACAAAATTTGTCTCCCACGCGGAAGTCGGATGCGCGGGGCCTGACTTGTCAGGCGCTTAACGGAAGGGCGACGCATTTTTACTCATTTGACAGACAGTTGTTGCTGTCTGAGCGTTCGACGAAGAAAAAGAGGAATGCCCATTTGATTCCAAGTCTTCCTCACGCTGTTTGCTTTGCGTACTTTCTTTCTTGTCTTTTTTCTTCACTCTTCTGATTCTTCAAATCACGCTGCAAGCCAAAAACCTTGTTGATCAATCTGTTGTATCTGGTTAGTCTCTTTTCTGGTTCTGTCTGTTTCTCTGTCTGCCTCTGTGTGTGTATGTGTGTGTGTGTGTGTGTGTGTGTGTGTGTGTGTGTGTGTGTGTGTGTGTGTGTGTGTGTGTGTGTGTGTGTGTGTGTGTGAAGTCAATTCAAATTTTTATTTCCAGATGGTACATTGAATAAGCAATGCCTTTGCTTTTTTTCATCAAGCCATCTATCTAAGAACAAATTTCTTATTGATTATACTGAAATACTACATTATTGCAACCTTTTGCGTGTGTGTATACGTGTGTGTGACACAGAAAGAGAGAGAGAGAGAGAGAGAGAGAGAGAGAGAGAGAGAGAGAGAGAGAGAGAGAGAGAGCGTGGATGTGTGAGTGTGGTGAATGAGTGCGAGTGTGTGTATGCGTGTGTGTATGTGTACGTGCGTGTGCGTGTGTGTGTGTGCGTGAGTGCCATGTGTGTCTGTGGGGGAGGGGGGGAGGAGAGAGAATTTGTTGCCGTCAAATGGTCCCCGTCTGGCTCTTGCCTATACATATATGTGTGTCTCCATCTTCCTATCCCGCTCAATCAATCATGCAGACTTGATATCGCGCGTGCGCACGCGCGCACACACACACGCACACACACAGAGACTCATACACGCACTTGCGCTGCGTTGCGTGTGTGTGTGTGTGTGTGTGTGTGTGTGTGTGTGTGTGTGTGTGTGTGTGTGTGTGTGTGCGTGCGTGCGTGTGTGCGCGTGTATGTGTGTACGAATTCTGCAGTGTACTTTTAATGTTGGGGGGGTGGGGGGGGGGGAGGGGGGGTGGGGGTTGGTTTTTGGTCGTGTTTTTTCTCTGTTTCTTTTCTTTCTTTTGGGGTCAGTTTTATTATTACTGATTATGGTAATAATGTAGTTAGATATTATTGATCAAGTTGTTTTATTATTACTGATTATGGTAATAATGTAGTTAGATATTATTGATCAAGTT
>CM054147.1:5203553-5206053 GCA_028751875.1 Rapana venosa | reverse complement strand
CTACTAATAATAATAATAATAATAATGGTGGATTTTTTTATATCACTGAATCTTGTAAAGCAAACAGATCAAAACGCTTGCATTCGAAATTCACACGTATGCAACCGTTCACAAAAGATTTACAGATTTTAAATTTACACACACAGGCACACGCACACGTACACACACACACACACACACACACACACACACACACACACACACACACACACACACACACACACACACACACACACACACACACACACGTTATAGGATATAAAGAGTAGAGTGTCCATCTTCGTAACTACTATCCATGTTCTTTAACTTGACACATCGTCATTCCTAAGTCAATGGTCTTAGTGACCGGTTGGACTGAAAGTAAATGAAGACGAGGGGAGATGAACTGGCTGTACGGTGACACACGAAGATGATGTGCATTGCATTTTAGAATCGTAGCAAGGAGCGGAAGACAATTTTGAATACGCCCGATTCTGTTTCTCATAAATTGTTTGTGATTATAGAAACAAGGGAACAGGATGCACGGGAACACCATTTTCACAAACGGTTGTTGTTACAGCAGTAGAAAGCACCGTGGACAAGTAATGTTTCACGTTTATGGGGGGTACGGCCGATCATTTTTGTAGGTTTCATTTTCGAAAACGTTTTCGGTATACAGTCCCTTATTACGTGTCTGTATCTGCAGCAATGCGATATCCCAGCTTACTGCAATCCATTTATTTCATTTTGTTTCTGCAAGTCAATGGGTTGCCTGCTACAAGCCATTCATGTACCTTCTATAAGTCATAAGGCTTCTATGCTAGGAATTCCCTCTTTTCTATCCCTCTCTTCGTTTCTGCATTGCTCCCTTTCTTCCTCTCACATCTTTCTTGACGCTTATCCGCCTTCTTGGTCCATCCTCCTGCCTTTTTTTCAGAAGGACTTGAAATATAGCAAGTGTTTCCCACGCTGAAATCGGATACGCTGGGCCTGACTTGTCAGGTGCTTAACGACAGCGCAACACATTTTTGCTCATATGACAGACAACAATAATGTCTGTCTGAGTGATCGACCAGGAAGATAGGACTTATTTACTGAAGACAAACCAGTCTATTACTAAGATTAAACCAGTCAGTTGCTGATTATAAACCAGCCATTTCCTAACCAGAGACAAATCATCTGCTTAAAGAAAGTGACTCATTTTCCTACGCAAACCGTTTAATGCAAGTCACTTGTACAGCGTCCGTGATGCAACATTGTGCTTACTGAAGGTCACTCATAAGATATCTACAAGTCATTCACATTTCTCCCGTAAGTCATTCATGTGCTTCATACGAAACACTCATGCTTTTTTGAAAGTCACTCATATTCTGTCACCCTTTATACTTTGCAGGCCACTCTTGTATTATTTCCAAGTTAACTTCATCATTCCACTCTTGTGCTTTTTTGCAAACTATACACGTGTATGTATTTTCAAGTCACTGTTGTTATGCTGTCATTCACTTGGGGTTTTTTTGCAAGTCACTTGCTATGTTTTCTGCAAGCTAGGCATTGAAGAAAGCATCGAACATCTTTCTCCACAGTAGTAAAGACTCACTGAGGAAGTGGGTGAATCTAGGAAGAGAAAGGACACACCTTTTAAAAAAAATTCTAACTAAAGGAGACGGGATAGCTCAGTGGTCAGAGCACTCGCTTCCCCCCATGCTAAGGTTAAGCAGCATTGAACGTAGTTGCCAAGTGGATGAGTGACTGTTTGTGCCTCTTGGCTTCAATACAGTCCCCCAGTTCACCCAGCTGTCAATGGGTACCCGCCCTCTTTAAGGTCAGGGAAGGTAAAGCAGCGAGGGAGAAGAGATAGGCGCCGCCCTCAACATGCTGGCCCCTAGAGAAGCTGAGGTCTCTGACATCTCTCTCCCCAACGACCGCATTAAGTTAATGGGAACACCCGTACCTTTTATCTATCTAACTCACGCGACGTAGTCATCAACTATTTAAGTTCAACAACCCAATAAACCAAACTGACCCTTCGCTGTCCTTGGGTTGACCCTGACCTTATGGTCGGCCAGGCTGGTGATACCAGGAACGAGAGCAGAGTTGATTTTAAACCCTGTTTTTAACCTGTACATAGTTGCACCATTTTAATCTGCGATTTGAAACATTCACGAAGCTGACATCCTCCCCAGTAAGTATGGCCTCAGTGGTCGGCGGGGCGGGTTGGGGGGGGGGGGGGGGGGGGGGGGATGATGCTACGAAACAGCAAGATCTGATCTGTCCCTAATTTTCAACAGCATTTTTCACCTTCTAAGTGTTGTTCCGAGTGTGTGTGTGTGTGCGTGCATGCGTGCATACGTGCGCGCGCATGGTTTTTGAAATCTGTTGTTCATTATGTTTTTAAGGAGAGTTGCATGCCTGTAAATGATTGAGTGCAAGCGCTTCGATTTGTTTGGGTTTTTTTTTTTTACAAGATTCAGCGCTATATTTATTTTATTTATACCACTTTAAGTCACGAGATTTCTCTGCG
>CM054147.1:5171053-5196053 GCA_028751875.1 Rapana venosa | reverse complement strand
TCCCTCTCTCTCTCTCTCTCTCTCTCTCTCTCCACAGAGGCTACACACCACCATTAATTTTGTGTTACTTTTTCTCTCTGTTTTCTTATATGACTCTTGCATTCATACAGCACGTACTAAGGCATCCACAGAAATTTAAAATACTAGCCTCAGACTCACCACTCGTGCGATTTTTCACAAACTCGGTAGGTTTGAATTCTTTAGTTTATATTTTTCAGCAAACACTGCACCCCCTCAGTCCTTTGTCGTCTGCTAGCTTCCTAACCACAATATTATACATGCGTGGGGTCAACATTGTAGGAACACAAGCGATCCTCATTTGATGATCAATTCCAAGTTTCTCATAACTACCTGGTATTACTTTATGTCCTGAATTCCACACCTAAGTACATTGTGCATTTTTTCTTACTTTAAAAAGATGTGTGAAATTCAGCAGCAGTTTTTCTGTCCCTTTAGAAAAGATACTACATAACCCGGAAGCTAAAGGTGGAGTGTAGCCAGACAGGTCAAGTGGGGTAGTACGGGACCAAGATAGGACAGATAGGTGTGTGTTGCTTGTGCCATGCCAAAAAAGGCAGACACTGAGGCTGAGACATAACAGATAGATGTGTGCTTGTGCCATACCAAACATGGCAGACTTTGGAACTAAGACAAAACAGATAGATGTGTACTTGTGCCATGCCAAAAATGGCAGACACTGAGACATAACAGATAGATGTGTGCTTGTGCCATGCCAGAAATGGCAGACTTTGGAACTAAGACAGAACAGATAGATGTGTGCTTGTGCCATGCCAAAAATGGCAGACTTTGGAACTAAGACAGAACAGATAGATGTGTGCTTGTGCCATGCCAAAAAGGCAGACACTGAGATATAACAGATAGATGTGTGCTTGTGCCATGCCAAAAAAGGCAGACTCAGAGACATAACAGATCGATGTGTGCTTGTGCCATTCCCCCCCCCCCCAAAAAAAAAAAAAAAGAAAGAAAAAAAGGCAGACTCTGATACTAAGACATAACAGATAACAGTACGAAAACGAACACTTCAACACATAACAACACACCACAAGACAATGCCAGAAATAGGCCTATAACTCAACTCAACACAGTACAATGCGACACAATATTTATCTATTGTATTTATCTATACCACTTTAAGTCACGTCAGATTTATCTGCGTGAAATTCGGGCTGCTCTCCCCGGGGAGAGCACGTCGCCACAGAGCAGCGCCACCCATTTTTTTTCTTTTTTATGTCTACAACTGCATTTGTTTCCCTATCAGAGTGGCTTTTTTCTACAGAATTTTGCCAGGGACAACTCTCTTGTTGCCGTGGGTTCTTTTACGTGTGCTAAATAATTTGTGTGTAACATACGGGACCTCGGTTTATCGTCTCATCCGAAAGACTAGCGCCCAGACCACGACCCATGGTCTAATGGATGGGGGAAAAGTTTCGGGTCCAAACGGGATAGGATGCCATTACTAGACATACAACACAACACAGTATGATACCATACAATATAAAACAATACAACACAACACAATACATTGTTCACCAATTTTGTCACCGATCAGACAAACGAGTTCAGCAAATAGACCTTGACCCCTGAACCTTTGCTTGCAGGTCAAAAGACCAAGGCCAAAGCTTGAGGAAAGGGAGGAGGGGGTGGGAGAGGGGGGGGGGAGAGGCACAGGAATTGAAGTGTTCTGAAAGAGGGCCAGAAATTGCTTTGTTAGCTTTGGGGATTACTTAGCCCCCCAAAACCGGTAGCAGACCGCAATTTTTTTCCTTTTAGTCTGGAGTGAATATTATGGGATCCATTGTCGCTGATTGACTGACTGGCTGACTGACTGGCTGGCTGACTGACTTCTCTCTTGACTGACTTCTTCACGCGCGCGCATGTGTGTGTGTGTGAAATCAAAATAATCGTTATTGAAGGTAAAAAATTAAGTTTACACAATATTTTTCCTCTCCCCTCACCAAAGAACTCAAGAAAATTGACATGTATTAGCATTGAAAATATAATGTTAATAAATGTTCAAAAGAACAAAAAATAAACCAAGACTTTAAAAAAAATATAAATCCATACCTCACAGTTCAAGATAAAACGTGTGTGTGTGCGTGCGCGCGCGCGCGCGCGCGCGCGCGCGTGTGTGTGTGTGTGTGTGTGTGTGTGTGCGTGCGTGCGTAGGTGTTCATGGACGTGTATATGTGTGTGTTTGTTCCTAAACTGAATCAAGAGTGATTGATTAAGTCTGCTGTAAAAAGAAAATTATGTATATGTTAAATGTCGGCTAGCGGCATCTATTTAACACAGAAAAAGCAATGTAAAAATCTTTACTGAGAGACAGAGACAGAGAGAGCGTGAGCGAGAGAGAGAGAGAGAGAGAGAGAGAGAGAGAGAGAGAGAAGCAGCAACCGGGGACATGTCTAAGGAAGCTATAAAGTGTGCTGAAACGATGCAAGATTATATGGGTTGCTCCCCTTGAATAATGTTCCTTTCTTCTGCACCCCCCCCCCCCCCCCCCCCCCCCCCCCCCTTTTTTTTTTTTTTTCTTTTCTTTTTCTAGCGCAATGACCACCATCCAGGCTAGCCAGATTCATGAGTCTGTTCCTTAGAGTTTTATATTGGAGTTCCGATCATCACTGTCGTCTGCTGTAATCTCTTCAGCAAGGGTCAAGGACTCTAACTTTTCTAGAATTATATGCTAGGGAGATTTTAGGGGGGAAATCATCCTTCCCCTGTTTTGTTTCATCCACAGGGAGGCATTTTTGAAAAGATAAGAAGAAGACAAAGAAGAAGAAACAGGAAGAAGAAAAACAACAACAAAAACAGCACCTCCTCCTCCTCCTCCTCCTACTACTACTACTACTACTACTACTACTACTACTACTACTACTACTACTACTACTACTACTACTACTACGAAGAAGAAGAAGAAGAAGAAGAAGAAGAAACTAATAATAATTATTATAATAAAAATAGTAATAATGACAACGACGACCATGATGATGAGGATGATGATGATGAAGGAGGAGGAGGAGAAGAAGATGATGATGATGATGATGCTGATAGAAGAAGAAGAAGATGATGATGATGATGATGATTGATGATGATGATGATGAAGAAGAAGAAGAAGAAGAAGAAGAAGAAGAAGAAGAAGAAGAAGAAGAAGAAGATGATGATGACGACGACGATGATGATGATGATGATGATGATGATGATGAAAAAGAAGAAGAAGATGATGATGATTATGAAGAAGGAGGAGGAGGAGGGGTTTGTGTTTGTGTTTGTTTGTTTTGGGGCCAGAGCTCCGAGGGTTCACCAATGCTAACATTTTGCGTATGCGACCGTTAACCCGCCATCAAGGTAGCCGCATTCCAACTTCGAGTGTGGTGTATAAACACGACACTACCTGCAGGCGTTTTGACATGTTGTCATCTGGTGCTACAGGCACAAGGTAGCCTACTCTTCCGAAAGGCGGAACGGAATGTATTAAGAAGTCAGACAGGAAAAGCTGACGGGCGAAGAACAATGCCTCGAGAGGAGTGTCAACATGCACGCGAGCGTGTGCGCTTTGAGCATGATCACTGAACGGCCTGTGCGCTTTGAGCATGATCACTGAACGGCCTGTGCGCTTTGTGCATGATCACTGAACGGCCTGTGCGCTTTGAGCATGATCACTGAACGGCCTGTGCGGGGGTTTTCCGGCAGCGTCTCCGGCCGGCTGCTTCCGTAATGTCGGATCCTGTCTCTCGAAGGAAGCGGATTCGTCCCCTCCCCCCCCCCCCCCCTATCCCCACCCCCTGTCTGTCTGTCTGTCTGTCTGTCTGTCTGTCTCTCTCTCTCTCTCTTTCTCTCTCTCTCTCATCTCTCTCTCTCTCTCTCTCTCATCTCTCTCTCTCTCTCTTTCTGTCTGTCTGTCTGTCTCTCTCTCTCTCGTCTGTCTCTCTCTCTCTCTCTCTCTCTCTCTCTCTCTCTCTCTCTCTCTCTCTCTCTTGTCTGTCTGTCTCTCTCTATCCATCTCTCTCTCTCTATCCATCTCTCTCTCTCTCTCTCTCTCTCTCTCTCTCTCTCTTTCTCTCTCTACCTCTCCCTCTCTTTCTCTCTTGTTTGTCATCAAAACCTTGGCTATGGGTAATAATTTGCTGGTTTTCCCCAAAATAATGTACATTCTGTTGCTAATCAGGCTAATGACTGTCAGTGCAGGCCAATGCTGACTTCAGTGTTTGAAGATTGATTCGAAAGCGTGTCACGACTTTTTTAATATATATTATGTGGCAAAAATATGCCTGTATATAAAATGCGTTCTAACTCCTCTGGGTGTCTGTTGTGTAGCGTATATAACATCAATCAGTCCCTGACATAACTTAAAAAAACACCCAAAAAAACACCACTACGATGTTCTTTCTGTATCTGTCTCTGTCTCTGTCTCTCTGTATCTCTGTTTCTCTTTCTGTCTGTCTGTCTCTCTTTCTGTCTGTCTGTCTCTATCGAGGGCTGGATGTAAAAAAAAGTCTTGTACTTATTCCATTACCCTCAGAAAATAAAATTGCGTTATCGTTGTCTGTCTGTCTGTCTGTCTGTCTGTCTGTCTGTCTGTCTGTCTGTCTCTCTCTCTCTCTCTCTCTCTCTCTCTCTCTCTCTCTCTCTCTCTCTCTCTCTCTCTCTCTCTCTCTCTCTGTGTCAGTGTGTGTATGTATGTGTGAGTGAGTGAGTGTGAGGTTGTGTGTGTGTGTATGTGTGTGTTTGAGTGAGTGAGTGAATGAGCGTGCGTGCGTGCGTGTATGTGTGTGTGTGTGTTCTTCAATTTTACGTCTCTTTACAAAGGAAACAGAATCTGTGTGCACAGATCCATCTAAGAATCTTTCACACACACACACACACACGCACGCGCGCGCACGCACGCACGCACACATACACACACGCGCGCGCGCGCGCGCCACGGGAGAGTAAAAAAGTTTCCAACTTTGCTTTTAGAAACAAAACAGGTTTACAAAAGAAAAAATATCAGGAACAATCAGTTTTTAAAAAAAAGTAATAACCACACATATCAACAAACAAAACAAAACAAAACAAACAAGCAAAGAAACCAGCATAACAAAAAAAGAAATAAACTAAAAGCAAAACCAAAAATATATTTTCATTTAAAAAAAAAGCGAAGAACAATGCTAAAAAAAAAAAATGGCAGGCATCTCATCCGCTATCATATCTTCCCTTCCGATGTAGAGCTTTTATGTGGACAAGATATAGTGTGTTTGTGTGTGTATGTGTGTGTGTGTGTGTGTGTGTGTGTGTGTGTGTTGTGTGTGTGTGTGTGTGTGTGTGTGTGTGTGTGTGTCGGAGGGGGGTGGTGAGTGTGTGTGTGTCTGTCTGTCTGTGTGTCTGTGTTTTTTTTTAATTTTGAAAAAAAATTCTTTGCTTTGGAGGATAATGGAATAAACACTTATGTGCTTTTTTCCATCCAGTCCCCGTATGTGCAGTTTTGTAAATTCTGTCATCCGTTTGTGTGAGTGTGTGTGTGTCTATGTGTGTGTTTGTGTGTGTGTGTGTGTCTGTCTGTCTCTCTCTCTCTACCTCTCTCACTCTCTCTCTCTCTCTCTCTCTCTCTCTCTCTCTCTCTCTCTCTCTCTCTCTCCCTCTCTCTCTCTCTCCCTCCTTCCCTCTCTCTCTCCCTCTCTCTCCCTCTCTCTCCCTCCTTCCCTCCCTCCCTCCCCACCCTCCCTCTCTCTCTCTCTCTCTCTCTCTCCTCTCTCTCCCTCCTTCCCTCCCTCCCTCCCCACCCTCTCTCTCTCTCTCTCTCTCTCTCTCCCTCCTCTCTCTCTCCCTCCTTCCCTCCCTCCCTCCCACCCTCCCTCTCTCTCTCTCTCTCTCTCTCTCTCTCTCCCTCTCTCTCCCTCCTTCCCTCCCTCCCTCCCTCCCCACCCTCCCTCTCTCTCTCTCTCTTCTCTCTCCCTCTCTCTCCCTCCTTCCCTCCCTCCCTCCCTCCCCACCCTCCCTCTCTCTCTTCTCTCTCTCTCCCTCTCTCTCCCTCCTTCCCTCCCTCCCTCCCCCACCCTCTCTCTCTCTCTCTCTCTCTATCTCATTAGAATTTAAGGAGACAGTTCAAGAAGCATGTCATGTTTCAGACGAAAATATTGATAAATCAGTTGATGTAACGACAAAGGCACTGCTTGGAGCAGCAGAATGTATGGTAACAACTGTTGGGGGCAAAATGAAAAAAAACAATGACTGGTTTGGTTATGAATGCCACGAAAAGAAACGTCAAGTTAAAAGGCTTCTGAGAGAATTTAGAAGGACAAATAGACTCGAAGTGAAAGAGACATTTGTACAATCCAAGAAGGAGTACAAAAAGATGCTAAAGCAAAAAAAGTATGACTTCGACCAGAATAGACTGACAAAACTTAAAGAAAATGTGAGAAACTCCAAGTCCTTTTGGAAGACTATTCGTTCTGTTAATTGTAAACGAAAAATCTGTAACTCAATTTCTAATGACCAGTGGCATGACCATTTCCTTAGATTATTTCAAGACTTTGAGAATACGATACAGGACCAGGAAACAGTGGAAGATGAAACTGTCAGAATCGACAATGTTGTGCAAGACCAAGTCCTTGAAGAACCTATATCTAAACAAGAAGTAATCGCAGCCATAAAGAGATTGAAAGAGGGGAAAAGTGCTGGTCCAGACAGAATTATAGGAGAGATGCTTAAAAATGTGGATGACACTATAATTGACTATTTGGTGCAGTTGTTCAATAAGCTTTTTGATGAGGGTTTATTTCCAAAGGTAGTGGTCTAAATCTATAATTGTGCCAATACATAAGAAGGGAGCAACTAGTATGCCAGACAACTATCGAGGAGTTTCTCTGACAAGCATAATGAGTAAAGTATACACATCCATATTAAATAGAAGACTTTCAGACTGGGTTGAAACAAATGAAAAAATCAGAGAAGAGCAAGCAGGCTTTAGAAAGGGATATAGCACAGTTGATCATATTTTTACTCTCTATGGGCTTGTACAGAAACATTTACAGAAGCATGCTAAACTGTTTGTTGCATTCATAGATTTCAGAAAAGCATTCGATTCGGTAGATAGGAATATACTATGGGTTATACTTCATAAAACAGGAATTAATGGGAAAACTGTATAGGGCTATAAAGGGTGTATATTCATCTGTAATGGCTTGTGTACGCAACAGATGTTCTTACACAGATTACTTTGACTGTCCCAGAGGCGTTAAACAAGGTTGTTTGTTGAGTCCCTTAATGTTTTCAATTTTCATAAACGAACTGGCTACAGAAGTAGCGAACTCCGGAAAACATGGAATACAAATGATCCCAGGAGCAGTTGAATTATTCCTGTTACTTTTCGCAGATGATGTCATTCTTTTGTCTAGCACACCTACAGGACTGCAAAATCAACTGAACACATTAAAATCAGAAGCAGATCGTCTGGGCCTCACAGTAAATTCAGAGAAAACGATGGTTATGGTATTTAGGATGGGAGGCCACTTGGGAATGAGAGAAAAATGGACTTATGGGGACCAAAAACTTAAAGTAACAAATAACTATAAGTACCTTGGGGTAACATTTTCAACAAAGTTGTGTAATAGCTCTATGTTTGATATGATGTGTCAAAAAGCTAAAAATGGAGTTATGCAAATTATCAAATCAATGAGAAGATTAGCTTCTGCTGATAGTACATTATTTTGGAAACTGTTTGACACACAAATAGAACCTGCCCTGACGTATGCAGCAGAAGTATGGGGTCTAGAAGATACCACACAAATTGAAAAAGTACACACCTTTGCCATGAAAAAATTCTTATGTGTTCCATTACATGCATCAAATAAACTTATGTACGGAGAAACTGGTAGATACCCCTTTTATATAAGAACCATAACTAAATGCATTAAATACTGGATTAAACTTATCAGGCTTCCTATGTTAAGAATAAACAGACAAGCATACGAGATGCTGCTTATACAACATAATAATGGTAAAGTAAACTGGGCGACTAAAGTAAAAGATCTTTTGACGATAAATGGATTTGGTATTGTTTGGCTATGCCAGGGGGTGGGTTATGAAGAACAGTTTGTTAGAGAATTGAAAGATAGACTTATTTCATGTTTTCATCAAAACTGGCATGAACAGTTAATGTCTAGTGAAAAATACACTTGGTATAGCTCCTTTAAAGATGCGTTTGGTCCAGAACAGTATCTCATATCGTTAACTAATAAAAGGCTTCGAAGTAATTTACTAAAATTTAGGCTAAGATTGTGTGGTCTTTTGAACTGCAAACAATGGTATATTACAGCAGAGACAGACAACAACTCTTGTCCAGCATGTGGAGAAGAAGAAGAAGACGAATTTCATTTTTTGTTTGCTTGTAGAACTTATCATGACATTCGCCAAAAAATTGCTTTTTTGACAAACCCAACCAACAGGTCCACCAATCTTGTACAAAAGGTGTTATCTTCAAATAATATGTCCGAGCTTAAATTTTTAGCAATATATATAACGCAGGCTCTAGATAAACGTAAGCAGACTATGAATGAAACGGATCCTATACGTAATAACTGAAAATATTGGTTGGCATTTATCTGGACTTTGGATTATTACTCATGTCCTTTTCATATTCATTCCTATGTTAATATGTTACTTACAATTACCCCCTTTGACTGATGGGCTTGTAGCTTTTGTCAAATAAAATTCGTTCATTCGTTCATTCATTCATTCATTCGTTCATTCGTTCATTCATTCATTCTCTCTCTCTCTCTCTCTCTCTCTCTCTCTCTCTCTCTCTCTCTCTCTCTCTCTCTCTCTCTCTCTCTCTCTCTCTCTCTCTCTCTCTCTCTCTCTCTCTCTCAAGTTATGGTGTACCTTTACCATGTCAAACTATCCATTTCCCTTCTCTCTCTCTTCTGTGCCAACCGGTGTGTCTCCAAACTAGTTCAGACGGCTAGTTGTCAACTGTACACAGAACAGACGGCCTCTGTAGAGCCTCGTGCTGAGTCATGATTATTGCATGGGGTTGTACTCTACTTCATGCATCATGCTCTGTCGTGTGATATATATATATATATATATATATATATATATATATATATATATATATATATATATATATATATATATATATATATATATATATGTATGTTATATATATAATATATATATAGATAGATAGATAGATAGATATAGATATATAATATATATATAGTATTAGGCTTATTGTAGCGTATTGTGTTGTATAGTGTAGTCTGTTTATCGTCTTGTTCGGCAGAATTCGTCTTTTTGCACTCAAAATTATGTAATGAGAACGGGATAGCTCAGAGGTCAGAGCACTCGCTTTCCCCAAGCTAGGGTTAAGCAGCATTGAATGTAGTTACCAAGTACATGGGTGACAAACTTCAGTAGAGTACCCCATTTCACCCAGCTGTAAATGGGTACCTGCTCTCTTTAGGGTCAGGGAAGGTAAAGCAGCGAGGGAGAGGTGATTAGCGCCGCCCTCAACATGCTGGCCTCTAGAGAAGCTGAGGTTTCTGACATCTCGCTTGCCAACGACCGCATAGGTTATGGGGACGCCTTTACTTCACCTTTATATTAGTCTGTGGCTAAAGCAGCGATGTGTTAAAGGAAACAGTCAGTCAGAAAAGCTTTGCTGCATTGTACAGTTTCTTTGTCGTTGTTATAACGGAATTTTCTGAATAAAACTGTACATACGCCTCCCCCTTTACCCCATACCTCATGCTGTCGGATAATCTTGTTTTTTCCTGTTTGTGTCTACACAATATGTTCACCAATGTTACTTTTTGAGTTAACGAGAAATCTCCGCTGTAATCTGGGACTCAAAACTGCAGACATTTGCTAGAAGCTTTCTGCTCTAACAAATAAAGATTATGGAAATAGTATGTGCAAAATATTGTCGACTATAAAGTCATAGCAATAAAGATGAAGTGATTAGGATGGTGGTTTTATAGGAAAGCTGAAAAAGTCTTTCTTTCTCTGTTCCCCAACCCCTAAAAACACTCCACACAATATCTTCTTACTCCTCACGCCATTAATATTCCTCCCAGCCCCCTCAACGCACACAGCGCACGCGGGCACAGACACACATACTCATGCACACATTAGCACCCACGCACGCACTCATGCACACACACCCATACACACAATTACACACAACACAATACAACACACACACAGATGGAGAGAGAGAGGGGAAGAGAGAGAGGGAGGAGAGACAGACAGACAGACAGACAGACAGACAGACAGGCAGATAGAAACAGAGACAAACAGACAGAATACCCAGTTGCCTAGTAGTTAATGAGCTCTTAACGATTCATGCACTCTCTATAGCGTGGAGCAAAGAGAAAGGAAACGAAGCAAACAAAGCAGTGCATGCTAGACAAAGGCCACGGCTGCACCAATCACAGCGAGAACCGTCAGAGAGTCAAAACCTGCTCCACTGTGCAGTGTACAGTGCAGCTGGTAGCAGGCTGTCTGTCTGGCAGTTCCCATTTCCCTGTCCTTTGGCAGCGGGTTGGGTAGTGTCCTCAGTCCATTAACTGACACACCAGCCTCCTCAGTCGTACGGCCGGAACTCTCCTGTGGGGATGCATGGGGCCTGTCAGTATAAACAACATCCCCACCTTCTGGGAATTCTGTTTGTGTGGGTTTGTGGGAAATGGGCAGGTCAGTGGAAAATGGAAAGATCAGGGGGGAGGGAGTGGGCAGGTCAGTGAGGAAATGGGCAGGTCAGTGAGGAAATGGGCAGGTCAGTGCGGAATGGGCAGGTCAGTGAGGAATGGGCAGGTCAGTGGGTGTAAATGGGCAGGTCAGTGAGGAATGGGCAGGTCAGTGAGGAATGGGCAGGTCATTGAGGAATGTGAAGGTCATTGAGGAATGGGAAGGTCATTGAGGAATGGGAAGGTCAGTGGGTGTAAATGGGCAGGTCAGTGAGGAATGGGCAGGTCAGTGGGCGTAAATGGGCAGGTCAGTGAGCAATGGGCAGGTAAGTGGGAAATGGGCAGGTCAGGATGGGAAGGTCAATGGGGGAAGGGAGTGGGAAGGTCATTGAGAAATGGGCAGGTCAGTGAGAAATGGGCAGGTCAGTGAGAAATGGGCAGGTCAGTGAGAAATGGGCAGGTCAGTGGGAGGGAGTGGGCAGGTCAGTGGGAGGGAGTGGGCAGTGGACATTTTCAGTGGCAAAAGGGCGAGAGGCCGGGAATGTGACGTGTGCAGCCTGTGATATCAGCTTTTGCTCTTTGGCTGTGTTACTGTGGAGACAGACGCGGAAATAGCCGCCCTTTAGTGCACCTGATGCTGGATTTAGAGCCTGGCCCTTTTTAGACTCTGGCTGGCTCCGTGTGTTGTGTGTGTGTGTGTGTGTGTGTGGTGTGTGTGTGTGTGTGTTGTGGTGTGTGTGTGTGTGTGTGTGAAGTCAAGTCAATCAAAGCGATCTTTATTAAGGATAAAAGAGTAAGCTGATACTCCTTTTATCTTGCCCTCACACACACACACGTGTGTGTGTGTGTGTGTGTGCGCGCGCGCGTGCGTGCGTGTGTGAGTGTCTGTGCGTGTCTGTTTCCAAGTGTTTAAAAAAAAATTAGGTTGTGGTTTGTTGTTGTTTTAGTGTTGTTCTTTTGCATATATCGCCAACGACATGTAAAATGCAGTATCTTTTTCTTCAGGAATTTTCAGACTTTTTGGAGGATAGTAGATCAGTAGAGGGGAGAGAGACAGGGGGTGAGATGCTGTGGAGGATGGGTTTATTGTTTTGTTGTTGTTGTGTTTTGTTTTGTATTGGGGTGGGAGGGGTTGGGAGGGGTCAACTACCAGCAGCCATACAGAAAACGCTTATCTTTTATTCAGAAAATGCCAACTCTTTTACAGTAGTGTAAATATGTGGCTTAGAGAGGATTACAGATGGGACGGGATAACTCAGTGGTCACAGCAGTAGCTTTCCTCAAGCTAAGATTAAGTAGCATTGAGCGTGGATGGGTGACCGTTTTCGCGCCTTGGCTTCAATACAGTCCCCCAGTTTACCCAGCTGTAAATGGGTACCTGCCCTCTTTAGGGTCAGGGAAGGTAAAGCAGCGAGGGAGAGGAGATGGGCGCCGCCCTCAATATGCTGGCCCTAGAGAAGCTGAGGTCTCTGACGCCTCGCTCCCCTACGACCCCATAGGTTATGGGACACCTTTACCTATTTGAGATTCTGGTAAATCTGTGATGCACATTCCAGAACTCTTGGAGAATCTGATACCCCTGTTAACAATCCAATCCCTTCTTTGGCGACTTGATGTACTCCTGCTGCTTGACGGCTGGATTTCAGTAGAGTCGCCAGTGAAGTCTGCCTCACAGCGCTGGTGTCGGAGCCTGGGCTGGATGGTGACAAAGCGGGGCAAAGTGGACTGTCACTGACTGCTGTCTTGATTCTTGTTGTTGTTCGTTCCTCGGCTACACCTCTCAGGTTCACCAATGGAGAGATTTTTGTGTATGTGACCAGTTCCCTCCCTTCCCCCCCCCCCCCCCCCACCAATCATTTAGGTAGCCGCATTTCAACTTCGGGGATGGTGTCTAACACGACACCTGTGTGCATGCATTTTTAAAAAATAAACAACTGTCGTCCGTTCCTACCGGCGCGAAATAGCCTATTTTTCTAAAGGACAGAACGGGTTTTTAACGGGTGTGCAAAATGTTCCAGGGGACGGGATAGCTCAGTGGTCGGAGCACTCGCTTTCCCCCAGCCAAGTTAAGCAGCGTCGAGCGTGGTTACCAGTTGGATGGGTGACCGTTTGCGCGCCTTGGCTTCAGTACAGTCCCCCAGTTCACCCAGCTGTAAATGGGTACCTGCCCTCTTTAAGGTCAGGGAAGGTAAAGCAGCGAGGGAGAGGAGATGGGCGCCGCCCTCAATATGCTGGCCCCTAGAGAAGTGAGGTCTCTGACGCCTCGCTCCCCTACGACCTTATAGGTTATGGGACTCCTTTACCTTTTTTTTTTAAAGATGTTCCGCGTGCATTCGCACTCTGAGCCTCGGTAAATAGTCTTATTCGAAGGGTATGACATTCTGTTTTATTTTCTCGTCAAACTGGGAAGAAAGGGCGAGGCTGGGAATCAAACCCAGAACCTCACGGTTAACTTGTTTGTCAGGTGGACGTCTTAACCGTCCTGCCACCGTCGTTCCTACTGTCTTGATCGATGCGGTCATTATGGTGTACACCCCACCCTCAGCTGTTGTCCGTCCTCTTTAATAATAATAATAATAATAATATATGGAATTGATATAGCGCTGAATCTTGTAAAACAAAACAAGTCGAAGCGCTTGCACTCAAATCATTTACGCGCATGCAACTTTCCTCAAATATAATAAATAACATATTTCAAATATTATGCACGCGTACGTGCGCGCGCGGCGCGGCGCGCACCCACACACACACCACACAACACATCCACACACACACTACACAAACACACACCACACACACACACACACTCGACACACCCCACCATCACCACTCACACCCACTACACACACACACTTAGGAGATGAAGGATGCTGTTGAAAAGTAGAGACGGATATGAGGGGAAAGTGTCAGGTAGGAAATAAGTGTGTCCCTCATTCTGTCCACACTGGGCATTTTTCTCCCCAGGGAGTGCTGCCTGCACAAACAGGATGACCAGGACAAACACCCATTCCAGAGCTGCTGTGTTCTGCACAGCTCTGTCAGAGAAGCTGCTGGCTGTGGGTGACGTCCATCGCTGGACACCTGCCCCGTCAGTGCTCACCACTCGCGCTCCCTTCTAGAGCTGAGGATGTCCTGGAGTAGTGTTTTGTGGCATGGGGCGTTAACAGCTAGAGCCTGTAGCCCATGATGTAATGAGGAGAAGGAGAAGGAGAGGAAGAAGGAAAGAAGAAGAGAAGAGAAGAAGAAAAGAAGGAAGAAAGAAGAAGAAGAAGAGAGAAGAAGAAGAAGAAGAAGAAGAAAAGAAAGAAAGAAGAAGAAGAAGAAAGAAGGAGAAAAAGGAGGAGAAAAGAAGGAGGAGGAGGAGGGGAGGAGGAGAAGAAGAAGAAGAGGAGGGGAGGAGGATGGAAGAAGAAGAAGAAGAAGAAGAAGAAGGAAGAAGAGAAGAGAGAAGAAGAAAGAAGAAGAAGAAGAAGGTATGATGATGATGATGATGATTAATAATATGTGGAATGTGTATTAGCGCTGAATCTTGTAAAGCAAACAAATCAAAGCGCTTGCATTCCAAACATTCTCACGCGTGCAACCGCTCACAAAATATTAATAAATGTTCAATTCACACACACACGCACACACGCACGCACGCACACACACGCGCGCGCACGCGCGCACGCACGCACACACATACAGGGTGATGAAGATGTAGATGTCTATTGAAAGTAGGAACAGATAAGAGGTGTAATCACAAGGGACAGTTACAGGTGGGAAATAAGTGTGTGTCTGGAAGCTAGGTTTGACAGTATGACATGTAGGCTTTTGGCGAAGTGAGAGAGGGAGGTCATTCCACGTGGGTGGACCGGGAATAGAGAAAGAGCAGCGGCCAGCAGTGTATTGTTTGAATGGGATCAGCTCAGCTAGCCTGCTGAAGGCTGATAGTTACAGTGAGCACGAGGAGCAGATAGCTGTGGACAACACGCCAGGGCCATGGTAGGCCTAACGATAGGCACTCCAACAACAGACACTTTCGTCGTCGTCGTCGTCGTCGTCGAACGCTCAGACAGCAGCTACTGTTGTCTGTCACATAAGCGCCTAACAAGTCAGGCCCAGCGCATTCGATTTCGGCATGGGAGAGAATGGTTATTTTATTATAAGTCTTTCTAGAAGAAAAAAAAGGCAGGAGAATGGACCAAGAAAGAAGAAAATAAGACAAGAAGGAGGTGACAAGAAGAAGCGGAACAAGGCAGAAACAAAGAGAGGGATAGAAAAGAGGGAATTCGTAGCACACGATTTCCAGAAGGTGGGGATGCTGTTTATACCCACAGGCCCCCGGCATCCCCAAGGGGGCTAACTGCTATCGTCTCCATGATTCCATGACCACAGCAGAGACGTAACGCGTCATATCACCGTTTTGTATTTCAAGAGCGGTTTCAGTCATGCTTTACACTCAGTACCAAGAGATGGTCGGCCACTCTGTCCGTGCAGTGACTGGAAAGCAGGTCCGCGCCATGTTCATTCCCAGCAACATGCAACCCAGGCCAGGGCTTTGTTTGAGGAGCCGGCTTCAGGGACCACAGCATCCAGCCTGGACAGCTGACCGGCGTGTCTGGCAGGGTGAATAATGAATGACCTCATCCTTCTCCTTTGTCAAACGCTCTGACAGCCACTATTGTCGTGGCAAACGAGCGAAAACGCGTGGCGCTGCCGTGAAGCGCCTGACAAGCCAGGCCCAGCGCATCCGGCTCATTCAAAACAAAACAATGACAACTTCAGGTTTAAAAAAAAAACAACCAACCCAACCCCACTTTGATTTCATATACGTTTGTTGATATAAACCTTTTATCATAACGCACTCTGGACAAAAACAATGTAAACCTACCTTAATAACTACTTTTGACAGAAAATTAAAAAAAAACTCAACGTAAACAAGGAGGGAAGGGGGGAAAGAGAAGGTGGGGTAGCGACAGAATTAAAGGTTGTTAGGGGTTGAATGGGGGAGGGGGGTGGGGATGGGGGGGGAGACAAAAGGTCATTCATCCCCATCAAGCCACCCAAACCAAACCGTCCATGCATGCATGCAGGCAGGCAGGCAGGCAGGCAAGCAACGCTCTAAGCCAGGCTGATCTGGTGGCACGCTCACACACACACACACACAGACACACAATCAATAGTTCCAGGAGCAGGGCCGTACCCAATGCCACAACCAGGCACACAAAATTGCCCAGGAGAAAAAGAAAGAAGGAAAGACGAAGAAAAGAGAGAGAGAGAGAGGGAGAGGGGAAAGACTTTTGCGCCTTTGTGAAAGCGCCAGACTCTTATACAGCCGAGACGTCTTGGAAGACAGCTGAGGGTGCTGCAGTTGTGCGGGGTTTTCATTCACACACATAGAGAGATGTGTGTTGTGTCGCCGTTGCCGTTTCTCTGAGAGGGAAAATCGAATCCTTGGCTTGGTTCTGTGTCGGTGTCGTCTGAGCAGTGAAGAGAAAGAGAGAGGAGAGAGAGAGAGAGGGAGGAAGAGGAGGAGTAAGAAGTGTGGGGAAAACAGAGAGAGAGAGAGAAGGGGGGTGAGTGGTTTTGGTGGAGGGGGATTTACCTAGCGTCTCATTCCGATGACCTTCACGGTTCGGGGAAGTCCCAGTCGCTCGGTGAGTTGATGGTGGATGCTGAGTGATGTCTTGTTGGTGTTTTGCTGTTTGCCTTTGGTTTGGGCGGTTTGTGGTATAAGTGTTGTTGGGTTTGGGTTTTATGTTTTTTAAAGTTCTTTGGTTGGGTTGGGTTTGTTTTTTTACCTCTGGGATGTGGAATAGAGGTGTGTGTGTGTGTGTGTGTGTGTGTGTGTGTGTGTGTGTGTGTGTGTGTGTGTGTGTGTGTGTGTGTGTGTGTGTGTGTGTGTGTGTGTGCGTGCGTGTGTGTGTGTATGTGTGTGTGTGAGTGTGAGTGCTCTCTCTCTCAATACGCAAATTCTTGTAGTGTCTGTTATTTTATTGGTTTTTTTTTAATTTCTATTCATTTTATTTCATTTTTTGCAGTGTGTGTGTGTTGTGTAATGCTTTTTTTTGTTTTAGTGAAGTGTAATGCAATACGGTATAGTGTTTCCGCATTTGATTTATTAGTTTCTTTTAACTGTCTGTCTATCTGTATTTCTGTCTGTCTGTTTGTCTGTCTGTATATATGTATATATGTATGTATGTATGTATGCGTGCATGCATGTATGCGTATGTATGTATGTATGTATGTATGTATGTATGTATGTATGTATGTATGTATGTAAAGTCCTTCAGATGAGACTATAAACCGAAGTCCTGTGTGCGAACGCACGCAGATCATCTTGCGCACACGTTGAAAGCCCCGTTCCGCTTTTCGGAAGAGTAGGCCATTATGTAGCGGTGGGAACGGATGACAACAATTGCAAAACTGCATACACACGAGGACTGGATGTAAAAAAGCACATGAGTGCTTATTCCATTATTCTCGAAATAAAAGAAAAAGAATATTATATATGCATGTATGTATGTATGTATGTATGTATGTATGTATGTATGTATGTATGTATGTATGTATGTATGTATGTATGTATGTATGTATGTATGTATGTATGTATGCATGCATGTATGTATGTATGTATGTATGTATGTATGTATGTATGTATGTATGTATGTATGTATGTATGTATGTATGTATGTAGGCATATATGTCTTACTCATTGTCTGTCTGTCTGATTCTCTCATCTGTCTCTGCCTGTCTGCGTTGCTGTCTGCCTCTCTCAGTGATTTCATTTCTATTTCATATTCTTATTTGGCCAGAAACATGTCTACCCCTTCCTGCTTGTGATCGTTTGTTCATCAGTTTCCTCCTGTCTTCATTCAGACTGTTTTATCAGCCGCTTAACGGCAGCACAACCCATTTTTGGTCATACGACAGACAACGATAGTTGCCGTCTGAGCGTTCGACGACGACGACGACGACGAAGAATAAGAGAAGAAGAAGAAGAAGAAGAAGAAGAAGAAGAAGAGAAGAAGAAGAAGAAGAATGAGGAGGAGGAGGAGAAGAAGAAGAAGGAAGAGGAGGAGGAGGGTAGGAGGAGGAAAAGAAGAAGAAGAAGGAGGAGGAGGTGAAGAAGAAGAAGTAGAAGCAGTAAGAAGAATTAAGACTCTCAATTTTGTTGGTCCTAAATGCAGACAGTGCAGCAGGCCTAACTTTAATGAACGAGTCCTTCCTTCCTCCCTTCCTCCCTTCCTTATCCTCCTCAACCTTCTTCATCCTCTGCACCTCAGTCCTCCTCTCCGCCAGAGAAGACGCTTCGAAAGAAAGAGGAGATGAAGTGAATGGCTGTGTGACTGTTCATTCAAGGATCAGCATGGCAACATCTTCTCTCTCTCTCTCTCTCTCTCTCTCTCTCTCTCTCTCTCTCTCTCTCTCTCTCTCTCTCTCTCTCTCTCTCTCTCTCTCTCTCTCTCTCAGAATCTTGAAGCCTTTCTTTCCAGCTAGCTACCAAGTTTAATCACAGACTCTTTTTTTTCAGGTAGTTACAATCAGAAAACAAAACTTCCATCCTTCTTCTTTTTTTCTTCATCCTCCCCTCCTCCTCCCCCTCCTCCTCCTCCTCCTCCTCCTCCTTCTTCTTCTCTCTTCTTCTTCTTCTTCTTCTTCTTCTTCTTCTTCTTCTTCTTCTTCTTCTTCTTCTTCTTCTTCTTTCTTCTCTTCTTCTTTTCTTCTTCTTCTCCTCCTCCTCTCCCTCTCTTCTTCTCTTTCTTCTTTTCTTCTTGTTCTTGTTCTTGTTCTTCTTCTTCTTCTTCTTGTTCTTCCTTCTTCTTCTTCTTCTTCTTCTTCTTCTTTTCTTCTTCTTCTTCTTCTTCTTCTTCTTCTTCTTCTTCTTCTTCTCTCCTCCTCCTCCTCCTCCTCTTCCTCCTCCCTCTCCTCCTCCTCCCTCTCCTCCTCCTCCTTCTCCTTCTCTTCTTCTTCGAACGTTCAGACAGCAACTACTGTTGTCTGTCATATGAGCGAAAATGCCCTGCGCTGCCGTTAAGCACCTGACAAGTCAGGCCCAGCGCATCCGAATTCGGCATGAGAGAACAAAACAAAATAAGGAGAATGATAAAAGAAAATGAGAGCAAACATGATATTTCGAGTGATATTCTTTTAAAAATATGGACAAAAATTGGAGAGTGGGAGAGCTTGCTTTCATATAGGAAGCATCATTCTAGTAAGTGTTTCATCCTATGAGTTTTTTCGTCTTAATGCGGAATAACAAAACATGTTGCAAGTCATTTTTTCTGCTGAAGAAAAATGAATTGCAGAGAAGAGCTTGAGTTTATAGGAGAAACCTTCTAGCATGTGTTTGGGGCCTTCCCTTTAAATTTCATGAATCCAAACATTATACTTTAAGCAGGTAATATAGTATTCGTAGTTGTATTTGTATCTTTTTATCGGTTTCACTTCTAAATTTTCCCCGTGAGGATACGAGTGGCCTGCCAGTATAAAAAGCATCCCCACATTCTGGAAATTCTGTGCTAGACATTTCTTCTTTTCTATCACTCGCTTTGTTTCTGCCTTGTTCCTTTTCTTCCTGTCACCTCCTTCTTGTCTATTTTCTGCCCTCTTGGCCCATTCTCCTGCCTTTTTTTCCAGAAAGACTTAAAGGATAACAATTCTCTCTTGTGCCGAAGTCGGATGCGCTGGACCTGACTCATCAGCCGCTTAACGGCAGCGTGACGCAGTTTGGCTAATGTTATAACAGTCCACAATAGACACCGTCTGAGCGTTCGACAAAGACGAAGAAGGACTGAAACGTAACTGATTGAAACTATTTGATGATGGAGATAAAAGCTGGTGAGACTGATTGGCAGGACTTCTTCAGAAAGAAACATGCCTTACTCCACCAATCGATGCTGAGAACAGCATTCAAGTCGACCGCTATGGTGGGAATCTGAGAAACGCCCAACATCACCACCACAAACAAACAACAACAACAAACCTGACAGGAGAACACTCGTCATGCCTTTCTGAGTGCGCTCCATCCATCATCACAGACTCATTATCCCATGCTCTGATGTGTATGACGGAGGGGGGAAGGTGATAGGAGGAGGGGGGGCGGGGGAGGAGATATAAAAAAAATGGAAAAAAAGGGAGAGTACTCAGTTTGTTTGTTGGTGTTTCGTCCCCTGTTGCTGTGGAAACAGAGGCCCAAATGGGGGCCTTTTACTGCGCAGCTCTCTGGAATTAGACGCTGGCATTGCTCGTCATATCCGCTGTATAGAATGTACTATACTATATCTATATCTGTATATATGTATACATATAGCTGCCAACTTCTCTGTGTGTCTCTGTCTCTGTTTCTGTCCGTGTCCCTGTGTCTGTGTCTGCCTGTCTGTTTCTGTCTCTCTTTTTTCTGTCTGTCTGTCTGTATCTCTCTTTCTCTGTGTCTGCTTGTATTTCTGTCTTTCTGTCTGTCTGTCTGTCTCTCTCTGTCTGTCTCTCTCTGTCTCTGTCTGTCTCTGTCTGTCTATCTCTCTGTATTTCTGTCTGTCTCTCTCTGTCTGTCTGTCTTTCTGACTATCTCTGTTGTCTCTCTTTCTGTCTCTGTCTATCTCTATGTCTCTCTGTCTCTGTCTCTCTCTCTGTATCTCCTCTCTCTCTCTCTCTCTCTCTCTCTCTCTCTCTCTCTCTCTCTCTCTCTCTCTCTCTCCCTCTCCCTCTCTCTCTGTGATGTCTCATGTCTGCTGTGGACTACACCAGTCACCACAGCGTCCCTGCACTGTGGAGACCCAGCATCAGGCAGTGCAGGGCCTTGATGGTGAGGGCAGTACCGGGGCCCAGAGCTGGTTATTACTTTCCTGTGGAACTGGGACTCTGAGAAAAACGTTCAGTGTGTGTGTGTGTGTGTGTGTGTGTGTGTGTGTGTGTGTATGTGTGTGTGAGAGTCAAAGTCAAAGTCAAACTTTTATTTTCAGATGGTACTTTGAATAAGCAGTGCATTTGCTTTTTTTCATCAAGCCATCTATCTTAAGAAAAAAAAGCAAGAAAAAAAGATAATGTATATGCAGACATAGAATAAAAAACCTAATCTATGGTAAACTATACAAATCAAACAAGAAAAGACAATAACATAAGAGAGAGTGTGTGTGTGTGTGTGTGTGTGTGTGAGTATGAGTGTTGTGAGTGTGTGTGTGTGTGTGTGTGTGTGTGTGTGAGTTAGTTGGGGGAAGGGGGTGTTGATGAGATCGCGATGAGCCTATTGGATCGGTGGTCTAGAGATAACTCGCCTGCCTAGAAAGCGAAAAGTCCGGGTTGGAAGTATGCGGTGGTTCAAATCCCTGTTTGGGCCAAAAACTTTATCCCCATCCACTAGACCGTGAGTGGTGGTATGGTCGGATGAGACGATAAACCGATGTCCTGTGTGTTACACGTAATCACTTAGCGCAAGTAAAAGAACCCATGGCAATAGGAGAGTTGTCACTGGAAAAATTCCGTAGAAAAAAAGCCACTCTGAGAGGGAAACAAATACAGTTAAGGGTAAGGTAAAGGTAAAGGAGTCCCATAACCTATAAGGTCGTAGGGGAGCGAGGCGTCAGAGACCTCACTTCTCTAGGGCCAGCATATTGAGGGCGGCGCCCATCTCCTCTCCCTCGCTGCTTTACCTTCCCTGACCCTAAAGAGGGCAGGTACCCATTTACAGCTGGGTGAACTGGGGGAACTGTACTGAAGCCAAGGCGCGCAAACGGTCACCCATCCAATTGGTAACCACGCTCGACGCTGCTTAACTTGGCTGGGGGAAAGCGAGTGCTCCGACCACTGAGCTATCCCGTCCCCTAATACAGTTACAGACAGGAAAAAGAAAAAGAAAATGGGTGGCGCGGCTCTTGTGGCGTTGCACTCTCCCCAGGGAGAGCAGCCCAAATTTCATGCAGAAAAATCTGCCGTGACTTCAAGTGGTATGAATAAGATAAATAAATAAAATAACAGGAATAGCAACACTTGACATTAACGCTTGAGGTACTGAGCCTCACCCCCTCAGTAACTAATTAACTAACTATCTCACTGACTAGCACTCTAACTAACTGACTACCTACCTACCTACCTACCTACCTACCTACCTACCTAAATAACGTACTAATTAACTAGCCGGCTGACTGACAGAATTGGCTGACCAACTGATTGCCAAAAACGAAAGAAATACACAGTCCTTGTTAGCAGGCAGCACTTGGGACAAATGGACAGTCCTGACCTAGCAGCCAGCAGTCACAAGGAAGAGGACGACGGATGCTAGAGCCGAGTGGTTCACACCGTTCGTCGTCAATCCCCTGGATCCATAAAGTCGTGGGTTCGAATCTCGGCAGCGTCTGGTGAATTCAGGTCGGTGGCTATTACGATCTCCCAGGTCAACTTCAAGAGCAGACCTTCCAGTGCCTTAATTTCCTTCGTGTATATACCTATGGAAAAGATCAAATATTCACGATAAATATCTCGTCATTCAATATCAGCGTTCGGTAGGTTACGGAAACACGAACAGACCCAGCATGCATCTCCGAAGTTACAATGCAGCTACCTCCACAAAAACGGTCGCATACGCAAAAAAGCTCACCATTGGTGAACCTCAGAGCTCTAGCAGCGGAACTGAAAAACTAACCGACTGAAGGGAACGTGAGCTGGACTACTTTCCGAAGCATGCCGGCTGGCCTGTAGCTCTGCAGTAAGTGCAGGGTGGAGAATGGTCTTCCAAAAGTGACGTGGCGGAGTCAGTCCAGCCCACCCTGCCGCCCATTGGGGGACAGTCCTCTGACACGCAGAGCCGATTAATGAAGCTGTCTGTTGTGTTTTCTCTCTTTCCTCCGTCTCCATGCTGCTCTTCGTCTGTGTCTGTATCCGTGTGGTTATCTGTGTGTCTGTGTTTGTGTGTGTGTGTGTGTGTGTGTGTGTGTGTGTGTGTGTGTGTGTGTTGTGTGTGTGTGTGTGTATGTGTGTGTGTATGTCCGTCTCTGTCTGTCTGTCTCTCTGCCTGTCTCTCTGTCTGTGTGTCTCTCTGTTTCTCCTCTGGCTCTGTTTGTCTGTATGTCCGTCTGTCTCTCTGCCTGTCTCTCTGTCTGTCTGTCTCCCTATCTCTGTCTCTCTCTGTCTCTGCCTCTCTCTGTCTGTCTCTCTGTCTCTGTCTCTCTCTCTGTCTCTGCCTGTCTCTGTCTGTCTGTCTGTCTGTCTGTCTCTGTCTCTCTCTGTCTCTGCCTCTCTCTGTCTGTCTCTCTCTGTCTCTGCCTCTCTCTGTCTGTTCCCTCCCCCCCCCCCCCCCCCCTTCGTCTTCCTGTGTGTCTGCCTGCATACTCTGTACAGTGTGGGGACCTTCCCTATCGCTGTGCTCATGCTAACAGAGGCAGTGTTGCCCCCAGTGTCTGGCTGCTTCAGCAGTGGCTGTGCTGTGCTTTTGCTTGCTGACTGTGTGAAGGGCCGTGTGCACAAGCTGACCGCGCCCTCCGTCATGTCCTTCAATAATGCCGAGCAGGACCACACCGCCTTCACTCTGGACAGTCACCGCCCGGACCGACCCCCTGAGGCTGTGAGCCACGACACCACCCCCATCCCCGAGACCCTGGAGGAGGAGGAGCAGGAGGAGGAGGAGGAGGAGGACGTCAAGACGCTGCCCGAAGAACCCCTCCCCGCCTCCACCCCGGCCCCGCCTGTCCTGGAAGAAACGGAGGCTGAGCGAGAGAAAGACTCGCCGAAAGGGGCTGTGTACAAGAGTCTGGAGAAGGCCAGGACTACCTTGAAGGCAGCCAGATATGTCTTCGGGGACAGGATGAAAGACAAGCTTAAGCAGCAGAAGGCTGGGTGGGGGTGGCGAAAGGAAAAGCCGCAGCAGTCCTCGCCACCAAGCCCGCTCCCTGTCGCCGGGAAAGCGCCGGAAAAGCAGACCCCTCCTCTTGCTGCTGAAGGAGCTGCTGCTGTGGACGCGGAAGAGACGAAGCCTCGGCCACCTCCCCTGGATCCCCTGCCAGACAAAGAGCTGTCGGAGAGCTCGAGAGATGATGATGATGGCCCGGCATCGAAAATGGAAAACTTCGCAGATGTGTCGGCTTCTACCTCCGGGGAAATGCTAGAAACAGACAGCGAGACCGAGGAGTCCAGCGATGAGGGGAGCAGCCTTCTCTCAGACGAGAAGGACCAAGAAGAAGAGGAGAAAGAAGAGAAGGAGAAAGAAGAGAAGGAGAAAGAAGAGAAGGAGCAGGAACAACGGAAGGGGCAGGAGGAAGGCAAAGCCGCTCCGCCGCTTGTTGCTGAGGACCGGGGCGTGGCCAGCCGCGTGGGCACCAGGGTGCGACTGGTGACAGGCTCGCTGAAGAAGTGGAAAGACAAACAGACACGCCGCGCTCGGATGAAGGTGCAGAACTTCGAAAGGCCCAAGATCCGCACTCAACGCTACTCCAAAGCCCTGAAGATGGCCAAAGGGCAGCTGAGACGCCTGAAGAAATCGGACAAGGTGCGGAAAGGCGTGAGGTACTACAAGGCGCTGAAGACCATTCAAATCCGCAAGAGCGACTCCAACAAGAAAATCCCCTTTGTCATCAAGATGGAAGTAGACTCGGTGTCCAGCGGCTCCTTCAAGAAGAACTTCTCCTCCATCTACAGGACCTACGAGACTTCCAGCGAAGCGGAGGTGGCCCGTCTGTCTGTCTGTCTGTCTGTCCTGCTTGTGTGGTGGACGTGACTAGTTTGGGCGTTTGGTTTTGGGGGTTGTTTTGCTTTTTGTTGGCTGGTTTGGTTGTTGTTGGTTTCTTTCACTTCGTTGAAATGTTTGCGCAATGTTCGTTGGGTGAACAGGGGTTGTTTTTTTGGATTGGTGGGTGGGGACGGGATGGTTGTTCGTTTGGGCGTTTTTCTTTTTTTTAAAGTTGCTTTGTTTTGTTATGTGTGTGTACGTGTTTGCACGCACGCGCACGTGTAGGTTGAAGTTAAGAATCGTTTGAGAATGCGTTGTTGAGTTGGCGCGCTCTTGCTTTGGAAAGAACCTAACATAACAGCGTGGATCATCAGCTCTAGTCTTGGCCCTAGAGTTTTGTGTCCTAGTCCAGAACAGATCTGCTCGATGCCCAGTAAGGCGTGGAATAGTGTCCCATCCAACACAGTGGCTTCTAGTCTACTCTTGGGGAACAGGACAGCCTGGTGGTTAGAGTAATGCGCATTGCACTCGTGATCTACTTACCCGGGTTCGAATCTCGTTCATGAGGATTTTTCCTCTGGAGTTAACATCAGTGCCGCGACTCCACTCCCCCCAAAAGTCCTTTGGAAGAGGCTATAAACCGAGATCCCGTGTGCGAACGCACGCAGAACAT
>CM054147.1:5166053-5168553 GCA_028751875.1 Rapana venosa | reverse complement strand
ACACACACACACACACACACACACACACACACACACACTTTGTGACAAAACACAAACTTTTCAGTCACACACAAACTTTTCTCCTGCCTGTCTTTCTATCCGTCTCCCTTCGTCAAATATCACTAACAGTAAAGAGGACATGAAATCATAAAGAATGACTGCAGAGGCTATGGACACACGTTTACTAGTAACCTTTACCTTAGAGGGACGGGATAGCCTGGTGGTAGACTGATGTATTCGTGATCTGCTGACCCGGGTTTGGATCTCGTTCAAGAGGACTTTTCCTCTGGAATTAGCATCAGTGCCGACTCCACTCCCCTCAAAAGTCCTTCGGATTAGACTATAAACCGAGGTCCCGCGTGCGAACGCACGCAGAACATCTTGCGCACACGTTAAAACCCGTTCCGCTTTTCGGAAGAGTAGGTCATTGTGTGGCGGTGGGAACGGATGACAAAATGGACAAAACTGCAGACACACGGGGACTGCATGTAACAAAGAACATGAGTGCTTATTCCATTATCCTCGAAATAATGAATGAATAAATAAATAAATACATCCATTTTGAAAATAACAAGATCTGCTGCAAATGCCTGGAAGTAAGGGTAAAGGTGCCCCATAACCTATATAGAGGAGCGAGGCGTCAGAGACCTCAGCTTCTCCAGGGGCCAGCATACTGAGGGCGGCGTCCATCTCCTCTCCCTCGCTGCTTTACCTTCCCTGACCCTAAAGAGTGCAGGTAGCCATTTACAGCTGGGTGAACTGGTGGGCGGGGGGACTGTACTGAAGCCAAAGCGCGCAAACTGTCCGACTGGTAACCACGCTCGATGCTTGCTTAACCTTAGCTTGGGGAAAGCGAGTGCTCTGACGACCACTGAGCTCTCCCCGTGCCCTAAGAGCTAGGTCCAGTCTCTCACTGACCCCAAAACCTCGTGACGCCCAGCAGAGGGAGGACGAGGATTGGAGGGACAAGGCCGACAAGAGCTGGTGGAGCAACCCCTCCGCGGGCAACGCCATGGACAGCACGGTGCTCCTGGAGCAGGCAGGCTGGCACAAGGCCTTCTTCCTCAAGACCGTGGAGGTGCGCTTCTGTACCTGGCCTTTCTCTAGCGTGGCTGCCTCCCCTCCTGCCTAGCCCTGCCCTGCCCTCGCTATCCCTCGTGTGTGTGTGTGTGTGTGTGTGTGTGTGTGTGTGTGTGTGTGTGTGTGTGTGTGTGTGAGTGTGAGAGAGAGTGTGAGAGAGAGAGAGAGTGTATGTGAGAGAGTGTGTGTGTGAGTGAGTGTGAGAGAGAGGTGTATGTGTGTGTGAGAGAAAGTGTGTGAGAGAGAGTGGTGTGTGTGTGTGAGAGGTGCGTGAGAGAGAAGAGAGAGTGCGTGAGAGTGTATGTGTGTGTGAGAGAGAGAGTGTGGGTGAGAGAGAGAGAACGAGAGAGAGTGTGTGTGCGTGAGAGAAAGAGCGATTAAGAGAGAGAGTGTGTGCGTGAGAACGAGCGAGAGAGAGGGAGAGTGTGTGTGTGCATGTGAGAGAGAGAGCGAGCAAGAGAGAGAGTGAGTGTGTATGTGTGTGCATGTGTGAGAGAGAGACCGAGCAAGAGAGAGAGGGTGTGTATGTGTGTGTGCGTTTACGCTGTTTGGTGGTGGTGTGTGTGTGTGTGTTTACGCTGTTTGGTGGTGGTGGTGGGTGGATGGGTGTGTGTGTGTGTGTGTTTACGCTGTTTGGTGGTGGGTGGGTGTGGGTTGTTTCTGTGCTTCTACCTGTTGATGTTGATGTTGATATTGGTGTTAGGTTTCTGTTTCAGTTAGTCTGTATCTGATTCTCTCTCATTTTCTCTGTCTGTCTGTGTCTCTATCTGTGAGTGTGTCTGTCTGTGCGTCGACCTATCTATCTACCTATCTGTCTGTCTGACTGTCTGTTTATCTATCTGTCTCTATCTCTCTCTTTTTCCTTGCCTTTTTCTCTCCCTCCCTCTCTCTTCTCTTTCTGTCTCTGTTTATCTATCTGTCTCTCTCTCTTTCTATGTGCCTTTTTCTCTTTCTCCCCTCCCTCTCTCTCCTTCCCTCTGTCTCTGTCTCTCTCTCTGTCTCTCTCCTCTCTCTCTCTCTCTTCTCTCCTCTCTCTCTCTCTCTCTCTCTCTCTCTCTCTCCTCCCTCTCTCCCTCTTTACCCTTCTCTCTCTCTTTCTGTTTCTCTCTCTCTTTCTCTCTCTCTCTCTTTCTCTCTCTCTCTCTCTCTCTCTCTCCTCTCTCCTCTCTCTCTCTCTCTCTCTCTCTCTCTCTCTCTCTTCTTCCACTCTCCCTCTCTCTCTGAAAATCCATACCCCCCCAAAAGTATGTCAATACTTATCTGTAGCCCTAGGGAATAAAGATTGTCACTCACCCACTCAGTCACTCAATCAACCAAAATAATTCAATCAACCAACCAATCCATCCATCCATCAATCAATGGATGTAATGTGGTGTGATGAGGAGTGATGTGATGTGGAGTGGTGTGATGTGGTGTGGAG
>CM054147.1:5153553-5161053 GCA_028751875.1 Rapana venosa | reverse complement strand
TGGATGCGAGTTTGAAATAGACAGATGACATAATTATGATGATGCTCAGGGAAAACTTGTTTTTGGAAAATATGGACAAATGATATGTTTATGTTAACAAAAGCCATTCTGCGTTGAAAGAAAGAAGAGTCTAAAAAGCAACTCATGGAGGTCGTCATGCAGTGTCGACCACGGCAGGTGTTTCTGTTCAACTCGGGCTGCTCTCCAAGGGGAAAACACGTCGCCACAGGAGCAGTGCCACCCTATTTTGCAATTACTGTGTATTTGTATACGTTACCCCGCGGTTAAAGGTATGATCATGTTGATCTGATGTGTAGTGCCGCTGTGGCAGGTGGCTCGCTGTTTCTGCTTTCTGAAAACCAATCAGCCCTGACATATTCTGTATTACTGCTCAATCACCAGAGGAAATGGATCTTGTCGTGAGCCCGGATCCAAATCCACGGATGAGAAGAGGCAAAATAATCTGACAGCTGCTCCAACCAGCCCAGCCAGGGTCCATTTAACGGTCATCGCGCACGAGACCCCGGAGATTGCAAAAAGCAGTTATCAACTTTTCTGGGAAGTTTGCCTTTTCAGATGATCAAATCCATTTCTAGCGTGTCTTACGATCATCACAAGATTCCCAAAATTGAGACACCCTCCAAAACTTGGTAATGTTGCCGGCATGGTGTGTTGTTATGTGACTTCATGGTCCAGACTGTTGCTGCCCTTCCTTATCATACAGTCATATTGATGACTAACATCCATCATAGCGCAGTGGTTAGCTGGCTGGCTGATAAGAAGTCAGGGTGTCAGTTCCAGTATCAGGGGTTTATCAGTGTGCTTTTTCCCGATCTAGCTGGCCCTTGTGGAGATTTGATGATACTGCACTTTTCTGACGCTCCACCACGAAATGAGTGGCATTGCCCCTGACCCTCTTTGCCGCTGAAAGCCATTTTGGGCAGGTGGGGGCCAGGTTGTTGATTTGGGGTTATAAACGATGATAAAACTATAGCCATTCTTCTACCTTGTATCAAGGCGTCATTTTGTTTCCTTTTGCTTTAAAAGCGCGTTTAAAGCCACCCAAGTCCTCATTCAGACCACCTGTTACGATGCTCATTCAGACCACCTGTTACGATGAAAACTTGTTGATTGTTTTGTGTCACTTCCTGCAGTCTATCGTTTCTATTTGTCAAAACTTTTCACAGAATTATCCGATTTTCAATCTGTTTTCTGTATTGAAGATTAATAACGTGTTAACAGCTAAAAATTGACACCCCCCCCCCCGCCCCCCGATGCAGTGCAACTCATTGTGTTGTGGAGAGTCACTACAAAGATAAAATTAAACCAGAAAACAAGTGAGCCGATTACTGTAAAAATGATGGTTTTGATGATGTGCTGATCCAATATTTCACGTTATGGAGTGAGGAAAACACAGCCCCGTCTCATATTCTTAGCACGTTACATATGTGAAGTGGTACAATAGTCTGTGTGTGACGTCTGGATGAACAGGGAACAAGTAACAATGCTAACAGGCCACAAGAGAGGGAGCCGTAATAGAATATAAACAAAAACAAAGACAAGATAGCCAATCAACCAACGAACTAACCAACCAACCAGCCAGCCACTTGACCAGCCAGCCACTCAACCAGCCAGCCACTCAACCAGCCAACCACTCAACCAGCCAGCCTCCCTGTGTTTGGATTGCTTCCAGCCTTGCCCTGATATGTCTTTGCCAAGACATGGTGAGGGAAATGGAGACAGGAGTAGGGTAAGAAGATATCGATTTCACAGCTGCAGCTATCGATTTAACAACTGTTGCATCGTGATGGAAGGGCAGGCAGCTGATGGAAGGGCAGCTGATGGAAGGGCAGCTGATGGAAGGGTAGCGGATGGAAGTGCAGTTGATATGGAAGTTGATGCAAGTGATGGAAGAGCAGTTGATGGAAGGGCAGGCAGCTGATAGAAGGGCAGCTGATGGAAGAGCAGTTGATGGAAGGGCAGCTGATGGAAGGACAGCTGATGGAAGGGCAGTTGATGGAAGAGCAGTTGATGGAAGGACAGCTGATATGGAAGCTGATGCAAGAGATGGAAGGGCAGTTGATGGAAGGGCAGGCAGCTGATAGAAGGGCAGGCAGTTGATGGAAGGGCAGCTGATGGAAGGGCAAGCAATCGATGGAAGGGCAGTTGATGGAAGGGCAAGAAGCTGATAGAAGGGAAGCTGATGGAAGGGCAGTTGATGGAAGGGCAGCTGATGGAAGGGCAAGCAATCGATGGAAGGGCAGTTGATGGAAGGGCAGGCAGCTGATAGAAGGGCAGCTGATGGAAGGGCAGCTGATGAAAGGGCAGTTGATATGGAAGCTGATGCAAGTGATGGAAGGACAGCTGATGGAAGGGCAGCTGATGGAAGGGCAGCTGATGGACCCTCTATTGACGCAGACACAGTGCCGGCATGGCGAAGGACGTGACCGCAGGAAGACATTGTCAACGTGGCCAGGAGAATGACTGAGTACATGGAAGAGGAGACAACTCCACTGGTGTGGAAGGCAGATGTTATGCTGGCTGTACCGTCTTCCCTCTGGCTCTGTTGACAAAGATGTCGCAGGAAAGGGAGATAATGGAGTGACCGAATGCAAAGTCTGTCTCTGTCTGTTTGAGCTGGTTTAGTTTGTCTGAGGTGAGGAATTCGACTTCAGTTCTTATGTGTGAATCTCTGTGAGTGTATTTCTAGTCTTCTTTTTGTTTGGTCGATGTGTGAATAAGTGTATAGAAGTGTGTGTGTGTGTGTGTGTGTGTGTGTGTGTGTGTGTGTGTGTGTGTGTGTGTGTGTGTGTGTGTGTGTGTGTGTGTGTTTCTAAGGACAAATAGTAAGTTTAAAGTTAATGGGTAACTGGCGTGAATGATGGTAACTATACAGGTAGCCTTGGTTCAGAATGAAACTGGTGGCATTGGTCAACCTTTCACTTTCATGTCTGCATAGAACGTTTCTGTGTGTGTGATTCATATCAAGTAATCATAGAAAATGTACTGACTGAAATACAAAATGAGTCGGTCTTTGAGAATAATGGTCGATGTCTGCTGAAATCATGGTGTCTAAAAGAATGTCCAGACTCGTGGAAAGAAACAAAACTGTGTGGCTGGAGTTTGCTCATCATTTCGCCCAGACTGTCCCTCAAAAAGGCAATAAGTGTAAAAATCCCCAGTAGATGAGTGGAATGATCATATTCTGTTTAAATCAATGAATTAGAAAATCGTTTTACATCAATATGACACACATGCACTTCTCTGGTACTTCTTCTTCTTCTTCTTCTTCTTCTTCGTCGTCGTCGTCGTCGTCGTCGTCGTCGTCGTCGTCATCGTCGTCGTCGTCGAACGCTCAGACAGCAAGTAATGTTATTTCTCATATGAGCGAAAATGCGTTGCGCTGCCGTTAAGCGCCTGAAAGCCAGGCCCAGGGCATCCGACTTCAGAGTGGGAGATAATACAAAGTCAGGAGAAAGGACCCAGAAAATAGACAAGAAGGAGGTGACAGGAAGAAAAGGAACAAGGCAGAAACAGAGAGAGGGATAGGAAAGAGGGAATTCCTAGCACAGAATTTCCAGAAGGTGGGGATGCTGTTTATACTGACAGGCCCCGGGCATCCCCACGTGGGAGTCTGGCACGAGTTCGACAGTACAGTGCCATACAGAGCTGTTCACTCTGGACACAGTCCTTCCCTCATGTCGGCCATTACTTCATCCCGCACACTATCTTCTGCTCGTTCTTTGTGGAGGGCTGGACAGTGTCTGCCTGTAGGACATAGCTGCTGCCTGATTCCTTGATTGCCTGAACGATTTATCGCCAGCAATGCAGAATTCTGAGCCACCATTTTTCCTGGGAATCAGAATCAGTGCATGCTGTCCGATTGTGTATCTGTCCACCCTGCCGTAATGGAAGACATATTGATTCAGAGCTACCCTAGTGCTGCCAACTTGTTATGTTTGGTATGTATTTCTGTATTTGTAATTTCAGCAAAAGACCTCGACATTCTTTATCCTCACAGGGTATACCCTGCCTCCATAACCTGCACTTTTTGAACAAAAAATGTCTTTGCTTTCTTGCTGCTTTACACTCATAATTCCAAACTCGCAAATTAATTAATTTTGGCCTCGTGTTTTGAAGCCCTCTGCCTCCCTCCTTTCTTTATGAAATATTACAGGTTTCCTCTTTAAATTATGTTTAATCGTCATGTGGTGGTTTGGTTTTTTCTGTTATTTTGTACTTTTTAGTTGCTTTTAAGGTGCTTGTGGTTTTGAATGACATGTTCCTGAGAGACGTTTTGAGTGAAACAGTTTTATGAATTACACACAGAGGTAGTTGTTTAGTACATGCTGAGGGTGCAGCTTTGCGAGATGCTAACCACTCATGTAGTCAGCCAACTCGTGCAGCTGTTGACAAAACGTAATCGTGGCCAGTCCTACCACATAGATACAGGGGACTGTGTCGCCATTCCGTTCTTTAAAGCAAGGATTTGTACTTTGTTATCATGCAAAATTTTTCATTTTAAGAGAGGTTTCATCTCATTTGCTGCTATACACTTTTAAAAAAGACCTTTTCACTGATGAATGGAATGTCCTTGTTTACCAGTTCGCTCTTTTGTTTGTCTGCTGTTCGGTTGCTTCCTTTAGCTCAACCGGTTGCTGGAGTTTGACCAACTTAAAATAAAGAAACCAGGAAAAGAAAACCATCTGAATTTACTGCGTGGTGAAAAGCTGCAAGCTGATTACACTCTAGTGTTCCTCAGGTTTTTACACTAGCTGTGCTGCTACGATCTGGCTTCATCTTACCGCGGCTGTGCCAATTTGTGCCGCGTGCAAAGTGTCTGTCTGTCCTGCAGATGTTAGAAAGATAACAATCGGCAAGGGATAATCAGCCATGAGTTCCCGAATAGACCCAAACCGCCATTGTCTTTCCTGGCAAAGCGTCTTTGTCAAGCAACACCATCATTTGTGTGGAAAATGTGGGGAAGGTTTGGTGGAGATCTGGAGCTGTTTGGCTTGCCGCATCCTGTACTTATCCAACGTTATTCGACAAGCAAAGTGTCTCTTCCTCTCATACCCCTACTCCTAACCCCAATTCCCCCCCCCCCCCCCCCCCCCCCCCCCGGTTTTTTTCTTGTTTTTCTTTCCTTTCTTTTGCTCTTATCTTTTCTGTGTGGGTATCGGATGGTAATGGTATTGTCAGGAACTGTGTTTCATGCGTTCTTTTGCCCTTCTCCTCTTTCCTGACTGAAGCTCTTTGATTTGGTTTTTTTAAACAAGACATAGCGCTATATAAATTCCACACATTATTATGGTCAGAATGGAAAGACGAGGATTTATTGCTTGTGATGTTAAATGCCCATTGGTGGCGTGTTGATTTTGCCACAACCCAATCCTGTTGTTTATAGCCCCGCCGACCACAGAGTCACCTCTTGTTTGAACCCATGACTTCAGAAGCATTAGTATTGCCAACAAGCCATGGCATCATCCATTGGGCTGCCATGCCCACTTCACCAGAGCTGGTAATGCAAGGTTAAGGTGTGATGCATTGCAACATCTCATGTTTACGCACGCCTTCCCTCCTCTCCTCTCCTTCCTCTCCTCTCACCACTGCTCTCACAGCTGTTGATCGATGTTTGCGGAGTGTGGATTAAGAGAAAGAAGTTGGGGTCCAAAAAAACTCAGCACATAGGGAACCGATTGTTGGAACTGGCTTCAGTGCTTCTGAAAGAAACGTAAAGCGCTAAATGATGTTACCGGATTTGAGAGAGAGAGAAGGAGGAGGGTAGGAGAGAGGGAGGGAGGGAAGGGAGAGAGAGAGAGTGGGGGGGAGGAGACAGGGGGGAGGGAGGAGGAGGTCGAGAGGGAAAGTAAAGAGAGAGAGGAGGAGGAAGAGAGAGAGGGAGGGAGGGGGTTGGAATTAGACGACTGTTTTGTGTTGTGTTTAATACTGTCACCGTGCCTTCTACAAAGAGCACTAAACAAAGTAGCAAAAACTACCCCCAGAAATCCAAACCCAGTTCCAATCAAATCATGATATTACAGCTCCGTTGATCACAGAGACCATCATTAGTATTTTATGAATGCACAAGCCTTCTACACCCCTGATGTAACTGAAGACTATAGATGCAGTTAGTTCCCTCCCCCCCCCCCCCCCCCCCTCCCTGTCGACAATGGTGCACCATGACGTGACGTGATGTGATGGCAGTGATGCTAAACAAGATTACAGGAATAGATCAGTGATAACATGATGAGGAGAAAGCTGTGGGCTGAGAGAGAGAGAGAGAGAGAGAGAGAGAGAGAGAGAGAGAGAGAGAGAGAGACAATGACAATGACAATATTTTATTGTAATAAGCTGTTAAAGCCCATTTACAAGGGGACAGTGGGATGGGGACTGGGCACAAAACACGTATTTTCAGAAATACAGATGTATCATTTCTACAGCCCAAATGGTCGACATGGCATGGATTCCACGACATGGTGAAGTGTTTTACATTACGATTCAGATGAATTGGTGCCTAACACTTTCGCCCATTGCTAATGGGGAAAGGGGGGGGAGGGTAACAACAACCACAAACATCATTTAAACACCGAGTCTGTGACAGGGCTTCCTGCCCCTACATTCCGTCTGATCCGGTAACTCATGCTCTTTCCAACACGTGAAAAACCTAACTCACAATATGCCTAACCTCCTGTTTTGCTCTCTCTCTCTCTCTCTCTCTCTCTCTCTCTCTCTCTCTCTCTCTCTCTCTCTCTCTCTCTCTCTCTCTCTCTCTCTCTCTCTCTCTCTCTCTCTCTCACACACACACACACACACACACACACACATATACACACATATGCATGCACACACGCACACACACACGCACACACACACGCACGAACACACACACGCACGAACAAACACACGCACGCACACACACATGCACGAACATACACAACACACACATACACACACACGCGCACGCACGCACAAGAGGGTGCGCATGCACACACACACACACACACAACACACTCACACACGCACATATACAGGCAACCACAGTCACTTCTAACCCAGAAAAAATCTGATAGCATCCATCATAACATGTAAAACATCCAGTCCAGCACTAATTCTGTCTTTGATTCTGTCACGATCGGCAGGTGTCCACAGCTGCAGCTTGGAATAAATGTCTTTTTCCTCCTGAGTCAGTTGCCTGGTGTTCTTTTTTGCAAACCAAAAGTAATCAGCAGGGTTGTGAGTGTCATTTGTCCAGATAAACTGAAAAATCATATCTTCACTTTCACAAATGATAGTATCAGGTATTTCATCAGAGGTATACACATTAAGAAAGTCCTTGTTTCTAGAAACGTCCCTGAGATTTCTCTGCAGGGATCTGTTTCTCAGCCCACCCACATAGTTCTTTATAGTATCTCCACTGTAGCCTGCATCCCGAATCTGATCTAGATATTCGTCACAGTCCTCCCCTTCCATCGTAATGTCAGGTACAGGCACCTCAAC
>CM054147.1:5136053-5148553 GCA_028751875.1 Rapana venosa | reverse complement strand
CACCGCTGAGAGATGTAAAGGCCAAGTTGACATGTAATGCACTGCAACACATCGTGTTTATGCATGCTTTCCCTCCCCTCCCCTCCCCTCCCCTCCTCTCCCCTTTCCATTCCCCTGAGGGGTTCAGATTGACGTCTGCTATGTGTGAAAGGACAGAAAAACGTTTCCCCCCAAACAAATCAGCGAAAAGTAAAACTAGTTGGAACTGACTGGCGTGGTTCTCAAATATGTTCTCTGAATGATAATACTACGTAATTCGAGAAACTGAGAGAGAGAGAGAGAGAGAGAGAGAGAGAGAGAGAGAGAGAGAGAGAGAGAGAGAGAGAGAGAGAGGGAGAGAGAGAGAGAGAAATAGAGAGAGAGAGAGAGAGAGCAGAGGAACTCAGAGAGAGATTTATTCTTTTAGTTCGAGGATAATGGAATAAGCATTCATGTGCTTTTTTTACATCCAGTCTCCGTGTGTATGAAGTTTTGTAAATTTTGTCAACAGTTCCCACCGGTACACAATGGCCTACAGAGATATATAAAAACAGTCAAGTCAAATCTTTTTTTTTTAGTTTCCAGGATAATGATTAAGCAAGCATGTGCTTTTTTACATCCAATTCCCATGAGAGCGATAGAGAGACAGACAGAGATCGAGAGACGAACCATATCAGATCAGTGCTGTATCTGATTTCATAGCATCATCCTAATGTCTTCTCTACAAAGAGCGCTTAATGAGCCGGCAAATACGGGAAAGCAGTTCCAGTGCAGTATTCATGACATCTAAAGCCCCACCCACCACAGAGGCCAGATCATGTTTCTGGTCTGAAGCCCTGATTCATGACCACAACCCACAGACACAGCTCCCTGTCGGCAGAGGTGCACTGTGTATGATGGCAATGCGACAGTAGTCAGCAAGATGACAGGAACAGACAGACCGAGACTGCGGGGTGGGACAGGGGAGAAACGTGTTAGCGTAAAGAGCAGATAGCATGGGGTCTGTCCCCGCTCACAGTGTTGCCGTGTACACAGTTCAGATCTGCAGAGAGGGAAGACAAAGGAATTGATCATTTTGAGAGAGAGAGAGAGAGAGAGAGAGAGAGAGAGAGAGAGAGAGAGAGAGAGAGAGAGAGAGAGAGAGAGAGGCGGAGACAAAGATTCGGATTCGGATGGTTTATTTATTTGTAGGTCAACCCCCTTTATAAAGGGGTATACGAACATGATAATGATAATTGCAACATATGTAGTAAGATCCAAGAATGAAAGAAAAAAAGTTAGTACAGGCTGATTGCATATGATACAAATGATTCTCACGACATAATAAGGTATCTAAGCTTAAAGGCTTTATATAAATACAAGGCAAAACTACGGAGACGGAGAGAGACAGACAGACAAACGGACAGACAGGCAGACAATCAGAGGCAGATGCAAATGGAGGCAGAGAGATAGGGACAAAGACACAGAGAGAGACAATGAGAGAAGAGGGAAGATTATGCACTGTGTGTGTTGGGGGGGGGGTATAGGGCTAGTTATCAGAAGGCTACACAATAATGTTCATTAATTTTAGTTCTTGGGATACTTTGCCCCAAACCATGCAGGCAGCAGTTTTGTCGTGCACAGTGTTTCCCTGTGTCTGCATCTGGCTGTGTGTGTGTGTTGTGTGTGTGTTGTGTGTGTGTGTGTGTGTGTGTGTGTGTGTATGTGTGTGTGTGTGTGTATTTGTGTGTGTGTGTATTGTGTGTGTGTGTGTGTGTGTGTGTGTGTGTTGGCCACTTTCGTCTTGTCGGCAGAAATGGCTGTTGCCCAATTCTCTGCATGGATGTCTGTAAGATTTATGGCTAGGTCAGTGGGATTGTACTGAGCTCTTTCTCGTGGGTCCCATCTGTTTTGCCTGTCAGTCTGCCTGTCTGTCTGCTTGTCTGTCTGCCTGCCTGTCTGTCTGTCTAATCCCTAGTGATATATGTGTGTGGCCTTGCACATGAATAAGCGTTTTTATAAGTGTATTTCTTCTTTGTGGCAACTCCAGAGGGTTTTGTGGCAAAATCGCGTTTGCGTTTCTGTCAGTCTGCTCGCTGTAACTGTATTCTCTCTTAAATCTTCCAAGTTGTTATGTCACTTGAGTGACAAGTGTGCCTGTCTATAAACATTGCACAATAATGCGCTTTTTGATGATAATTATTGACAAACCTTTGCTTCTGAACAAATGTCAGCAGTCTGCACTTCCTGGATGTCTGTGACTGATGACACCCCGGCTGTAACTGTAGGCTGGAAGTATTTTCTGCTGTCTGTCTCCCCATTTTGTGTGTGTGTGTCATTTGTGGCACTATTCTCGGAACAATTTTCTTTGGGTTTTTTTGTTGTTGTTGGGGGGGGGGGGTATGCTTTTTCTGCGTCTGATGTCCTCATTCTGTACTGCATGATGATTTTGTTGAAAAGAAAACCTCAGCATTATTTATTGCCCTATATGTTGCAAAAACTCAATGATTTGTTAGTTATGGCTTGGTATTGGTTAAAGGAGAGCAACGTTTATGTGAAATTTCTGGATTAGGCACAATGAATTACATGTGTGTTGATGATGATAAAACAAAACTTAGTTTTCACGTGGTAGAAATATCTTTACTATCTTCCTTAGTGTATCCTGACCAGTGATACAGTATTCTCTACTTCTCAGTGCTCTCTAGTTTTTATATTTGCTGTAATCAGAATCTTGGCTTTCAAAAATCATCTTTCAATTAGATAACATATGCTCATAATATAAAGTACTGTAAAGTATCTAGGGGTCATTATTGACAACACACTCTCTATGCAAAAATTCATCACCCAGACCTGCCAGTCGTGCTTCTATCAATTACGGCGTATTAGTGCAATTCGAAAGTACCTGTCCACAGATGCAACATCAAAACTCGTGGCATCTCTCATTCTTTCACGTCTGGACTATTGCAATTCTCTTTTGGCTGGTCTGCCTGGTCTGCCAGCATCATCTATCCACTCCCTTCAACGTATTCAAAACTCTGCAGCTCGACTAGTCCTCAGAAAGAAAAAATCTGAGCACATTACCCCTCTCTTGCGATCTCTCCACTGGCTGCCTGTGCCACAAAGAATAAACTATAAGATCAGTACCCTCTGTTACAAATGTCTCCACAAAACAGCACCCTCCTACCTCTGTGAATGTCTCCACCTGTACACCCCTTCTCGTTCCCTTCGCTCTGCTGCAGATTCCTTGTGCTTACAAATACCTAGATTCAACCAGTCCACTGTTGGCCGTCGCTCTTTCTCTGTTTCTGGTCCATCGATTTGGAATGGCCTCCCTATCTCTCTTCGCCAAAGACCTTCTTGTGACACTTTTAAATCTGGCCTCAAGACATATTTGTTTCAAACCTAAGAATTTCCTCTCCTGTTTCATTTCATAGCTATCCCTGCTTTTCAACAGCCAAAGATTCCATCACCTTGCCAAAGTGTATAACCTGTGCATTTGGACTTGTTAGAACTATTACTTGCTATTGGTTGCATGACTGTGTAAGAATGAGTTGAGTGCAAGTGCTTTGATTTGTCTGTGCAAGATACAGCGCTATATAAGTTCCATTTATTATTATTATTATATGAGAAAGTCTTTCGAATGAGACTATAAGCCGAGGGCAACAGTGTCCCGTTTCTGACGTATTAGAATGAATACTACCCCGTGGGGATGCTGGCGGGGGAGGGGGGGGGCTGTCAGTATCTCCACCTTCTGGAAATTCTATACTAGAAATGTCCTCTTTCTTAGCCCTCTCTTTGTTTCTGCCTTATTCCTTTTCTTCCTGTCACCCCCTTCTTGTCTATTTTCTGCCCTCTTGATTAATTCTCCTGCCGTGTTTCCTGGAAAGACTTGAATGATAACAAATCTCTCTTATGCTGGAGTCAAATGTGCTGGGCCTGACTGGCAGGCGCTTCACGGCATCATGACGCATTTTCGCTCATAGAACAGGCGACAATAGTTGCTCTCTGAGCGTTCGACGACGACGACGACGAAGAAGAAGAAGAAGAAGAAGAAGAAGAAGAAGAAGAAGAAGAAGAAGAAGAAGAAGAACAAGAAGAAGAAGAAGAAGAAACAACAACAACAACAACAACAACAACAACAACAACAACAACAACAACAACAACAACAAGAAAAAGAAGAAGGAGAAGAAGAAGAAGAAGAAGAAGAAGAAGAAGGAGAACGGATACAAAGTTTCTGTCTTAACTTTGTTAAGTGCCAGAGCAGCTTCTGAATGTGCACGTGGTGTAGTTGCATGCAGTGCATGTGAAGTTCTTTGACGATCACACAGAGCGTCTTTTTTCTGACAGCCATGCAGACAGATGATTCATTATTAAACAACTTTGCATTTCTCACTCAGTGACAGATTTTGTTTGATCAATAACTGTTCGTTAGACAAGGTCAACCTCAAAAATGTTGTGGAGTTTAGGTCTCTTTAAATGATAGCATTGTTTAAAACGTAGTCCCCTTGTTATGTATATATTTCATTTGTTGTTGTTGATCTTTGCTTCCGTGCATTTTGTGGTGATTTTTTCTGTTTGATTTTAAAGGGATATTCTTTTCAGTTTAAGTATTAAAAGAGCAATTAACTTTAGAAGAAAATCTAGTATTGCTTGTTGAATTTTTTTTTTAATGCAACCCGTTATTTCTCAACGTCTTTCTGTCTTGTGTGTAATTTGAGTTCAACACAACTTCTGTCTAAAGGATCATTTTAGGGGGGAAAACCACAACGAATGATCAGAGAAGTGTTCCGTGAAGTGTGTCCAGGACTAGTGTTGTGTGCAGCACAGCGTCTGTGTCAGGCAGGCAATGCCTTCATCACCAGCATCAGCCAGGATGGCGGGCAAGGCTGTGGACTTTTTCGGCACACAGTGGTCTGTGCTTTGTCAACAGGATTACACAGACAGCCTGGCTGTGGGCTTTTTCTTCCCAGCTGCCTTGTTTCTGCAACTACATCTGTCAGTTAATGTCATGTTGTCCTCTTCTCTTCTATTCTCTTCAGAGGGCTGGATGCAAACCAAAAAACGTTAAATCCATTGCTGTGCTCATTAGACAGGTAGTGAAGTGCATGCAACTTGTGCAAGACAGATTGACTTGGAGACACATGGCACATCAACCCCAGTCTTCACACGGCACCTAATCCATCATCCATCCATCCTCCCATCCATCCATCCATCCATCCACCCATCCATCCATCCATCCATCCATCCATCCATCCATCCATCCATGCTTATTCTATTACACACTATAATTAAACTCCATTCGCTTGTGTGTTCATTTGTTTGTCCATTCTCGTTTCTTTTCTTTCAGAGAATGGAGAGAGAAATGTTTGTCTCTGTCTCTTGGCGACAAGACTTCCATCACTCTCGTGCTGTCTGGATTCTGTGCTGTTGCTGCAGTTCCTCTCCTCTTGTTTTGGGGATTTAAAAAAAAGCACGTGCATGGGAGAGGGAGGGAAAGAAACAGCAGCAACAGGACAGGGTGATTTATCATGGTAAATGAGATCAGTGCTCTCTTCCACTTCCTTCCTCCAAAAAGATGAAATGGGGTAGAACTAGAGCAGCGTTACTTCATTAGTTGTTACTGGCTGGCTTTTGTCACCCTCGAAGATTGAAGATTATCTCATTTCCTCTCAATTACACTCACGTAGGCACGTATGCACGCACACACACACACACACGCGCGCACACACACACGCACGGACGCACTCACACAACGTACGCATACACGTACACAGACACCATAAAAAGAGACAGATAGGGGTGTGTACAGGTACATAGTTTTAGATTTAAAAACAAAAATGAAAAGAGATGCATTTTTAAAATGATAAACTGGATGTCTCCCGCAGTATCCCAAATTTGCACCAAGTAAAACCTTATGTTCTTTTTGTCCTCTCTATGGCTTTTTTAGTCTGACATGAATAAGCGAGAATCTTGCGTTATATCTGTTTAAAAAAAAGGAACAAAACGTTTACTAAACCAAAGTGAAGGCATTATCCTTTCGCGGTCAGGTTGCATTCAATGTTAATCTGCCACATAAGCAGGAACTAACACTTCGGAACTGAAATCAGGAACGTTAGGCTCACGCGTCGTAATACTAAGGAAAAGTAGCCACCCTTCATTCCTTTGCTTGCGCTAGTTTTGCAGGTGAGAAACAGAGACGCCATGTGCGTAACACAATTTCAGAGCATGAAGAGAGCCTGCATTGGCGAGGGAGCTGGCCGCGGCAACGTTTAGCAAAAAAGGAACAAGAAAGGAAAAACACACAAACAAGCACACACACTGATAAGCTCATCAAGAAATAGCAGAAAAAGTGGCACAGTAGTGATGTAAACTCCCACCTTGGAGTACAAGCAACAAATAAAAGCTCTAGCATGTCTGCACAAACATTGACCTGGAAGATTTTAAAACCTCCATCCTTTTTATTCTCATTGGCAGAGATAAGATTCGAACTTGTGGCTTCAGAACCGTTAGGTTTTTCTTGGGTTGTTTTTTCCTTTTACAAATGAAAATAAAGTTGTCTTATCCGTTCAGCTTTCTATGTCTCCACAGTGAGCTGTTGAAGCAGGACTGACGTGTGAGGCATTGCAACATATCATGTTTATGCATGCCGCCTTCCCATGCCAGTCTCCTGAGAGCTGTGGATTGACGTCTGCTAGTCTGAAGGGACAGACCGAAGAAAGAAAACAAAAAGTCAGTACATCTCAAACTAGTTGTAACTGGTTTCAGTTGATATAGAGAAAGAGAGAGCGCAAAATATCAGATCAGTATTTTATGGATTTTTTTATTTTGTATTGCTTTTTTTTAGGGAGGAGGGGGTTGTTGTATAGTCTCATGGTAATGTCTTACAAAAAGAACTCAAGAAGGTAGCAAAAACGACGAAAAGCAGTTCCAGTCAAATCCTGTCTGTAGCCCTGCCAACCGCAGAGGCCATATTGCTTCATGGATGCAAGCCCCCTAAACCGTGATGGAACTGAAGGCTGCAGATGCAGTTAGCTCCTTGTCACTGCCGACAGTGACGCACTGATCTGTGATGGCATGCCCCTAAACAAGGCGACAGGAATAGCGCAATTACAGCAGGATGGGGAGAGGGCTGAGCAACACAAGAAACACATATTGGCGTAAAGGCAGAATTAATGTTATCGGGTCTGCTTCCCTGCACTTCACCGTCTGGTCATTGCGCAGATCTGCAGAAAAAGGAGAAATAGTGAGCTGTCTGTTTGAGAGAGAGACAGATAAACAGACAGATAAACAGACAGACAGAGGGAGAGAGAGAGAGAAAGAAAAAAAGAGAGGGGGGGGGGGGATTTTCATTTTTCTGAGGGTGATAGAATAAGTGCAAGACTTCTTGTATATCCAGCCCTCGGAGAAAAAAGTAATTACGTAAAAAGAGAGAAAGACAGAGAAAGACAGACAGACAGACAGGCAGAGGTGGATTATTATGCAGTATGAATTTTTGGTTAATTATCAGGAGGCTACGAAGCAATGTCATTTTATTTCTGTGGATGTCTTCTTCACATCATGCAGCCAACAGTTTTTCTCTGCACACTGTCTCCCTCCCTCCATCTGCAGCCAGCTGTTTGGGAAGTTCCATCTTGTCTGAGGAATGAATGGCTGTTGCCAGATGCTCTGCATGATTGTCTGCAAGATTTATGGAGGGGTCAATGGGCTCTGCTGAGTTTTTACTGATGGGTCCAGTCTGTTTGTCTGTCTGTGCCCAGTGACGTCTGCATATGGTCTTATACATGAATGAGTTTACAACTGATGTAGCATTATATATATATGTTGTAGCTGTTCCGGGTGTTTTATGTATGGCAAACGGGCGTTTGTGTATCTTCATATCGATTTTCCATTTGCCCTTGCTGTAAGAATTGTTTTATTCTTCCTGCAAAGCTTGAATCTGACAAGTTGCTTTATGCTTTCATGTCAAGTATGCTCGCTCGTAAAAATTGCAAATCTGCTGTTGCTGAACAGAAATCAACAGTGTGTAGATATTTCTGCCTTTGTGTGACAGATCACATTCACAGTCATGGTGAAAATGGAAAGCATTTTTCTCCATCTCTCTTGATCTTTTTTTGGGGTGTCACTTGTGACTGTGTTCCTGGAACAGTTTCAATTGTTGTTTGCTTTTCGTGTGTATGATGTCGTCAACCACATCCCAATAATTGTTCTTTGATGACTTTGCTTTAAAAAACAGTATTATTGGTTGCATTTGCACTTCAAAAACTCAGATATTTGCTGTGTCCGGCATGATATCGACCAAGGGAGAGTTTTATTGATGTAAAAGTCCGGATCAGACAGGATGAATTGCTTCGAAATAACGACACAACAGACCTTCCTTTGCATGCCCAAGGCCTGTCTTAATCCCTCACGGCCTCATCAGACTGTCCTCATCAGCAGCACATCCATCTCTCTGTCTCAGCAGTGCTTTGTGTCCTTGGTGTTTGGTTTCATCAAAACCTCGGCTGTCATCGTCAGCTGGCAAACAGGTCATTTACGCTCATTTACTTTGCGCTGCGTAAAATCAGTCCTAGTTACACACTAGGGAAACCATAAACCCAGGCAACTGCCCACTGCAGCTGAATATCAATAGAACACAGGCAGCAGGTCACACTGGAGCAGTTATTGTTCCAGACAGTAGGTAAGATAAGAGAAAAAGGATGGTTCATGTAAACAAGAAAAAAAACCACAAAAAATAAAGTTTGGGGTTGTTTGTTTTTGTTTTGGTTTGGTTTGGGGCCAATGAAGAGAGGCATGTGAAGCACTCACTTTACAAAAATTAAAAGAGAAAAAAAGGGGGGAAACGATAAAAGAACACCCACCCACTCGTAAAAGATGGTTCTCCGTGACCTGCATGCAACTGAGGCCTAAAACAATTAGTCCTAGCTGATATTTCTCTTTAGAAAAGCCATTCAGACCAAGAAGTTTGGGGCTTTGGTGTTTTCACTGATGGATCATTGCAAACTTCTGTTCTTAAAGGCACACTGAAGTATCCTAAGCTGTGAAGTAGCAACAGAGTGCCATCTTACTCATCTTCCGCTCTTCCAAATCTAGATTTGTGTTTGGTTTGCTTAATTCTCATCACTAGTGTTGTTTCTGACAGATTAGGGTGATAACAAAGTTTCTACCTGAACATTGTTAAGTGCTAGTGCTGCTTCTGAATGTTTACGTGGTGTAATTGCATGCAGTGCATGTGAAGTTCTTTGGTGGTCAGAAACAGCATCTTTCTGTCTTCCAGCCCTACAGAGGATTCCTGATTCAACAACACTGAAAGTTTCACTGTATAAATCCTTATTTACACGAGGCCAACTGCATTTAATGAGAGAAAAATGATAATTCTCCTCCATTGATTCCTGTCTTCGCTGTACTTCCCTACAGACTTCATGAGTCCTCATGCCACAGGATTGGGTGATGTTGCCACTGAGAGCAGCTGGCCTTGAAAGACAGTGTTGATAGGGCCAGTTCTTTTTCTAGTTTCGTAGGGCATGGTCTAGAGCATGCATATCTCAATTTCCTTTACTGTATTAGTAATAGAAGATTTCTTATGTTCCCAATTCTTTTAGTACGCCTTTGTGTGTTCTTCTGTCCGTCCAACTGACCTTGAGCAGTCTTCTAAAAAGAAAAGCTCATCTCAGCTGCTTCAATTCTTTTGTCATCGTCTTTTCTTGATGTCCAGGATCCTCAGCCATGATTATAACGTGACGAGCCATACAACACCACTTTTGTCTGAAGGGATCATTTTAGGGGGGTGGGGTGGGGGGAAACCACAACGAATGATCAGAGAAATATTTCCTGAAATGTGTGCAGGACTAGTGTTGTGTGCAGCACAGCGTCTGTGTCAGGCAGGCAATGCCTTCATCACAAGCATCAGCCAGGATGGCGGGCAAGGCTGTGGACGTTTTCGGCACACAGTGGTCTGCGCTTTGTCAACAGGATTACACAGACAGCCTGGCTGTGGGTTTTTCTTCTTCCCTGTTGTCTGGTTTCTGCTAGAGAACTCTCCATCACTGTCATCTAATCCTCTTTCTTCTGTTCTGTGCTTTGTCACGGTTTTAAACCAACAGAAAGAGAAGTGCTTTACTCTGTTTCTTGGCTTCAAGCTTTCCACCGTGTGGCATATTGATCCCCTGCCAGTTCTCCACTTAATCTGCTCTTCGGGGGAAAATGTGCACAGGAGGGGAAAACCATATGAAAGGAAGGGAGGGAAAGGAACTGGCAGCGACAGGGAAGAATGATTTGTCTTCAAGTAATTCGGTAAATGAGATCAATGCACTGCGCACACTTCCCTCCTAAAAGTTGTGTGGGGTAAACTGGACATTCGTTGAAAAGAATGCAGTTTCCTTGTTAGCTAAAACCCTTTTCTTAGCCACAAAGAATATCAAATTTTCCGTTTTATTTTTGCTTACAGAAAACAAGCAAAACAATGAAACAAGATAAGCAAGCTAGCAACCCCCCCCAAAAAAAACCCCCCAAAAAAACAACAACAACAAAACTCAAAAAAATCAGAGAAAAACAAGCAAGGATCAAGATGTCACAGGCTGGATTATGCAGGATCACTTACCACTTTCGCGCTTGCTTTCTCTCAAATGAAAAACTCGAACACCAAATTCAATGAAAACAAAGTGCATTTAAAGAATGAAAGCATGGAATATCTAATAAAATCTCTAATTAATTCAGGCACTCGTACATACACACAGAATGAACAGTTTACCGCAACAATAAAAACGACGGCGATGAAGATAAACACAACCGAGGAAGCGATATCGTGAATAACACACACGAATAACCACCACCACCACCACTTCTTACACCTCAGCACAGGCCGTTGTAGTCGCAGCTGCTGAAGAAACTCACACAACTCCACACACCCCATCTCCCTCAACGAGGGTGCTACACCGTCCAGTGCAGCCACACGCAGGCTAGGTAGAGGCAGCGCTGCACAAAACCAGAAGACAGGGGACAGCACAGCGACGATGACGACCAGTCACGATGAGGAACGTCCGTCCACCGAGTGCAACAGTCACAGGCGTGGCACTGCTCCGGCAGAATCAGCCTCTGGATGCTGCAGTCCTCCGGAACACTGCCAGCTCCTGACACTGGAACTGCACATAGACCTCGCTGAGTCTGTGACTACAAATGTTGAGGTGCTCTCACACACACAAAATGCAAAGGATATTAGTCTGCAGGCTCCTGACACTGGAACTGCACATAGACCTCGCTGAGTCTGTGTCCACAAATGTTGAGGTGCTCTCACACACACAAAATGCAAAGGATATTAGTCTGCAGGCTCCTGACACTGGAACTGCACATAGACCTCGCTGAGTCTGTGTCCACAAATGTTGAGGTGCTCTCACACACACACAAAATGCAAAAGATAAATTACTGCAGATACATGAGCAAGCCTGACTCCCCAGTCGAAAATTATTTCTTTAACACTTTGTATTGTGTGGATCTGAAACGTGACATCCTTGTTAGATAGATGACTTAATCTTCCCCCCCCCCCCCCCATTCTTTCAATATTACCTGCACCTTTGCAAGGTAAGGTAAGGTAACAGTGTGTGCTCGCACGCACGTAAGCACACACTATAAAGTCTCCAGCATAACCTGATATATTTCACTTTCCATTAGAGCTCCACCGACCAGGAAGGCCACATGAGAGCTGTCACCGTAATGATGACACTCACAGCAACTCCAACAAGGTTCATCACTTGTCCCACTGTAATTGCACTTCAGAAATAGTTAGCAAAATGGTGTCCACTCTGGCCTCTCTAACTTCACAATCTATGCATCTGTGTATGGATGTGTGTGTGTTGTGTGTGTGTGTGTGTGTGTGTGTGTGTGTGTGTGTGTGTGTGTGTGTTAATTTTTCATCTATTTAAATGATCTTTTCCAGGAATAATGAACAAGCATGCGTATGAATTTTTGTTACATCTAGTCCACGCAAGTATGCTGTTTCGTAGATTTTGTCATCCGTTTCCACCGGCATAATGCGTGCGCGCGTGTATGTGCGTGTGTCTGTGTGTGTACGTTTGTATGTGTGTCTGTCTGTGTCTGCATCTGTCTGTTTGTGTCTGTCTCTCTCTGTGTTTGTGTGTCTCTCTGTGCTTGTGTCTCTCTGTGTCTGTCTGTCTCTCTGTGCTTGTGTCTGTCTGTCTGTCTGTCTGTCTGTCTGTCTGTCTGGAGTGTGTGTGTCAATGTGGAGATGCTCTGAGGGATGTAAGAATAGCGCTAGGTCTCATTACTGCCCGCTGTGGCCTGTCCCTGATGTCTTCCTCTCTCTGCCAGTCTGACAGTCTGACAGTCTGAAGTCTGACAATCTGAAGTCTGACAGTCTGAAGTCTGACAGTCTGAAGTCTGACAATCTGAAGTCTGACAGTCTGAAGGTTGGCCCATCCCAGACTTCCCCCTCCACCCCCCCCCCTTTCCCCGGGGAATGTCATTAACTCCACCACTGTCCCTGTCTGCTTTCAATGCTCAATTTTAGTCTGCGTCTCTCTCTCGCGCCC
>CM054147.1:5121053-5131053 GCA_028751875.1 Rapana venosa | reverse complement strand
CCTGTAGACTTCCAGTTGCGCTTTGAAAGTTAAAGTAGATTGTGTCCTGTCTCCCTCTGTCTCTCTGTCTGTCTCTCTCTGTCTGTCTCCCTGTCTCTGTCTCTCTCTGTGTTTGTGGCTCTGATTCTGTCTGTCTGCCTGTCTGCCTGTCTCTCTTTCACATACACACAGAGAGAGAATACACACACAAACACACACACACTCTCTCTCTCTCTCTCTCCCTGTAAATAGATAGATAGATAGATAGATAGATAGATAGATAGATAGATAGATAGACAGACAGACAGACAGACAGACAGATAGATAGATAAACAGACAGACAGACAGACAGACAGACAGATAGATAGATAGATAGATAGATAGATAGATAGATAGATAGATAGATAGATAGATAGATAGATAGATGATAGATAGATAGATAAACTTTGACAGACAAAAGAGAAAAGGGAGTTGGCAAAGGAATGTGCCAGAAGTCCATTAGAAACGGTCCAGCGAGACAGGACAGACACGTTCAGAAGATCAGCAGTCCATCTTGACTGGAGACCTCGCAGTGCTGTAGACAGGACAGGGCATTTCACACTACAGTGGCCTAGCTCTTGGAAGTGCGCAGACGACAGGGGTAGGGTGGGAGTGGGAGAGGGGGGGGGGGGGTAGAGGATTCATGTGATCATGCTTTATCATATTTCATTTGATTTCAATATGAACATGATGAGCATTTTGTGTTATTTGAGTGTATTGAGTTGTTGTGTAGGTAATGTGTACGGCATAGAAGAATGTAGTACCTTTTAAAGACTTTCATATGATCTCTTTGTTTTTCTGTTGTTTCTGTGAAGAGTGTTGTTTTGTTGTTGTTTTGTTGTTGTTGTTGCTGCTGCTGCTGTTGCTGTTATTTTTGTTGTTATTATTATTACTGCTATTACTACTATTATTATTATTACTATTATTATTATCTTCCCGCGCTTTGATTTGTCTGTGCAAGATTCAGCGCTATATAAATTCCATTTATTATTATTATTATTATTATTATTATTATTATTATTATTATATTATCGTCGTGGACGCCGTTTTTTTATTTATCCCCATCTGCGCTCATGTGTGCGCGCTCATGCATACGCGAGCACGCGTGCACGTATATGTGTCTATGCGTGTCTACGTTTGTCTATGTGGGTGCATGTGCATCTATGTGTGGGAATGTGTTGTCTATGTGTCTATGTGTCTATGTGTGTTTATGTGTGTCTGTGTGGGAATGTGTGTGTATGTGTGTGTATGTGTGTCTATGTGTGTCTATGTGTGGGGAATATGTGGGCATGTGTGCGTACGTATAGATTTCTTTTCGGTTCGGGTTTGGACTTGGGGTGGGGGGTGAGGGGGGGTAGAGCGAGAATGGAAGTATGGAAGTGGGGGTGGTAAGGGGAAAAGCGGCGCTTTGTTTATGTCTATTGATTATCCATCACTGCAACCTCACAGGAGAGACAGAAAGACAGACAGACAGAAAGAAAGACAGACGTAGACAGACAAACAGAAAGACAGACAAATATAAAGAAAAACAGAAAGACAGACAAACAGAAAGACATTCAGAAAGACAGAAAGACAAATAGACAGACAGACAAAAATAAAGGCAGACAGTAAGACAGACAGATAGAAAGACAGACAGACAGACAAACAGAAAGACAGACAAACAGACAGACAGACGGACAGATAGAAATACAGACAGAAAGTCAGAGAGACAGACAGACAGACAGACAAACAGACAGACAGAGTGGAGACACAGGGCGATCTATGGCGTAGGTCAAGGTGGCCTGACCTCTGAAGACCCTTCCCACCAGACCCAGACCCTTCTCGAGGTCACTCGCCACCAGGGCGACTAGCATGTTTTCGCAGGCAAACCTATCCCCTGCCCTACCCACCCACCCACTCCTACCACCCCCGCCCCCTTTATTTATTTATTTCAAACTCAAATTCCACCCACCCACTCCTACCACCCCCATCCCTTTATTTATTTATTTATTTCAAATTCAAATTCAAATTCAAACACTTTATTATCTCAGAAACAAAGAAATTCATTTTTAATGCATTTATTCTTTTATTTGTTCATTTATTCTTTTATTTCGAGGATAATGGAATAAGCATTCATGAGATTTTTTTTTAATCCAGTACGCGTGTGTACGCAGTTTTGTAAATGTTTTAATCCTTTTCCACCGGCACACAATGGCCTACTCTTCCGAAAAGCGGAACGGGTTTTAAAGTGTGCGCAAGATGTTCTGCATGCGTTCGCACTCGAGATCTCGGTTTAGTCTCAGCCGAATGACTTTTGCGTGGTGTGTGTGTGTGTGTGTGTGTGTGTGTGTGTGTGTGTGGTGTGTGTGTGTGTGTGTGTGTGTGTGTGTGCATGTTTACGTTTCTTGCATCTTTGTGTCTGTATGTGTATCTGTTTGTCTGTGTCTGTGTGTATGTGTGTTTTGCGCGAGCTTAAACATACATGCGCTCTCTCGCAAGTATAGTATAAAATGTGCCTGCAAGTATTCACACATGTTCGTGTCCATGAACATATGCGCGTGTACGCGTGGATAGCATTCGGTCTTCCTGACACTTCCTAATATGACAGAAAGATTCATCGAAGAAAAAATGTCCTTTCCTAATTTTATCCAAAGCTCAAGAATGATCTTGTCCCACCCACTCATCTTCCCACTGTTGCTGTTTATCCTATAGTTCGGATCCTTTTTTTTTCTTCGCTTTATGATGGAGACAGACAGCCAGACAGAGACAGACACAGAGAGAGACAGAGAGTGTGATGGAGACAGGGAGAGACAGAGAGAGGGAAAGAGACAGAGAGGAGGAGGAAGAGGAGTAGAAGAAGAAGAAGAAGAAGAAGAAGAGGGAGGAGAGAGAGGAGAAGAAGAAGAAGAAGAAAAAAATACAGATAGAGAGAGACACACACATAGACAGACACAATGAGAGAGAGACAGAGACAGAGAGAGGGGGGGGGGGGGGGAATCAATGAATGCTGAAGGTGGTTGTGGCTTGAAAGGCTGTCTTCATGTCTTCATGCTGTGTTTCCATTAGGTCTTGATAGCTTTTCTTTCACCTCATCTTGTTAACTAAAGAGGGAGAGCAATTTTTTTATTTGGCCAATGTCTCTGTCTCCACGTCTATTTCTGTCTGACTCTGTCTCTACATTTCTGTCTTTGTTTCTGTCTGTCTCTGTCTATCTGTCTGTCTGTCTGTCTGGATCTATCTATCTATAATAATAATGATAATAATAATAATACTAATGTATGGAATTTATATAGCATTTATATATCTATCCATCTGTCCATCTGTCTGTCTATATGTCTATCTACCTATCTGTCTGTCTCTCTGTCTATCTATCTATCTGTCTGTATCAGTCTATCTGTTTATCTATCTATGTAGCTAGCTAGCTATCTAGACTGTTCATCTATCTATCTATCTATCTACCTACCTATCTATCTATCTATCTATCTATCGCTTTCTCTCTCCCTCCATCCGTTCCCCGTCCTTCTCTCTATTTCTCTGTCTCTGTCTTTCTGTCTGTCTCTGTGTGTCTCTGTCTCACACACACACACACTCTCTCTCCTCTCTCCTCTACTCTCTCATCTCTCTCTCTCTCTCTCTCTCTCTCTCTCTCTCTCTCTCATCTCTCTTCTCTCTCTTATTGATTATCCTCGAATTAATGAAATGGATTGTATTTGCTCTCCCTCTCTCTCTCCCCCCTCCCCCTTCCTCCCTCTTCCCCCTCCTTTTCCCCCCCTCCCTTTTTTCTTCCCCCCTTTGTCTTTTCACGCTGCTTCTCCCTTTATCAGGGAACCTGTAAAACTAACCGGGGGTAAGATAAACCGTATCGCTTTATCGACCTTTCATTTTTTTCTTCTTTTTTTTTGCTTAAACTACAAATATTTTTTATTTTTTTTCTCTTTTTTCCTTAAAATTCTTCAGGGGAATAAAGTTAAAAAATTTAAAAGAACAAAAGGGGGGAAAAAATGTAAAAGGGGGGAAAAAAAGGGAAGAAAAAAGGGGGGGGAAAATGGGGGGGGGGGGGGGGGGGAAAAAATAAGATTCAAGGGGGCTAAGTGGAAAAAGAAAAAGGGGGGAAAAAAAATGGGGGTAAGAAAAAAAACCCGCTCAAATATTTTCACTAAAGGGCCACCCTTCATAATTAAACGCACCCCCAAAACAGACCCCAAACATCGTTTCTTTTTCCTGTCTGTTAAATTTTCAAACCTTTTCATTTTTAATTCTTTTCTAAATTCTGTTTCTCCTCAAAAATACCTCTTTTATTCGGCTTTTTCCATAATTAATTTTCTTTCTTTCTCTTCCTTCCTCCTCCCCTCTCCCCCTCTCTCCTCCTCCTCCCTCCCCCTCTCTCTTCTCTCCTCTCTCTCCCCCTCTCCTTCCCCTCTCTCTCTCCCTCTTCTCTTCCTCCCTCTCCCCTCTCCCCTCCTTCCTCCTCCCTTCTCTCTTGTCTGTCTGTCGTCGTGTCTGTCTCTCGTAGCTCTGAAGTCCCCTTCCCCTTTTTCGTTCTGTCTGTATCTGTCTTTGTCTAGCCCTTTGTCTGTTCTCCTGTCTGGCCTGTCTGACTGTCTCTCTGCCTGCCTGTCGTCTCGCGTCTGTCTCTCACATTCTCTCTCTCTCTCTCTCTCTCTTCCCCCCTTCTCTCTTCTCTCCTCTCTCTTCTCTCTCTAATTTCATGTACACAAATCACATACAAACAAACACACACACACTAAAAAAACACTCACACACACCACTAAAACCACACACACACTCACACAAACAACACTACACACACATTAAGCTATTTTTTTGAAGGTTTTGGGCTAACAAAATTTTTAAAAAAAAACTGCGTACACGGGGGTAAAGGGATTGTTTAAAAAAAAAAAACAACAACCTATGAGCGCTTATTTCATTATCCTAAAGATAATGAAAAAAGTAAAATTTAAAAAAAAATAAAGCAAAACAAAACACAAAAACCCACGCACGCACCACACCCAAAACGCACACCCACACAACACACAAAAACACACACACACACACACACACCCCTCTCTCTTTTCTTTTGGCGCCCATCGACCCATGATGACTGTCCTCATTGCTGAGTCTTCGTCTTATGTGGCACGGAGATGGCTGGTTAAGCCAATCCTTGATGGGGCAGACGGGGTGCATTTGGGGGGCAAGGAAACTGTCCGGGGGTTCGGGGTTTGGGGTGGTTGACACCTTTCTCCAGCTCTGCTGCATCCATCACTCCCTCTTCCCCTCGAAGTTGTCTTTTCGCCCGGAGGTTGGGGGCGCGCCAACCTGGTTTTCCCATAAAAAAACGCCCCGCTTTTTGGGGAAGGGATGTCACCGTGTTTGGGGTTGGACTTCACGCAGTCCTTAAATCTTTTGCGTGGTCTCCCGGGGTTTCCCTTCCCCAAGTCAGTTCGCCATACATAGCTGCTTAGGCACCTTTTTGGTCGCCCCATCCGGATCACGTGACAACCCATCGAAGCGGCTTCAGTTTTATGGCCCCCCTCGAATCGGTATCCCGCTCTGTCCAGGCCCTCGAGGTTTGTGATCCGGTTTCCCAGGGATTTCAAATTGCCCGCAGGTTTCTCATGTGGAACTTCTCCAGCTGCTTCCAGTTCTTTTGTACACCGTCCTGCTCGCTCCATAGATAGGCTGGTGAGGGACGAGGGCTCTGACCCTTGAGCTTTGGGGAAAGCTGGATTTTGTGCTGGTTCAAGCCGAGCTGGAGGCGCCCAAAGACTTGACTGGCCTTGCAGATCCTAGCGTGATTTTTTTTTATCCAGGGTGTTATCATTGCTGATGGATGGCCGAGGTATCTGAAATAAACCCTATTTTTAGGGGGGTGTCCCCAATGGAGATAGAGGGGGGAGGGGGGGCTGAGCGGGCGCTGGCTGAAATAGCCCCTTTTCTTCCCCCGAGGCTGATAGTGACCCCAAAAAGGCGAGAGGCTTTGCGTTTCGTGATACTGTAGGAAAACTCTTTGTTCCATGAAGCACATTCATCAGCAAAAAGTTTTCCCAGAATGATCTTCTCTAAAACCCTTTGGCCCTGGCATTCATCGGCGGAGGTCAAACAGGACCTCAATCGATCGCGGTATCCCCCAAGGTCTGGGCCTTTGAAGCGTGATTGAGGACCAGGTGAAAAAAAGTTGAAAAGGGCTGGGCCTAGCCGCACCCCTTTTTTGACCCTTTACTGATATTGAAAAGGCCTGATACTTTCTCCACCCGAGGAATCTGCCCATCAGTTGTATAAAACGGCGAGATTTTGACGAACTTTTTGGGGCTCCAAATTTTTGGATAGGATGATCCAGGGGGCCCTTTCCCCTGTTCACTGTGTCAAAGGCCGGGGGGTCAAAGAAGACCACATAAAAGCCCATGTTTTGTCTGGGCATTTCCCTGCACTTGTCGGAGGAGAAGACCAGCCCCACAGGCGCTTTTTGGGGCGAAATCCCACACTGTTTTCCGGCAGGTTTCCTTCGGAAATTTTTCCCTTAAAGGGGTTGAGGGGGAAATCCGAGCCAATATTTTCCCGCAAAAGAAAGGAGGGGGATGCCCCCGGAATTGCCGCAGTCAGCCTTATCCCTTTTTTAAATAGGGGGACACAGTGGCATCCCGAATCTTTTTGGGTTTTTTTTCCCCTTTGGGGGGAGGGAGGAGGGGGGAAAAGCGCAAACATCCCCGATTTTCCCGGGTTCCTAGTTGCTTTTCCTAGCTTTCATTTTTTGGGTTTACCCTAGGGTTTTGGGGGGGGAGGCGGGGTTCACTTTTGGGGCGTAAGGGGGGGGTTAAGGACCCCGTTAGGACAAAACTCCTCCACCATTACCCCAAAAACACACCCCCCAAAACCCCCCACAACACCCCAAAACCACAAAAAAAAAAAAACCCCCCCCCCCCCCAAAAAAAACCCCCCAAAAAACCCCAGTTTGGGTTGGGGGGGGGGGGGGGGGGGGGCGGTTGATGGGGGGTTTTTGGGGGGGGTTTTTTTTTTGTTTTGGGTTTTTGGGTGTGTTGTTTTGTCCGCTTCCCCGTTTTTTTGTGGGTGTGTTGGGGTTGTTGTTGTGTGTGTTGTTTTGTGTGTGTGTTTGGTGTGTTTTTTGGGGTTGTGTTTGTGTGTTTTGTTGGTGTGGTTTGGGGGTGTGTTTGTTTTGTTGTTGGGGAAAGTTTGTTGTGGTTTTTGGGGGTGTGTGGGTGTTGTGTTTGGGGGGTTTTTTTTTTGTGTGGGTGTGTGTGTGTTGTGTGTGTGTGTGGTTTGTGTTATTCCCCTTTTATTGTTTTTTTTGGGGGGTGTGTGTGTGTGTGGTGTGTGTGTGGTGTGGTGTGTTGTTGTTTTGGGGGTTTCTAGTTTTTTTGTTTGTTTTTTTTTTATTGGTGTGTGTGGGGTGGGGTGTTGTTGTGGGTGTGTGTGTGTTTTTTTTCCCAATCGTGTGTTTTTTTGGGTTGTGTGTGTGTGTGTTTTTTGGGGTTGTGTTGGGGGGGGGGGGGTGTGGGTTTGTGGTCTGTATTATGTCGCTTCCAATCGATTTGTTTTTTTTTTGGGTTTTTTGTGGTGGTGTGTGTTTTTTTTTGGGGGGTGGTTTTGGGGGTGTGTGTGTGTGGGGTGGTTTGTGTTTGTTTGTGTGTGTGTGTGTGTGTGTGTGTGTGTGGGGTTTTTGTTGGGTTTTTTTTGTTTATTTTTTGGTTTCCCCGTTTTTGGGTTTTTTGGTTGGGGTGTGGGTGTGGTTTGGGTGTGTGTGTGGGGGGGGGTGTGTGGTGGTTTGGTGTGTGCTGATTTTTGTCCGCTCACATCGATGTGTTTTTGGGGTTTTTGGGTTGTTTTGGGGGGGTTGGGGGTTTTTTGTTGGGGGTGTGGGGGGGGGGGGTTTTTGGGGGGGGGGGGGGGGGGTTTTTGGTGGTGTGTGTGGGTTTTTGTGTTCCCTGTGTGTTTTGTTTTTTTGTTTTTGTGGTGTGTGTGTGTTTTTGTGGGGGGGTTTTTTGTGTTGTTGGTGTGTTGGTGTTTTGTTTTGTGTGTTTGTTGGGGGTGGGGGCGGGTGGGGGGTGGGGGGGGGGGGGGGGGGGGGGGTGGGGGGTCTGTAAAGGAAAGAGGGGGTGGGGGGGGGGGATGGGGGGGGGGGTGGGAAAAAAAAAAAGGGGGGGGGGGGGGGGGGGGGGGGAGGGGGGAAAAGGGGGGGGGGGGGGGGGGGGGGGGGGGGGGGGGGGGGGGGGGGGGGGGGGGGGGGGGGGGGGGGGGGGGGGGGGGGGGGGGGGGGGGGGGGGGGGGGGGGGGGGGGGGGGGGGGGGGGGGGGGCGGGGGGTGTGGGGGTTGGGGGGGGGGGGGGGGGGGGGGGGGGGGGGGCCCTTTTGGGGGCCCCCCCAAAAAAAAAAAAAAAGGGGGGGGGGGGGTTTTTTTTTTTTAAAAGGGGGGGGGGGGGGGGGGGGGGGTTTTTTTTTAAAAAAAAAACCCCCCGGGGGGGGGGGGGGAAAAAAAATATAAAAACACCCCTCAAGAAAAAAAAAAAAGGGGGGGGGGGGCAAAAGGGGGCCGGGGGGGGGGGCCAAAGCCCCAAAAAAATAAATTAAAAACCTGCAAAAAAAAAAACACGGGGGAAAAAAAAAAACCCCCAAAAATATTCCCCAAAGAAAAACCCACCCCCAAAACCCCCAAAAAATTTTAAAACTTTTTTTTTTTAAAATGTTTTTTATTTTCAAGTTTCCCCCTTTTTCCCAGTTTCCCCCAAAAAAAACATTTGGGGGAAAAAACAAGGGGTTCGTTTTGGGGGCCCCCCAAAAGGGGGTTTTTTGGTTTCTTGATGGGGAAAAAAAAAGGTTGGGCCCCCCTTTTAATAAAAAAAAATTAAAAAAAAAAAAAATTTTAAAAAAAAAAAGGGACAAAAAAAAAAAAAGGGGGAAAAAAAATTCAAAAAAAAAACAGGGGAAAAAAAAAGGGAAAAAAAAAAGGGGGGGTTTTTTTAAAAAAAAGGAAAAAGGGGGGGAAAAAAAAAAAAAAAAAAAAAAAAAAAAGAGGAGAAAAAAAAGAAAAGAAAAAAACGAAAAAAAGAAAAAGAAAAAGGGAAAAAAGAAAAGAGGAAAAAAAAAAAAAAAAGAAAAAAAGAAAAAAAGAAGAAAAAGAAAAAAAAGGAAAAAAGGAAAGAAAAAAAAAAAAAAAAAAGAAAAAAAAAGCAAAAAATAGGGAAAAAAAAAAAGAAAAAAAAAAAAAAAGGGGGGAAAAAAAAAAGGGGGGCCCTTTTTAAAAAAAAATTTTCCCCCCCGGGGTTTTTTTTTTTTTTTTTAAATCCCCTTTTTTTTTTTTAAACAAATGTCTATTCCGAAAAGAAACAGTTGTACACACATCTATATGGAGCAGCAACAAGCTCATACTCCATCATCAAGCAAAACGAAATATTCTGTTTGTGTTCATGTAAAGCGATGTGGATGGGTGACCGTTTGTGCGTCTTAGCTTCAGTACAGTTCCCCCAGTTCACCCAGCTTTAAATGGGTACCTGCCCTCTTTAGGATCAGGGAAGGTAAAGCAGCGAGGGAGAGGATATGGGCGCCGCCCTCAATATGCTGGCCCTGGAGAAGCTGAGGTCTCTGAAGCCTCACTCCCCAACGACCACATAGATTATTAGAACACCTTTACCTTTTTTACTTTAAAGCGATGTGCTAAGCACTTTTTAAAATGATTTCCAGTTACTTTTTGACCAGATATGCGCAGTTGAAGGTCTTAATTCAGTTAACGACGAGGGTTCACTTAACGACACTACAGAAGGCATGAAAACAGTTCATGCTGTGCACTATGGTGTTTTGTTTGTGTTTTTTCTCCATGGGAAAATAACCTTGGAAGGTTTGGGGCTTTTCTTGTTAATGGTAGTATAAACACACTCACTCCCGAGAAAAAAAAAGAGGTAGAAAGAAAAAGAACAGAAAAGAACAGAAAAAAGAAAGAAAGAAGGCAGAAAGAAAGAAAAGACGGAATGCAAACCAAAAAACAAGAAAAGAAA
>CM054147.1:5111053-5116053 GCA_028751875.1 Rapana venosa | reverse complement strand
CAGAAAGTAAAGTAATTTGTGTGTCGGGGGGGGAAGGGTTCTATGTTTTTTTTTTTTTTTTTTTTAATTTTTTAAAACATTTTTTATTTAAATTTTGTGTGTGGACGTGAGCGCGCACGCGTCGGGGGGCTTGAGTTTTGTGTGCGTGAAATATGTTTTATGTGGAAATTTTGTTTTTTAAATGTTTTTTCCCTTATCGATTTTTTTTTTTTTTTTTTTTTTTTTTTTTTTTTTACGGGTTTTAATTTTATGGTAAAACGAGGGCAAAAATGTTGTGTCTTAGTTTTAACCCATTCCGAAATTTGTTTTGGGTTAGATGGCTTGATGAAAAAACCCAATGTTTGGGCTTTTTTAATGTACCATCGGGAAAATTTAAAATTTTGACTTGACTTGACTTACGCCCCGACGCGTGCACACACACGGGAAAGGGGGTTTGCCTTTTGTTGGGGGTTTTTGAACTTTGCGTTCGCAATCTGACGACCCGGGTTTGAAAATTCCCCTTCAAGGGGGTATTTTTCCCCTTTGGGGGTTAAAATCGTGAAGGGTCCACTCTCCCCCAAAATCCTTTGGATGAGAAACCCATAAACCGGGGGCCCCCTGTTTCGAAGCAAGCAGAAAATCTTGCGCACACGTTAAATCCTGTTTCGCTTTGTAAGAGTAGGCGATTTGTGCCCGGGGGGAAAAGTTTAGGAATTTACCCAAAACCAATTTCACACGGGGAATTGGGGTGTTAAAAAAAACACATAAGTGCTATTCCATTTTCCTGATATAAAAAAAATAAACAACACACAACCCCACACACAAAACACCAAAACACACACACACAATCACACACCACCCTTTTTTCCGGTCCTGCCTTGAAAGGGCAGTTTTTCATGAGGTTCGTATTTGGTTTCTCGTAGCTTGGGCCCCCCATATCTTAGTTTCCCCCTTGTGGGGATGCCCGGGGGTTGTCCATATAAATTTTTTCCCAAAACCCCTAGAAAAATTTGTGCTAGGAATGTCCCTTTTCTGTCCCTTCCCCCAGCATTTTGCCCCAGGAAAAAAACTTCGTTTCCTTTCCTTTTTTAATGTAAGAAGTTTTCTTCTTTTTCCCCGCTGTGTAAATTTTTTCTTTTATTTGGCCTTTTTGTGACCAAAATGAGTTATCAAGTGTAAAAATTTTTTAAATGCACTCGCTTCAGTTTCCCGGGGTTTTTAACCCACGGGCTCTGTGAAAATTTTCCCCTCTTGTTGTGAAAAATTTCCCCTTTGTTTTTGAAAATTCCACCCTTTTCCCCTCTTTTTGAAAATTCCATTTGTTTTTTGAAAAAATTTCCCCCTTTTTGAAAATTCCCCCTCTTTTTTCGTTTTTTAGCAGACTCGGTTTGTTCCCCGCTATGGCCAAAATGCCCCGTGTGTGTGTGTGTGTTGTGTGTGTGGTGGGGTGTGTGCGTGTGTGCGTGCGTGCGTGCGTGGTGCGTTTCGTGCGTGCGGGCGTCGTGCGTGCGGGTTTTTGTGGTGTGTGTGTGTGTGTGTGTGTGGCGGAGATGGGGGGGGGGGGGGGGGAGTGCTGTTATTTTTTGTGTTTGTTTTTTGTACGTTTATTGAGGGGAAAAACAGCTAACTGTGGCCGTTGGGTTTTACCTTTTGGGAATTTTGTGGGGAATCGTTAAAAGTTGCTGCCGCTCTTTTAGTGATCGATGGCTGTCGAGGGGTTTTAGCCAGCCAAATCGTGTCCCTTTTTTGAGGAACCTGTCCTTAAAAGTGTGTTGCGACACTGCGTGTGAATTTCCTTTCCTCGTAGTATTCATGCGATAAATGCAATTGAATTTTACGGCATGTTGGAAAAATGTTTGGAGCCCCTCTATGTCGAGCATTATGAAGAATCGGGAAGTATTTAAAAATCACTTATTTGGTTTTGCATTTTCATGAAGGTAGATTTTTTCGGGATGAAAACGGAGTGCCCCAATAAAACAGCGCCACGTATTATTTGGGTGTTGTTTTTTTCCCCCCTCTCTGTATTTTGCATCGTTTCCCTATTAGAGCGACTTTTTGTCTACGTGGGCAACCTCTTGTTGCCATGGGGTTTCCTTTATATGCTCTAAAAAAGGGCCCCTCCCCCCCCCCCTTTCCCACACACACACACAACACAACACACACACACACACACACCCCACACCACACACACAGTTTATGTTCATCCCAAAAAACGGAAACCCCCCAGGGTCAAAGGGCTGTAGACAGGGGGGGGGGGGGGGGGGGGGGGGGGAATGCCCGACGTTCGGTTTTCCTGGAAACCGAACCAACAAAATTGTAGGTTTTTTAGAAAGGGTTTTATTACCTCTAAAACCACCCTCCCGGGGTTCCTTTCCCCTTTGGACGGTGGGTTGGGGGGGTTTTTAGGGGGGGTTTTTGTTTTGTTTATTTTGGTTTTTTTTTGTTTTTTTTTTTTTGTCTGGGCCTTGTTGTTCGTCTTGTTTGGGGGGTTTTTTTTTGATTTTTCGTTTGTTTGGGGGGTTGGGGTTTTTTTGGGGGGGACGGGGGGCTGGGGAGGGGACCCCCCCCCCCCCCCGGTTTTCGAAAACCGTTTCTTAAGGGCATTGCCTTCTAAAAACTATTGCACGAACCCCTCGCCAGCCTTAAGCAAGTCATGAAGCTGTCAGCAGGCCCCTGGGTAAGTGGGGATTTTTTTTAGCTCTGGTTGGTTAGGCCTTTAAATTCCCACCAAGTGGCGTGCGTGTGTGTGTGTGTGTGTGTGTGTGTGTGTGTGTGTTTTGGTGTGTGTGGGGGCGCGCGGGGGCTCATAAGATGTGGGGAGAGAGACCCGCACAACCCCAAAAGACACACAAAAGAAAGAAGAGAAGAAAAATGCTGGTGGGGGGTTGGTGGTAAGGGAAATTACAGAGCAGTTGGAAAGGGGGATAGTATTGATCGTTCTGTATCGGTTTTTTTCCCGGGTTTCTAAAGTTTCTAATCTTAAAGGGTTTCGGTTTTTTGGAGGGCTGGTGGGTGTGTGTAGAAAGGCTTTTGGCCCGTCACCCCTAGTTCACTGTCGCCCCTCCCTTTATTTCCTGGGCGGAAAGTGTCGGGTCCCTCCCGTTGGGACAGAAGTAAAGTTCCAGAATTTTTCTGGAAAACGAAAATTTGCGAAAAATAAGGGGTACTTTTTTTTTTTGGAAGCGCGTCAATCCCCTTTAAAGGTCATGGTCTGGGATTTGGGGTCCAAAGGGCTTGAACGATCGGGAAATTAAAAGTGTACATTATTACAAAAAAGGAAAAAAGGAAAGTTCCCCAAACCTGTGCCTTTTTTGGGGTTTTTGGGAACCCGATGCAGAGGGCCCCAACTTCTCCCGGGGCCAAGGGTATTGAGGGCGGAGTCCTTCCTCTCCCTGGGGCTATACCCTTTCCCCGACTTAAAAAGGGCAGGTTTCCCCTTGAATTCTGGGTGAATGGGAGACGTACCCGAAGGCAAGGGGCGGCCCAAAAACCGGGCCCTATCCCCTTGGGTAACCCCCACTTAATCTTAGGGTTGGGGAAAGCGGGGTGCTTGACCCCCTGGCTCCCCCGTCCTCCCCGTTTTAATTTATGGGAGTTCCCAAAAGGGAAAAAAAAAAAAAAAACGAACGAAGAAAATTTAATGGAGAAATCGTTCCCCAAAAATTTCGGCTCTGAAAACCCAGATTAAAAAATTTTTTTTTGTCAATGGAAAAAACTCTTTTTGAGTGCACCCGGCATGCAACCCCCCTCCTTTTTTCTAAAATTTTTTAAAATCATTTTTAGCAATTTTCTGATTGGCTTTGAAGTTTTGTTTTGGGAAATTTTATGATTTCATTTTTCTGCGGTTAGATGCCCTTTATAAAGGGCGGGGAAACCCACAAAAAGGGGTGGGAGGGGGGCTTAAACACTCCTTTCTTTCGGGGCCCCGAACTGAGAAGAAAAATACTAGCCTAACCTCACCGCTCACTAATGCTTGCGAGAACGCGCGTGCACACACATACACGCACGCACACACATGCACGCACAAAAACGCGCGCGCGCACACACACACGCACGCACACACTTACGCACGCACACAAACATGCACGCACACACGCGGGTGCTCACACACACACTCACACACAGTTAGTCTGGATTTGTATATTTTTTTAATCTCCATAGATTTTGTCTTCAACATGTGTGAACATTGTATTTTGATTGCTTTTATATGTCAATTTTCTTGATTTTTTTTTCTTTTTATTGTGAAGGCAGAATGAAAAAAGTTGTATAAACTTAATCTTTTACCCTCAGTAACGATCATTTTGACTTGACTTGACTTGACTTGACACAGAGATAAGGATGCTGTATGCACCTACGCAAGCGTGTGAGGCTACCATCCCTACCACCCTGCTCACCCCCACCCATTACCTACCCACCCACACCACACATACACATACACCACCACACAACGCAGCAACGCACGCACGCACGCACGCACACACACACACACACACGCACACGCCACGCACACACGCGCGCAAACACCACAACACACACACACACCATAACCCCAACAGACTCGCAGAAAAGAGAACACTGGTGGCGCTAATGGCATCTGGTCCCTATAGGGTTGATCAAAGTGGGCAGATAACGAACATCCCTCTCCTGTCTTCCCTTCTTCTTCCTTCGGCTACACACCACCGTTACTTTTTGCCGCTTTTCCTTCTGTTTTCCTATAATTGCTCTTGCATTCATACCGCGCGAAAAAAAGGAACCCACGGACATTTTTTTAAATCGCTTTTTGTTAAAGACTAGTATCTGACTCAAACCTCATGTGTTTTTGCACAATTTTTAGAGATTTGTAATTTTCAAAAAATATTTTTAGCAAGCACTGTACCCCCTCAATCCTTTGTCGTCTGCTGTGCCTAAGTGGACAAAGCATCCTATGCGAAATGCAGGTCAACTTCTGTGGAGCACAACCATCTTCTTCTCATGATCATTCTCCAACATCTCGTGACAACTGGCATTGCTTCTATGTCCTC
>CM054147.1:5098553-5103553 GCA_028751875.1 Rapana venosa | reverse complement strand
AACTGGTTTTGCACCAAACAGAATTATTTGTTGGTGCTTATATAGTTTTAAGATTTAGGAAATTGTTTGCACTAATAATACCGCTGAAAGTGAAGTGATATTGTAGAATTTTTTTTGCGACTGGAGCCTAAAACTCATCTGTGAAGTACAGCAGCCAAAACAGCTTAAAAACAATATCAAAACAAGACAGACAAGACAAGACAAATCCACACGCAAACTGACCTCTGCGTGGTATGTATGGCTGGGGGCCTCTGAAGTGGAGGCTCTGTGGTTTATTTGTTTGTCCAAGTCCAGCCTCCATTACACGCATAGTCCATTTCCCCTCACGGCCATCCATCTCTCCACCCTCTATCTCTTTCCCCCAGTCTCTCTCTCCATTTCCTCGTTTTTATCTGTTTCACGTACATCCTTCTCCTCTCAGTGTGGATTAGCTCTTCGTGTGTGTGTGTGTGCTATGTGTGTGTGAGCTGGAAGTATTCGAGGGAGAACGTTTTTCGTTTCGCCCTGGGAATGAAACAGCTCTGTGAGTAACTTTGGATTTTTTTTCTACTAATTATTTTATCCTCCTCTTTCATGTTCTTTTCCTTTGTTTACTGCTCCTGTCTTTACGTTAATCCCAAGAGCTTTAAAAAATATGTTCAAGGATGTAAGGGAATGTGTTAATTTTGTAAATGGTATATTTATTGGTAACGATTAACATCAATATTCTGGTTTTCATGTCTCTCTCTCTGCATGTCAGAGATAATTATCTTAATTATTGGACTGTAAGTCTATTGTATCACCTAGTATTATATCATAATGTAGCCGTACGGCAGACATCGTCATAGCGGACAAAGTTGATCTACCAAAACACTTGTATAACTTCTCTGCTAAGTATACCTAGTATTACACTGTATATGTGGTTGCTTTAGAGAATATGGATTACTATATTAAAATTCTACTTAACAAGTTCTATGCGTTAGGTAAGGTTAAAAACACCTTCCAAGGAAAGAGAGCTTCTCACAATTCGCAGGTGTCTCCCGATTTAGAAGCACAGCGCTGCGACAGACCTCTGATGGTACGGGAGGTAATCCAATTACCGCCCTGTCACATCCATCACCGCTCTGCCTGTACGGCGTCTGCAGGTACAATAGAGGGTGCACTGACCAGCCTAGCTGATGCTCAAGCCAGTAGCCTGAAGTTGTTGGGGCTTTTTTTTGTCACATGCACCGGTTGCGTTCCAACGCCCCCTTACAGGCTCCTCGCATGTCACGATCCTGCTCGCAGCGCCAGTTTGTAACAGAGTAAGTTAAGGTGTCCCATAACCTATGTAAAAAAGAGTAATTAAGGAACGGAATACAAATTATGATACAAGTGTAGGAGTTGTTAAGAAATTCGGTGCAGTTATAGTGTGGAATACATTTTGTATTCAGAAATTCAGTATAATTGTGGAATGATATACAGTTTGTTATACCAAATCAGGAATTGTTGTTAAATTCAGTATGATTATGGAACGGAATACATATTGTTGTACAAAAGCAGGAATTCATTAGAATGAAATGCCGTGTGCAAATAATCGAGGATTTCAGGAAAAGCAGTTTTCATAAAGTCGACTTAATATGAAGTGGATACCCCCTTCCCTCACAGATACGTATCCACCATCCCCATCCCACCCTATACCTACCCCCCCACTCCCCCCCCCCCCCCCCCCCCCCCCCCCCCCCCCCCCCCCCCCACACACACACACATAACGCACGCACGACGTTCGTGCAAACACACACTCACTCACATGTACACTCCCTACCACACACACGACACCAACACACACACACACACACGCGCGCGCGATACAACACACACACAACACGCACGGACGCACGCGCGCGCGTGAGAACTCTCTCTCTCTCCATCTCTCTCCTCTCTCTCACACACACACACACACACACACAACACACACACACACACCACACACTACACACACACAACACACACCACACACACACTATTCCTTCTCTGACCTCGTACGTTCTTCTCCACCCCATCCACACCCAATCCAGAATCAAACCCCCCCCCCCCCCCCCCCCCCCCACTCCCCCCCCCCGCCCCCCCCCCCACCCCCCCCCCCCCCCCCTCCCACCCACCACACAACACACACCACACACACTTACCTCGCCCACCCCTCCTACTGCGCACGTTGATAGAGCCCCTCACCACCATCCCCAACTCCCACCCCCTCACCACCATCCCCAACTCCCACCCCCTCACCACCATCCCCAACCCCCTCCCCAAACCACCGACCGACCTTGGCATTAAAGAAAAAAAGGCTGTGATGTTTGGGTGCCTGTGCTTTGTGTGGCTTTGCCTTCTGCTTCATGGGTAATTGCCTTCACGGTCATGGGCATGGTACACTGTGTCATTTCGTTCAGTCCTCCCTGCTGTAAGAATAGCCCTGCCTACCAACATACATACATACACTACATACATACATACATAAACACATACATACATACATACATACATATATACATACATTCATACATACATATATACATACATACATACATGCATGCATACATACATACATACATACATTCATACATACATACATGCATACATACATACATACATACATACATACATGCATACATACATACATACATACATACATACATACATACATGCATACATACATACATACATACATACATACATGCATACATGCATACATACATACATGCATACATTCATACATACATACAGACAGACATATATACGTACATGCAGTCAAGTCTGTGATTTGCTGGATCAGTCCCATAATAGCCCTACTACCTACATACCTACCGACCTACCTACATATATACGTACATACATACCTACATACAGGCATACAGACATACAGACATATACATACACACATCCATCCATCCATCCATCCATACATACATACATACATACATGCATACATACACACAAACATCCATACATACATACAGACATACATTCATACATACATACATACATACATACATACATACATACATACATACATACATACACACATACATACATCATACATACATCATACATACATACATAGCCTAGTGTGTGTTGTGGCGGTCAGTCCCATAGCTACTGACTGGGAAAGGTTCTGCGTCCTTGGGTCAGCTAGCACACCCAGGCCAGGCTGCTGAGGTCCTTCATCTCCCTGGTACTTTCCCCTTTAAAGGGCATGTCGTTGTGTATAGTCCATGGTGGGTGACGATGACAAGGATGTTTGTGAGTAGCCACAGTGTGCATGCAGGCTCGCACACCAGCAAACATGGATGCTATGCACGCATGCACATACACTTATACACACACAACAGAAAAGTGGTTAAGATAGTCCCACGCTACTGTGTTTATTTCGTTGTGTCAAAGAAGTCCGTGTGACTTTCATGGCAATAAATAATTTCTGATTCTGATTCACGTACATTTACACACTCACTCACACACACACGACCCCCCCACCCCCCCCCCCCCCCCCCCCTCCCCCCCCCCCCCACACACACACCACCCCACTCTCCCCCCACCCTACACCCCCACCCCTATCACTTCCCCCCAACTGCCGACCTTGGCATTTCAAGCTATATGGTTGATGCCATTACTTTGAGTGGCCTTTTCCTCTGCTTCATCGCTCGCTTGTTGCCTTCAGGGTATATTGGGTATACCTTCATGGTATATTGGGCCACTCCAGTCCTCTGAGGTCAATAGCTCTATCTACCTACCTACCTACCTACCTACCTACCTACCTATCTACCTACCTACATACATACATACCTACAGTCAGACCCAGTGTGTGTTGTTCTGGGTCAGTCCCACAGATCTCACCTGTTCGGCGTCACCAAGTTCAGGGATAGTCTCTGCACCCAATCATAATGACATGCTCCTCCTTCCTTCCTTCCCCATGTGCTCCTCCTTCCTTCCTTCCTTCCCCATGTGCTCCTCCTTCCTTCTTTCCTTCCCCATGTGCTCCTCCTTCCTTCCTTCTCCATGTGCTCCTCCCTTCCTTCCTTCCTTCCTTCCCATGTGCTCCTCCTTCCTTCCTTCCTTCCCCATGTGCTCTCCTTCCTTCCTCCTTCCTTCCTTCCTTCTCCATGTGCTCCTCCTTCCTTCCTTCCTTCCCCATGTGCTCCTCCTTCCTTCCTTCCTTCCCATGTGCTCCTCCTTCCTTCTTTCCTTCCCCATGTGTCCTCCTTCCTTCCTTCCTTCCTTCTCCATGTGCTCCTCTTCCTTCCTTCCTTCCCCATGTGCTCCTCCTTCCTTCTTTCCTTCCCCATGTGCTCCTCCTTCCTTCCTTCCTTCCTTCTCCATGTGCTCCTCCTTCCTTCCTTCCTTCTCCATGTGCTCCTCCTTCCTTCCTTCCTTCCTTCGCCATGTGCTCCTCCTCCGGTCTTGGCTGTACTGCCCTGCTGCTGACTTCATGGATTCTCAGGCCACAGGAGTCGGTGATGTTGCCAGTGAGAGAAGCCGGTGGTCTGACTTTTCGTCTTTTTGCTTCAGTCTTGCCTTGAAAGACAGTTTTTAGATGAGGTTCGTATCTCGGTTTTGTAACCGTAGATATTGATTGAGAAATGTCTGTGTCCTTGATCTAGTCAAGTCCACCCTGCACAGACACAGACTCACACAGACACAGAAACACAGACACAAAAAAACAGAGACACACACATACACGCACATCCAGTAGCCAACACCACCCACACACACACACATACACACGAACCCCTCCACACACATACACACACACACACACACACACACACACACATTTTACATTTTCTTGCTATTGTTTTATTTTATTGTTAAGGGTTTTAGTGGCGTTATAGTTCAATATTATCATTAAGAAATGTGTGTTCCTGGATAGATGGCTTGATGAAAGAAAGCAAATGCATTGCTTATTCAATGCACCATCTGGAAATAACAATTTGACTTTGACTTCACACGCGCACACACGTGCGCGCGCGCATACGCACACACACACACGC
>CM054147.1:5073553-5088553 GCA_028751875.1 Rapana venosa | reverse complement strand
AGAGAGAGGGGAGGGGGGATACTGATTATTTTTCCACAACTAGGTGATCTAAACACATAATTATACTTCATTTTTATACAGGTATTTAGTCCTTTTATTATTTGAGGATAATGGAAATAAGTACTGTTGTGCTTTACTTTTAATACAGAGAGAGAGAGAATATCACAGCACCTTACAGGGCGAAAAGAAAAGTAATCAGCCAGTAACAATTATTCCTCAGCAACCACACACACACGCGCGCGCGCGCGCGCACGCACACACACACACACACACACACACACACACACACACACCATACATACACACACACACTCCTTAGACTAGCCTATTACAGAGAAACTCATTTCAGTACCTGTATGGTTCCCTGAACAGTTGCAGCCTCTAGGATCTATTGTGTAAAGGCATCTTGCAATGGCTGATGATAGGACATGTTCCCTGCACCTTTCTCTTGAACAACAGCCTGAGGTAACCGCTCAAAATGCCCTTCACCCCGTCTCCTCTAAGTGCTAAGACTCTTCATGCGTGCATTCAACAAATATACACACAAACATGCGTGCACGCGCTTGCAGTCACACACACAAGATATACATACCAACATGTTTTCCTCGTTTGTTTTGTTTGTTTGTTCTTTTTCAAACAGATTTGTTAACACTTCTTGTGTTTGCTTTTACAAGTCAATTTTTCTTGGTGGGTTTGTTTTTGTTTTTTTGTTTTTTTGGTGAGGGCAGGATGAAGTAGACTTAATATGTTACCCTCAATAAAGATAACATTTTGACTTGACTTTAGTTGACTTGACACACACACTCACATCACAGACAAAAGAAAAAGACGAAGAAAAAAACAAGAGATAAAATTAATCAACAACACATGATGACACATAGAACAAAGAAAATATGAGCATCCAAGTGCATTAGCAGATGGCGATCTTGACCTTGGTATGAATCCTGCAAGGGCAGAGAGTAATTCCCTGATTGTCTGGTCTTTGAGCCTCCTCACGGCACTGAAGATCTGCGCGCACACACACATACACACACACACACACACACACACACACAGATCTGCTCATTCCTTACTATCTCACTATCTGTCTTCACAAGATAGTACTACCTTATCGATTGTAGTATGGTACACCGCATGTGTCAGAAGATCTCTTTTCATTACATAACCCCAAACTGACGGACGCTATAGCGGAGTGATACCAAGTCCTGGGTTCAAATCTCGGCGGCGTCTGGTGAATCAAGGTTTGGGTTTTCTTTTTACGATCTCCAGGTCAACTTCAAGTGCAGACCTGCCAGTGCCTTAATTGACCTCGTGCAGATTATTGAAGATCAACCACGCACGTTAAAGATCCTGTCATTCACCTCAGCGTTCAGTGGGTGACGGAAACATGAATATACCCAGCATACATCCTTCGGATCCTTCGGATGAGACTATAAACCGAGGCCCCGTGTGCGAACGCATGCAGAACATCTTGCGCACATGTTAAATCCTGTTCCGCTTTTCGAAAGAGTAGGCCATTGTGTGCCGGTGGGAACAGATGACAAAATTTACGAAAAACCGCATACACACGGGGACTGGATGTACAAAAGCACATGAGTGCTTATTCCATTGTCCTCGATAAAAATTTAAAAAGCGCTTTGATTTGTTGCTTTATAAGATTCAGCGCTATATAAATTTCATACATTATTATTATTATTATTATCTCCGAAGTTGAAACGCGGCTGCCTTCACGGTGGACAACAACAGTGGCTTCAGGAAAACCTGACCATTGGCGAACCTTGGAGCTCTAGCTCAGGAACAAAGAACACAAAGGAGGCATGGTCGTTTTCACTGTTGGGGTAGCGATGTTTTGTTGCAGTGGAAAGATGAGCAGCGCTCTCTCTTGCCCATAATTAGTTTTATTAAGTTCAAAATTTCAAGGCAAAGAAACAAGCAGGGTTTTTATGTACAATTAGTAGTAGTAGTAGTAGTAGTATCATTATTACTTTTCAAGTCAACAATCTTAAAATCACTTGGGCTACTTGGCTACTCTCCACCATTTTTATCTGATATGCACAGGGTTACATTCATTGCTATAAATAAAATGTTCACTGTGTGAGAACTAGTTTATACTTTTGAGTAATTGGAGATTGATTTGATATATATTGTCTGCGATCAAGAGTGTTAGAAGTTGGTTTTGGTTTGTTGGTTTGTGTGTGTGTATGTGTGTGTGGGACGGGATAGCTCAGTGGTCGGAGCACTCGCTTTCCCCCAGCCAAGTTAAGCAGCGTCGAGCGTGGTTACCAGTTGGATGGGTGACCGTTTGCGCGCCTTGGCTTCAGTACAGTTCCCCCAGTTCACCCAGCTGTAAATGGGTACCTGCCCTCTTTAGGGTCAGGGAAGGTAAAGCAGCGAGGGAGAGGAGATGGGCGCCGCCCTCAATATGCTGGCCCTAGTGAAGTGAGGTCTCTGACGCCTCGCTCCCCTACGACCTTATAGGTTATGGGACTCCTTTACCTTTTCCTTTAGTCCCCCTGTGTGTGTGTGTGTGTCGGGGGAGGGGGGGGGGGTGTTTGTTTGTTGCTGTTGTTTGTTTGTTTGCTTGTTTGTTGTTGTTGTTGTTTTGGGGGGTATATCTTAAAAAGAAATTCTAATGTGAATTCTATTTATTAATTCAATTTTATTTAGCTAATCTTTAATGTCGAGCATGATGGAATAACCGCTCATGTGTTTTATGTTGAGTTTTATTTTTACACCAAGTCTCCTTGTGCATACGGTTTTGTACATTTTGTCATCTGGTCTCACTGGCACAAATGGCCTACTCTTCCGAAAGGCGGAACAGGTTTTACCGTGTGCACAAGACGTTATGCATGCGGTCGCACACAAGTATAGTGTCATCCAAATGAATGAGCATCTGTGTGCCACGTTTCCCATTACTTGCTCTTTGAAGAGCCGTCATGGTATATTTAAGTTAAGCAACTTACGTTGACATGATCTTCACAAATAAAATGTTCTTCGTGTGTACGCATAAAATGATTTATGAATGTATGTATGTATGCTTGTATTGTCCTATTTTCAGCAGTTTCAATCCGCCTGTGTCTTTTTGGGATACGAGAGTGTGCATGCATAAGCACAGTTACACGAATTTATGAATGACTGTATGTATGTATGTATGTATGTATGTATGTATGTATGTATGCATGTATTCATACAATGGAAAACGTAGAAAACATCGGTGTTTTTGTTGTTGTTGTTGTGTTTGTCAATGTTATTGGACTTTCCTTTTTCCATGGTGTGAACTTCATTTTGTCCTTTCTCTGTGATGAACTGTTCTGTTTCCTGCTGGGTTATTAATTTTTTGTACGGAATATTTCTCTCTGCATAATATAGTGGGGTGGTTTTTTTCCTTCGTGATAAACAATTTTTCACATGATCATAAATATTTTTCTTTTCATGGCAGGCATTTCTGTTTACAGTGTAGACATTTTACTTTTAGTGGTCGACGGACGCTGTGGCGGAGTGGTTAAGACCGCCCCACTTCAATCCCATGAAGTCATGAGTTCGAATCTCGGCAGCGTCTGGTGAATTAAGGGTGGGGATTTTTACGATCCCCCAGGTCAACTTCAAATGCAGACCTGCCAGTGACTTAATTCCCTTGGTGCATACACACATGCAGAAGATCAAAATATGCACGTTAAAGATCCTATCATTCATGTCAGCGTTCGGTGGGTTACGGAAACACGAACATACCCAGCATATATCCCCGAAGTCGGAATGCGGCTACCTTCATGGTGGGCAGAAAACGGTGGCATGCATGCGCAAAATCCCACTGTTGGTGAACCTTGGAACTGGAGCCGAAGAAGGAAACAAAAACAAAAAACCAACCCCTCAACACAAACCTTCAGTTGTGAAGGTTGTTTTATCCTTGCATGACCAACATTATGTTTTCAAAGTGTCCCTTTCCGTGTGCAAATTTTATTTTCATGGTAAATATTTCTGCTCCCCTTTGGGAACAACTTTTCCATTACGAACTGATGTGGCTTTTTTTTTTTCGGGGGGGGGGGGGGGGGGGGGGGGGGGGATTTGCTAGCGAACATTTATCTTTTCACTTGGAGGTGGGGGGAGTGTATCTGTTTGTTATCACTGTATACGCTCATGTTTTCTTGAAAGCACGTTTTCCCATGTGGGAGATTTGCTTTTCAGTCTGGAACAGTCTTTTATCATGAATATCAATTCTTCCATTTTTTCTGTTTCTACATTCAGTGAACATATTCCTTTCCAGTGTGAATGTGTGTCTTTTCGTTGTGGATATTGTTTTCCCACAGTAAGCAGTTCTCTTTTCTACAGTCTTTTCCCTCTAATGAATAGTTTGGTTGTTGTTGGTTTTTTTGATGCGAAGATTTCTGTTTCCACAGTATTTTACTATTTTCTGTTTTCATGGCAAAGGTCCTGCTTCCTTCCATTGGGAACATGTTTCTTCGTGTAGTAAACACTTCCCTTTCTTTTTCCCCAAGGAACACTTCTGTTTCCATGGCAAAACATGTTTCTTTCTCTGTGTCTCTCTGTCTGTCTGTCTGTATCTCTCCCTGTGTCTGTCTGTATATATATATATCTATATCTATATATATATATATATATATATATATATATATATATATATATTATATATATATTTCACAATCTTTTTCCTTGGTGTACATTCCACATCCATCATCAAACAATAGACATTCATTCCACATTATAAAAGCAAATCCAAAATTCTCTCTCCGCCTAAAACAAGAAATCAATTTTCATGGTGAAAAAAAGAATGTCGCGCTCTCTTTCCACACAGATAAAAACAACAACAGCAATAACATTCCACAGTCAGACATAATAACTGTGGGAAGTGGGTAAGGGAGAACCAGGACTCGAGTAGCCATGCCGTGATTGGTTTCTGAGAATCAATCAGCAGAAATCAATACACAGCAGAGCAGAGGGCATTGACGTGGCCACCACACCCTCACCCTAACGTGTCAGTCATGGTCAGTAGAAGAGGGGGGGAGGAGGAGGAGGAGGAGGACAGAGCTGAGGAGGAAAGGGGAGAGGGGGGGGGAGAGTAGAGGTGTAGCAGAGGCAGATGGGAAAAGTTCCAGTAAGTGTGTGCGGTATCTGTTCTGGGCTGAAAGTCCCTACAGAGTCGTTTGCAGGGGTATTGCTCTGAATGTTTCCTGGCTGTGTCTCCAGCTCTTGGGCTCGTTGAGCCTGGCAGAGTCTGTTCTTTTGCAGGTGCAGTGTGCATGTTGGGTAAAATTTGTATTTTTGATAACACACTGAACGCTGATAGGAACTATGGGATCTTTAACGTGCATATTTGATCGTCTGCATGTATGCGATATACACGAAGGGAATTGAGGCACTGGTAGGTTTGTGCTTAATTAAGCAAACCTGGGAGATCGACCAGTGCCAGAATGAATTTTTTTCAGTTATTGTTGTTGTTTTTTATTTATAAAATAAAAAAGAATTCAGGTTACAGTTTGACATCAACATCTTCGTCTTCTTCATGTTCTTGCTATTGTTGTTGTTGTTGTTCTTCTTTCTTCTTCTTCTTCTTCACATTCTTGTCACTTACTTCACGAAGTGTTTTCGCTTTGCTAAAATTTCAACTAGTTTTGTTCCCTTGATATTTTTATCATTCATGTCAGTGAGCGGTGATTGGTATTTGTGTAGATGCGCTTTCTTTAAACCTCCCTTCTTTTGCCAAGAGTTCCAGCAGTCTACCTTTGTTGTTTTGAAGGGAAAATGGGCAATAGTTGGTTCCGTCCTCCTGAACCCAGACAGTGGTGACCTTCCTCACTGCAAAATTAATACCTGCATCAGTGCATTCGTCCCCCTCCCCCAACCCCCCTCGCCCTTACTCACACGGTAAAAAGCTGACACTGCTCATTTGGTTAATAGTGCAGAGGTCATGTCTGTCAGTTTTGTTTGGTGGATTAGCCGATGATGTCACCACTTTCTGTCTGCAAGGGGAGAGAAGTGTGAACATGCACAAAGGGAGTGCAGTGATGTGTATACATACATACATACATACAGGGGCCGCTTTGGTCAAAGCGTGATTGCGTCACTGTCGGCGGAATTACCGCCCTGATGACCTGAAGATGTCACCCACCCAACAATGGACATTTCAGTTTTATGTGTGAGGACCGTCGAGTTTTTTCTTTTTCTTTTCTTTTTTTTTTTGGGGGGGGGGGGGGGGGGGGGGTGGGGGTGGTTTGTTATATCACGGTCCCAGTGGAGCTATACGATTTACGGACTGTGGTAACCACAAGTCATCTCACTTTGGCGCCGCGGGCCACCCTAAAAATAAACGCTCAATGTTGGGTGTATTACAATTCTAAAGCATGCAGTGCTATGCAGGCGAGTGCATGATATCCGACTGTCGATAACAGTATCGTCTACGCACCTGCAGTTTTTAGGTCAGTCTTAGATGGAAGGTCACTTCTGATAATCTCTTTTTCAATGTAAACCTGTCTTCACTGCGTTAGAGAACAAAAAGGGAGGTAACCTCCACTGCACAGGGATATGGATCCGTGTCTTTGTACCGCTACTCGTCCAGGATTTCAGAGGCCTGTTCCGCTGAAACTCGTTCTCATTCTGAAAGTTTTTCCTTATGACGTGAATCAGCCGCAAAGGGCCGCCAATGTGGATCATCATGTAGTTCTTTAATGCTCTACCATTTGTTATCTTCTCTTGTTCTTTTGCATAGTGCTGTCAGTTTGCAGGCTGAGGAGCATCACTGTGACCGGACAAGGGCACTCAACTTGGATAACTGCAGTCGTACACCTTAACTGTGACTGCCGCCCTGTGACTAACGGTCCACCCCCTGTACAAGCCTTTGCCATTGTTTCTATTCACAGTTGCTGTCAAAGTTTCGGAATTTGGAATTCAAGTCTTCAGTTCGGCACTTGCGTGGACTCCGATAATAACTGAATGTGCACATAATTATAAGAACGATTTTTAATCACTGTCCTGGTTTATTTAAGATATCTGTTCCTAATTAATATAATTGAAGACAGCTAGTTGTGGCAAACAAGATTGCTGCTGTCAAAAAGCATGCACATTGATAGACTTCACAACCGTTTAATTTTGGATGAAAACAATCGGCCTTAGGAGTGGTTGGGAGTCCCCTGTAGGCCTACTGCGTTTCTTCTCAGCTCATTTCAGGCTTAGACATCTTTCCTACTGACGTTGTGTGTGCTGGATGGGGTGATGGTGTCACGACACGGGGGTGGGGAACGGTCAAACTAAGGCATTGCGCCATCAGAGCTGCGGCCACACACACAGTAATACAGGCAGGTGGATGTTTAGTGGGAAGCTGGGCTGACTTGACGCTGAACTCACAACATCTCGATGATAAGCCTACTAAAGTCTGGCGCTTCCCCAAGATGGGAGGGAGACTGTTCCTTTGTCTTTTTTTGCCCCTTGCATTGCAGGGTATAGTTTATTCTCTCATATAGCACGTACATCCCCATCATTACAAAATATTCGAAAACTGTTTCATCCTGTACTGTCACTGTAGGTCTAGTCAACCCAGCCAGCTTTACAAGTAGCAGTAAAAGCCAACCTCCAGTCTGGTTTTGCCTGTAGTGATGAAACAGGGGAAGCCATGGGCGGGATAAGGAAGATGATAAAGTATGCAGACACCCCCCTTTTTAATACTGATAAGAAAAAAAATCATAGATAGCTCCGATTTTTCACATAGAAGACGCTGCTGGGATTCGAACCATCAATCATTTGACCAGAACTCATGTATCACCTTTTAACTGAAAGCCGCCCAGGGAAAAGAGAATCGATTTTGTCACTGAGACTCCCTCAGCGCCGGCTTTAAACCAGTCACTGTCCACTCCCTGACAGTGACATTGCATCTATTGGTTCAGAGTGATGTGGACAGGGTGCAGGCAATGCTGGCCCGCTATTTCTTCTCCGTCTTCAGGCACTACAAGGCCTAGACTGTCGAGGCAAGGAAGCGGATAAGGACAGGAGGGGTAGGTGGCCTATGTGACAAGGGTGGAGGGGTGGGGTAGGTATGGGTGGCAAGGCTCCCACCATAATAGCAGAGCTGCCGATCAATGGAGTCAGAACTAGGCTGTGACACAGCCAGGGAGGGAAGAGAGTGGCAGGCAGACGGGCGGGTGGTGTATGGCCTTTCTATCCTACACACGCTGGCTGGCGTGACGTGACGCGGGGCCGGGAGCCTACGACGTAGGGGAAACCTCGCTAGGCTGACAAAGAGGAAAGAGGGGGTGAAGAATGACTGCTTTCGGGCGCCTGTGCCTTCATAGCTGTTTTATTATTTCCCCCTCCTTCTCCTTTTCTTCTTCTTCCCTTGCAGCCCTAGGCTAAACGTGGCCGTCTCCCGCCACCAGCCTAGTTTTCAATTCACTGTGCAGTTGTGGGAAGGAAAAGAAGTGTGGTGTGGTGTGATGTGTGTGGTGTTCGTTCAGTGCGACGGGCTATTTTCCTGGAGTAGCCTAGCCTAGTGTGGAAACTCTTCTTCCACTTAGGCGAGCTCCTTTACTATCTAGGCTAACCCAACGCGGTAGTGTCGTGTTGATCTGCTGTTGATCTACTCTACTGCATCATCTCTGATTCTGTGCTGTCTTGACAAACTGCTGTGACAGACAGACAGACAGACAGACCTAATAAGCAGGAGGATCCTAGGAGGCACTGTTTTCAATGGAGAGAGTCAGTGTGTTTGTGTGTGCGCGTGTGTTGACGTGATCGCGGTTTATCTTCGTTTATCAGCGAGTGGTGTGTCTGTGTGTTGACATTACTGGATGCAGAGTGTGGACACGACTCCCAGGGTTGTGTGTAGAATGATCTACAGGTGACTGATCCGTTAGACTGTCACCAGTAGACAGGCCTAGCTGGTTACTGGTTAGTGCTAGGCCTAGTCCAGACCAGAATGTATACACTAGAGTGGTGGTGGTGGTGTGGTGGAGTATTATGTGGTGACTAATGTCTCTTGCGATGCAGTTATTAGGCTGGCCATAATCATTAGGTAGTTGAGACCAAAACGCCAGTTCTGTTGTGCTAGGCCTAGCCTACTTTAGACACCCTCTGAAGTGTCCCTCCCGTTTTCCTCCCAGCCGCCCTACAATGTGTGTTGTGTGTGTGGGGTGTGTGTGTGTGTGTGTGTGTGTGTGTGTGTGTGTGTGTGTGTGTTGTGTGTTGTGTGTGTTGTGTGTGTGTGTGTTGTGTGAGTGTGTTGTGTGTGTGTGTGTGTGTGGTGTAAGTGAGTGAATGTGTGTATGGTGTGTGTGTGTGTGTGTTTTTAGTTTATTTTTTTATTTCGAGGATAGCGAAATAAGCACTCATGTGCTTTTTTCATCCAGTCCCCATGTGTATGCAGTGTTGTAACTGTTGTCATCTGTTCCCACCGGCACACAATGACCTACCTTTCCAAAAAGCGGAACGGGTTTTAACGTGTGCGCAAGATGTTCTGCGTGCATTCGCACACGGGATCTCGGTTTATAGTCTCATCCGAAGGACTTTTTGGGAGAGTGAGTCGGTACTGATGTTAACTCCAGAGGAAAAATCCTCTTGAACGAGATTCGAACCCGGGTCAGCAGATCACGAATACATCACTCTAACCACCAGGCTGGCTCTGTGTGTGTTGGTGTGTGTGTGTATTGTGTGTGTGTGTGTGTGAAGTGTGTGTGTGTGTGTGTGTGTGAAGTGTGTGTCGTTTTGTGTTGTGTGTGTGTGTGGGTTTTGGGCGGGGGGGCGACCTCGGATTGAACCCCCACTCCTCACTTTCTAGGCAGGTGCATTACCTCTGTACCACCGATCCACTCTGGTGTGTGTGTTTGGTGTGTGTGTGTGTGTGTGTGTGTGTGTGTGTGTGTGTGTGTGTGCGTGGTGGGGTGGGGGTGATGAGTGGAGAGAGGAGTGAGAGATGTGGAGGTGGAGGGGGGGGGGGGGGTGTTGAACTATACCACCGATCCACCATGTATCACTGTGTAGTGAGTGTGTGTGTATGTTTGTGTACGTGTGTGTGTGTATGTGTGTACGTATGTATGTGTGTGCGCGCGCGCGCGATCGCGCACAGAGCATTCATCCATTTCAACTGTCAAGCCCGAAATGAGATGTTTGTGGTCTGTCCTAGTAATGAGTATCCACACTACGTAGTGAAAATGCCAGGGCTGGCAGTATCATCTATCGCAGGGAGAGAGAACCTTGGTTCACTGGGGCTGACTGCCTGACCTGACCTGACCTGACATCAGAGCAGTGGTTTGTTTTTCCTAGTGTCCCGGGTGTCCTGTTCTGTCCAGGATGTTTTGCTTTTGGCTTTTTGACCCCCAGACTTCCTAGTAAACAAGGAGAGAAAGAAGGGTCAGTCGAGTGGTGTGTGTGTGTTTTGTTAGGTTTTGTTTTTGTGTGTGGTTAGGCGTTCCGTAGAGTGAGGGGAGTCCAGTCCAGTCCAGCAGTAAGCTTGGAATGTTCCCATTCCTCAGTCGCCTGCCTTTTGTGTTGAGGCTGATGAGTGAAGGCTGCGTTTTGTCATCCGTTCCCACCGGCACACAATGGCCGACTCCTTAGTTAGTACTGTGGGCTTCTTCAGGGTGGGGAGATGTGCGGGTTTCCGCTTGATTTATATGAGGATAGTAAACACACACACACTCAGTCACACAAACACACAGACAGACACACACACACTCTGTCACACACACACACACACACCACACACACACACACACACACACACACACACACACACACACACACAACACAACACACACACACACAGGCGGATATTCTAATATTCAAATGGGATTCCCACAAAACATCAAACACCGTGTTGTTATTTCATTCAACACGGAAGTAAGGCGTGGGAATAGGCTAGGTAGCCATTACTCGTGAGTGTGTGTGTGTGTGTGTTTTGTGTGTAGAAGGGGGAGGGGGTGGGGGGGGGGGGGGGGGTTCGTAGTCTGTGCGATGACTCGGTTGACTGAACATAACACGATATGGAGGAATGTTCAGTCATGTGTATCATAGCGTACTAAGTTACATAATGTAAGGACGGGGTGTATATATATATATATATATATATATTATTATATATATATATATAATTATATATATATATATATATATTTATCGTGTGTGTGTGTGGTATAACTATAAGCCTGAACTTTGGGGACCTTTGCTGTTGTGAGGTTTTGACCTCGTGCGTAAGAATTTCTTCCCTCCTATGAGTTAGGTAAGTTTGTTTACTTAGTTAGTAACTAGTTAGTTAGTTAGCTAGTTAGTAACAAGTTAGTTAGTTAGTTAGTTAGTTGGTTGGTTATCAATACCCTCTGTTTTAAATGTCTCCACAACTCTGCACCCTCATTTCTCTGTAACTGTCTTCACCTGTACACTCCATCCCGTTCCCTTCGTTCAGCCGCAGATACTTTGTGCTTTCGAACACCCAGATTCATTTTTGTTCATTTAGTAAGCAATTTATCTATCTATTTAGTTAGTTAGTTTGGGTTATACGGTTTTCCTGTCTTTAGGGCACGAGTAAGGGGTGTGAAGTGTGTCAAATTACGTAATGTGTGTGTGGTATGTGTGTGTCACTGTTATATAAATATGTGGTGTGGTGTGTGTGTGGGGTGGAGTGTGTGTGTGACTGTATGTGGTGTGTGAGTTGTGTGTGTGTGTGTGTCTGGTGTGGTGTGTGGTGTGTGTGTGTTGTGAGTGTGTGGTGTGTGTGTGTGTGTGGTGGTGGGAGTGTGTGTGTGTGTGAAATGTGCTCCGTCATCCCTAAATAATTTAAAAAATAAAGTAATAAGGAATATTTTCTTATTCTTTTATTTCGAGGATAATGGAATAAGCACTCATGTGCTTTTTTCATCAAGTCCCCGTGTGTATGCAGTTTTGTAAAAAATTGTCATCCGTTCCCACCGGCACACAATGGCCTACACTTCCGAAAAGCGGAACTGGCTTTAAAGTGTGCGCAAAGATGTTCTGCGTTCGTTCGTACACGGGACCTCGGTTTATACTAATTATAGTCTCATCCAAAGGACTTTTGGGGAGAATTTTAAAGAAGAGGAGTAGAGAGCGAGACAAGAGATGAGAGAGAGGAATTAGAGAGGATATGGAAGACAGAGTAGAGTAGTTTAAAACAAAAGCGCAGCTGTTGCACCATATAATAGAGATCAAACGCTTGATCATCACACGTTTTCGTGGGTTGCTGTGCTTATAATATTCGCTGCTGCAGCTGTACTAACAACTGACTACCATTGTTTACAAGCATGTAAATAATGTATCCACTTAACGGATGGGAGTTTGAGAGTGTTGCTCAACTTACCTGACCAGACACTGCAGATGTCTACACACTACTACACATGTATACATACATCTCTCAGGGCCCGGTTGACGCCGATATATATATATATATATATATATATATATATATATATATATCACATCATGATAGTAAGCGTAGAGTACAACCCTGTCAAGTAGTCTCAAAGCCCAGTGTAAAAAGTGTGTATATATTATATATATATCACATCATGATAGTAAGCGTAGAGTACAACCCTGTCAAGTAGTCTCAAAGCCCATGCACTTCCACACCAGCATCATTACGTCATCCTCGTTGTCAGTGATCATCATGCATGCAATAAAAACAAAATTAATCTATCAGTAGTAGTTCTAGTACGGACACTAGTTTTATTATGCTAATAGTAATACTAATAGTACCGCTATTTTGCTGTGCACAGCAAAGAGAATATAAGTAACAAGGGAAAGTCTAGCCTTTAGACACAGGGAGCAAAATGTTAGCAGCGCTAGTGGCGGCATTCTAATTCGTTTCGGGGGTGGCGATAGTCAAGTGGTTAGAGCATTGCGCTCGTGATCTGACGGCCCGGGTTCGAGCCACCACCGAGGTACGCGTTCAGGGGAAATTCCCCCTGGAGTTAATATCAGTGCTGACTCTGTTCCCCTGAAAGTCCTTCCGATGATACGGTAAAACCAGGTCCCGTGTGCAAATGCGCGCAGAACATCGTGCGGAGAAGTCGTTGTGTGTGTGTGTGTGTGTGTGTGTGTGTGTGTGTGGTGTGTGTGTGTGTGTTGTGTGTTGTGTGTGTATGTGTGTATGTGTGTGTATGTGTGTATGTGTGTGGTGTATGTGTGTGTATGTGTGTGTGTGTGTGTGTGTGTGTGTGTGTGTGTGTGTGTGTGTGTGTGTGTGCAACATGCCTGTTCTTTTCTCTCTCTCATCCAGTTATTGTAACAAAAGTTAATGATACGGATACTGATTAACTGCGAATGTTTCGCATCAATACGTTAAAATTGTCATTGATTAATCATTAATATTTGTATTGTTGATGAAATTGTACGATCACAGAGAGAGATCTGTTTAAATAATGATATATTATATACAAATATAATATATATACTGTATTATATAATTATATATATATTTATATATGATATTCATATACATGTATGCATGTATGTATTAGAGAGATACAGAGAGACAGACAGGAAGACACAGAGACAGAGACAGAGACAGACAGACAGACAGACAGAGACCTGTAAACATCTGCAAATCAGAAAGTGCAGCAGTCCTAAAAGCCCTGATATTGCGACACTGTCACTCCCTGATGTCAGCCCCCCCTCTCTTTCTGTCTGGAATGTGGCCACTGAGCTGATTTGACAACATGTATACATACCCTCCCCACTTCTCCATAATGCATATATAACGTGTATTTGCTCTCTCGCACAAATGTGCACAGGAGCGCGCTCACTCACACACACATGCTCGCGCACGCATGCACGCACGCACACACACACATACACACCCACGCACGCACGCATGCGCACACACACACCTATACACACATGCTCGCGCACGCACGCACACACACAACACACACGCTTTGATTTGTTGCTTTACAAGATTCAGCGCTATATAAATTCCATACATTATATATATATATACATATATATAATATATATATATATAATATATATACACTCACGCAAGCACGCACACACACACATATACACACCACGCACGCACAAACACACACACATATACACACCCACGCACGCACAAAACACACAATATACACACAGCACGAACACACGCCACGCACGCACGCACACACACTACACACCCTTTCTTTTTCCCCTTGTCTAATATCTTTGAGAGTGAAATGATGTAAAATCGAAGACAGCAACAACATACACACACGCAACGACGCGCGCACTCGTACGCACACTCACCACTCTCTCTCTCTCTCTCTCTCTCACATCACCCTCTCTCTGTCTCTCGTCTCTCTCTCTCTCTCTCGCTCTCTCTCTCACACCAATACACACTTCTCACACATACACACACACACCACACACACACACTCTCTCTCTCTCACACCACAACACTCTCTCATACACACACCACACACCTCTCTCTCTCTCTCACACCTCACACACACACTCTCTATCACACACACCACACACACACACACACCACTCTATCACCACACTACACACACACACATCCCCCCCCCCCCCCCCTTTCTTTTTCGCCTCGTCTGCTATCACTAAGAGTGAACAGATGTAAAGTTGAAGACAGCAACAACACAACAACACAACACAACAACACACATTTTCTCTTCCGCCCCCCCCCCCCCCCCCCCCCCCCCCCCCCCCCCCCCCCCCCTCTGTCTTGTCTGTTAGTTTTCCCCCTCCGTCTAATATCTTTGAGAGTGAGCAGAGTGTAAAATAGAAGACAGCGCAACAACCAACATACACACATACACACAACCACACCTCACACACACACACACACACACACACACACACACACACCACACACACACCACACACACACACACACACACACACACACCTTTCTTCTCCCCTCCTCTAATATCTTTGAGAGTGAACAGATGTAAAATCGAAGACTCAGCAGCAACAACAACAACAACTAACACACACACCACACACACACACACACACACACACACACAACACTCTCTCTCTCTCTCTTTT
>CM054147.1:5046053-5071053 GCA_028751875.1 Rapana venosa | reverse complement strand
ATGCGTAACATTAGCTTAGGGAAAGTGAGTGCTCTGACCACTGAGCTATTCCGTCCTCTTTGGGTGTCATAAATAGTGACAAACATTAGTTCGCATGTATACATGTAGACACATAATGAAAGTCCCCTATCTTTGTCAACAGCCAATTTTCCCCCACTTCTGAAACTAGATAGGGGTAGAGCTAACAACGGGTAGTTAAGGATTAGGGGTAGAGCTAACACCGGGTAGTTAGGATTAGGGTAGGAGACGTAGAGTTCAGCCCTGTCAAGTAAAGTCTCAAAGCACACGTATGCTGAAGATTACACGGCAGCATCGTGGCCTAACAAACGCACTGGAAAATGCAACGAACGAAAACAAACAAACCAAAAGATGGCGAGGGTTGGGATAAAAGGGGAGAGAAGTAGGGAGGAAGGGAGGAAAGTGAAAGACAGAAGCAAAATGGATAACACGGTGGTTAATCTTTCAGTACATAATAATTAATACATTACTGTAGCCAAGGTGCTCGGACAGAAAGGGGACTGATGATCAGCGGCTACAGGAGGAAGGTAGTGGGGTGGGGGGAAGGGTAGAGGGAGATGGGGGGGGGGGGGGGGGGGGCGGGTCTTTGATCAATGCAGCCCTGTGGTCCTGTGGTCTGCAAGGAGACAACATGCATGCACCTGCATTGTTTCTCTGTTAACGTACTGCACTACAGCAACCGGGAAGATGACGTTCTCTGCTTCTGTCTGTTTGTCTGTTTATTTGTTTGTCTGTGTCTGTCAGTCGGTTTGTCTGTCTGTTTTTTGTCTGTCTGTCTGTCTGTGCCTTTGTCTGTTTGTTTCTCTGTTAGTCTATCTATCTGTTTGTCTGCCTGTCTCTCTGACTCTCTGCCTGTCTCTGTATGTCTGTCTTTCTCTCTCTATGTCTTTCTTCTTTCTGTTTCAATGTCCTCTTCATCTTTGCCCGTAAAAAGAGGCTGTGCAGTGCCCACAGACAGACAGACAGTGTATACATCATTACATGCAGTAGTCCAGAGGTTTGTTGGCTGCTGATGCTGACTGATTCATGATGGTGTGTTCTGTCTGTACTCCTCCCTACTCCCTTTCTGTGTGGTCCTTTGATCTGCACACAGCTTTGCTTTGGTGGCTTTGGTCTGGCTCTGTGAATTGGAACTCATAGAGCATCAGAAGTTTGGTCTGGTCTGGCTGCGCGTATTGGAATTCCTATGTCATTATTGGTTTAGACTGGTTATGCGTATTGGAAGTCATTATCATTAGTTTTGTCTGGCTCAAAGTATTGGAATTGATATCATCATAATTGTGTCGTTATTGGTTTGGTCTGGTTCTGTGTATTGGATTTTGTATGTCATCAGTGGTTTGGTTTGGTTCTGTGTATTGAAATTCTTATGCCATATATATATATATTATGCCATCAGTGGTTTGGTATGGCTTTGTGTATTTGGAATTCCTATGTCATCAGTGGTTTGGTCTGGCTGTGCGTATTGAAATCATATATCATCAGTGTTTCGGTCTGATTCTGTGTCTTGGAATTCCTATGTCATTATTGGTTTGATCTGTTTCAGTGTATTGGAATTCATCAGTGGTTTGGTTTAGTTCTGTGTATCGGAATTCCTGTCATCAGTGGGTCGGTCTGGTTCTGTATGTATTGGAATTCCTCAGTGGTTCGGTATTGGAATTCCTCAGTGGTTAGGTATTGGAATTCCTCAGTGGTTCGGTATTGGAATTCCTCAGTGGTTCGGTCTGGTTCTGTATGTATTGGAATTCCTATGTCATTATTGGTTTGGTCTGTTTCAGTGTATTAGAATTCACACACACACACGCGCGCGCGCGCGCGCGCGCACACACATAAACACACACACACACACACACATATATATAATATATATATATATATATATATATATATATATATTATATATATATATATATATATATATATAATGTCATTATTGGTTTGGTTTAGTTTTGTGTAGTGGAATTCCTATGCCATTATTTGTTTGGTCTGGTTCTGCGTAGTGGATTTCATATACACGTCGTCTTTGGTGCGCGAGCTTCTCTCTCTCTCTCTCTCTCTCTCTCTCTCTCTCTCTCTCTCTCTCTCTCTCTCTCTCTCTCTCTCTCTCTCTCTCTCTCTCTCTCTCTCTCTCTCACGTACACTCCACCTCTCTCTCTCTCTGTCTCTCTCTCACACGTACACTCCACCTCTCTCTCTCTCTCTCTCTCTCTCTCTCTCTCTCTCTTCTCTCTCTCTCTCTCTCTCTCTCTCTGTGTGTGTGTGTTTGTCTCTTTCTGTCTCTATGTCTGGGTCAATCTCTTTCTGTCTTTGTCTGTATGCCTGTCCATTTCTCTCTCTCTCTCTCTCTCTCTCTCTCTCTCTCTCTCTCTCTCTCTCTCTCTCTCTCACGTGTAGTTACGTCACTATTGTCCAGTGTTGGTGGCCGAGTCTTTCTGAGCTTACAAACTGTAGAAAAGCATTTTGTAAAATGTATATATATTTATTTTGCTCGCTTGTTGTTGTAGTGGTTTTGTTTTTACTTAGTGTCACTATTCGATCTGATCTGTTATGTATGCATTTATTTATTTGGTTATTATGATTAAAGAATAGCGCGGGGTTTTTTCCTCAGTCCTTACCTGTTTTTATATCATGTAAAATTTACTATATGTATATACATTTTTTAAAATCTACTTTTGCTTCTTTTAATATGTTTGGTTGTTATTGCTTTTCTACCATAAACACACAATTTTGTCTTCAAAGTATAGACTGTATGATATACATTTATCACATATATATATATATTACTATGTACAGATCTATCTGTCATTTGGCATCTTTCCCTTTAAAGTTTTACTAGTAGGTATTATATTCACAAGACATCCACACAACGCAGTTGGTGAAAGATAATATCCCCCGTGGAGATAACGAGACTCAAGGGCAGATTAATGCTGTTGGAAGATAATATTCGCAGAGAGAGGATGCTCCATGCGCGGAGAGATGCTCATGAAAGACTAGCATCACACGAGGGACTGGCATTAAACACCACAGCCACCACACTGAGGAGAGGCTGGCTCTGAAAAAAAGTAATCGTTTTGTCACAATGAGACGTCCTCTGAATATCGCTTCTTCTTTTCTCCTCCTCCTCCTCCTCCTCCTCCTCCTCCTCCTTCTTCTTCTTCTTCTTCTTCTTCTCCTCCTCCTCCTCCCCTCCTTTTTCTCTCTCCTCCTCTTCTCTCCTCTCTCCTTCTTCTTTGCTTTTTCTTCTTCCTTCCTCCGTCTCATCGTCGTCGTTACCTCTTTGTGGCCTCTCTCTCCCTCCCTCTCTCTCTCCCTCCCTCTCTCTCCCTCCCTCTCTCTCCCTCCTTCCTCCCTCTCTCTCTCTCTTTTCTCTCTCTCTCTCTCTCTCTCTCTCTCTCTTCTCTCATCTCTCTCTCATCTCTTCTCTCTCTCTCTCCTCTCTCTTCCACTTTCTGTGGAAGGACGTAACATTGAAGACTACTGCTACTTGTACGGCTGTTGGCTCCATGTCTTGTTGCTACTTGTACGGCTGTTGGCTCCATGTCTTGCTGCTACTATACTAGTACGGCTGTTGGCTCCATGTCTTGCTGCTACTATACTAGTACGGCTGTTGGCTCCATGTCTTGCTGCTTTTAGTATGGCTGTTGGCTCCATGTCTTGCTGCTACTAGTACGGCTGTTGGCTCCATGTCTTGCTGCTACTATACTAGTACGGCTGTTGGCTCCATGTCTTGCTGCTTTTAGTATGGCTGTTGGCTCCATGTCTTGCTGCTACTAGTATGGCTGTTGGCTCCATGTCTTGCTGCTACTAGTGCGGCCGTTGGCTCCATGTCTTGCTGCTACTAGTATGGCTGTTGGCTCCATGTCTTGCTGCTACTAGTGCGGCTGTTGGCTCCATGTCTTGCTGCTACTAGTATGGCTGTTGGCTCCATGTCTTGCTGCTACTAGTGCGGCTGTTGGCTCCATGTCTTGCTGCTACTAGTATGGCTGTTGGCTCCATGTCTTGCTGCTACTAGTGCGGCTGTTGGCTCCATATCTTGCTGCTACTAGTATGGCTGTTGGCTCCATGTCTTGCTGCTACTAGTATGGCTGTTGGCTCCATATCTTGCTGCTACTAGTATGGCTGTTGGCTCCATGTCTTGCTGCTACTAGTGCGGCTGTTGGCTCCATGTCTTGCTGCTACTAGTGCGGCTGTTGGCTCCATGTCTTGCTGCTACTATACTAGTACGGCTGTTGGCTCCATGTCTTGCTGCTACTAGTGCGGCTGTTGGCTCCATGTCTTGCTGCTACTATACTAGTACGGCTGTTGGCTCCATGTCTTGCTGCTACTAGTGCGGCTGTTGGCTCCATGTCTTGCTGCTACTATACTAGTACGGCTGTTGGCTCCATGTCTTGCTGCTACTAGTATGGCTGTTGGCTCCATGTCTTGCTGCTACTAGTGCGGCTGTTGGCTCCATGTCTTGCTGCTACTATACTAGTGCGGCTGTTGGCTCCATGTCTTGCTGCTACTAGTACGGCTGTTGGCTCCATGTCTTGCTGCTACTAGTGCGGCTGTTGGCTCCATGTCTTGCTGCTACTAGTATGGCTGTTGGCTCCATGTCTTGCTGCTACTATACTAGTACGGCCGTTGGCTCCATGTCTTGCTGCTACTAGTGCGGCTGTTGGCTCCATGTCTTGCTGCTACTATACTAGTGCGGCTGTTGGCTCCATGTCTTGCTGTTACTAGTACGGCTGTTGGCTCCATGTCTTGCCTTCTCATTGCCGATGGGGATTTTGGCAGAGGCTCGGCATCAGGAGAAATGTGCTCCTCACAAAAGGCGCTGCTGACACAGGAGCCTTTCCTGACTGTAGGGCTGGGGAGGACTGTCCGAGTTTGTGTGAATAGAAGTATCAGTGTGGAACGGATGAAGTGCTGTACGATGCTTTTGAAACAGATGTGATGTGAAAGTCAGTTGTTGCGAGTTCTGCAAAATTAATCGCTATTATTCACCACGCACACGTGTATGCGCATACACACATACGCACACTCACATACACACACATACACACACATGCACGCTCTTACGCGCACATAGGCACGCATGTACGCACGCGCACACACACACAGAAAGAAAGAAAGAGAGTGTGTGTGTGCGTGCGTGAGTGCGTGTGTGTGTGTGTTTGGGTTTTCTAACCAATGTCTCAAAAGAGAAATTGGCAGACCGTTTTATGTTCTTGTAATAGTTTTGGATTTTTTTCCCCTGCAGTATATCTTGCTTTGGCTGTTGCACTGCACATCACAAACTTGATAAACTTCATCAGATACTTCAACACAGAGGCAAGACGAGCTTTCCCAAATATACCATTTGCAAAAACCATCACCCTGGATGGTGGCAAATGTTGATTAACTTGTCTGTACCATCCACCCGTTTCAAATAAAGCAAAGTGTGTTTTAAACGGCTGGGTGGAGTTGAATGTACTGGACAGTTTAAGACGCGTATCTACGGCGACAGATGATAGGGATAGGTTACCCCGCTGTCTTAAAGCGTAGGGACGGAACGGTCCGTGTGTCAGTTCGTTAAGTTGTGGTAGTAAATTGTATGGTGACAGTAAGATTGATGGGGAGGGCGAGGCGATCTCTTGCTCATCTGGTTTAGTTAGTGGTCTTTGACCTTCCATTAACCTCTCCAAATCCCTGCTTCTCCAACCCTCTCCCCCCTCCTCCCCTCTACCCTCAATTCTCCACACTCCTTTACCCTCCCATCACCTCTTTCAGTCTAGTACACTTTATTGTGCAGATAATTTGGATTTGATAGGGGTGAAAATGATCGTGTGGAAGTACTGAAATGTATTCTGGATGATTTTAAGAGATAGAGGGTGAAGGAAAGTATTTGGAAACAGCCTTTGAATAATAATTGTTCGCCAAGGTAGAATGAAGGAAGGTGTTTGGAAACAGCTGTTGAGTAATAATTGTTTACCAAGGAAGAGTGAAGAAAGGTGTATGGAAACGGCTGTTGAATAATAATTGTTTGCCAAGAAGAATGAGGGAAAGTATTGGATCATCTGTTCAATAATTGCTTTGCCAAGCTGTATGGTTAAATACATTTGAAGCTAGACAGTGTGTCAAAAACTGAAATCCGCCGCTAGGTTTAGACATTGTTTACTCAGCATACACAGATCTCTCCTAGCAGACAGCGCTGCAGCAGGGAAAGGCATCAAGCTACAGCTGATTTTGAGACCCAGCCCTTGTTCATTGAACATTCAAACCAGATTATCAATAACTCCAAACAACAACAACCAAGGAAACATGACAGATGGTTAACACCAAACTGTTTTTGTGCCTGCAGTTTTTATGCTTTGTGCATTGTTTCTTTCTAAAATAGTAAAAATGAAGCTTGCGTGCTAGACAGGACACAGCGTCCCGACGTGTGTGTATGTGTGTGTATGTGTGTGTGTGTGTGTGTGTGTGGCTTTGTTTTGAATAAATCAACACTGTGGATGAGGGCAGGGGGCTCGGACAGTTCAGAAGGAACTGTCCAGGGACAGTGCTGACTGATGAGCTGCCATGCCATGGCCAGCGTTGTTTGACCTGTCCCGTCCACACAGAATGAACACGCTGTGTTCTCTTGCTGGGTGTTAGGTGGGCGTTCTCCAGCTTAACACCCTGGGGGTCATTCAGAATATGGGCCTACTCTCTTCATCATCCCTCCTGGGAATCACTGTAAGATTATAAGTACATACTGGATGAGGAGTTTGTGTGTAGGACTGTTTTCCAAGTACCTTGCCTTACATAGATAGCCATGCTCCGACTTCTGAGGATTTTATATTTTTTTCGGTTTGTTTACAAAAAGAGTGTGGGTTGTTATACTAAGACTTGTCATGGCATATAAGTTGAACATATTGATGTTGAGTCTTTGCTTTTTAGCTTACAGCAATAACTGACAAATCTTCTGGCCGGGTTTTGCTAAGGCATGGATGAAGAGAATCACAAAAGCATAAACAGAAATGTGTTCCCATGACCTATGCGATCGTTGGGGAGCGAGGTGTCAGAGACCTCAGCTTCTCCAGGGGCCAGCATTTTGAGATCGGTGTCCATCTCCTCTCCAACTCTGCCCTGCCTTCCATGACCCTAAAGAGGCAGATACCTGTTTACAGCTGGGTGAACTGGGGGACTGTACTGAAGCCAAGCCGCACAAACCCTCTCTCATCCAAGAGATAACCACCCTCCACGCTGTTCAGTGTGGGGGAGAGTGAACGCAGTGCTCTGACCAGTGAGCTATCCCTCCCGGTACAATTTGGAAATCACAACGCCATTTTCATTAATGTAGGCGTTGGTACTTAGCGTACATCAGTCCGTAAGTGACAAAGCTTCTGGCCTGAGCCAGACTGTATGCTGTGTGATAGCAGCTAGCGATCTGGGAAACTGCCCTCACCCCCAGGGACCAGTGGTGACTCAAGACTCAAGACTCAAGGATACTTTATTATCTCAATAGAGAAATTATGAAAAGCACATTTTGATTACACAAGTAGTACTTTAAGTAGCCTACAGTGCATCATTTCATTTTCTGGATGTATGAATGCTGTCTGGCATGTTTTGCTCGAAATGTATGGACGCTGCTTGTTGCAGTTGTACGTGTATAGTATATAAGTAAGTAAATAAGTAAGTAAGTAAATGAGTAAAAATGAGTAGGTAAGTAAAGTAAGTAAGAAAGTAAAGATATTTTGTCGTCCGATTTTTCTTATGAGAGCCCACCTCACCTCAGTTATCCCGTAGTCTAGTGGACCGTTGGAGCACCACTGAAGATTTTGCAACCAGCTTCCTCCGCTCCTCGCAGTTTTCAGCCTTCCCTAGCAAAGTCGTTTTACTCAAGGCTACCAGTCCACTCTCTGATGTTGTCTTCCCTTCCTTTTCTCTGTCTGCCTCTTCGTCTCCCTCCTTACACTGTTCCCTGTAGGACAGACAGTCTTGGCCAGTCCAGATGTTCCTGTGACGTTCCCGTACCACTTCAGTTTGTGGGTTTTTCTTTCACTGGTCAGGAGCTGGCGTTTTCAATTTCGGTTTTCACTTCCCGTAGTTATGTGATCTCTGCATGAGAGCTCTAAGCGTTTACAAACCTGACACTTCCACAATTATTTAATCCATGAACATAAAAAGACTAACGCCTATAACCAGCCCCCCCCCCCCCCCCCCTTCCACACACACACACACACACACACACACACACACACACACACACACACACACACACACACACATTCGCCTTCACCCTAACCCATATCTCCTCACTGGCTACAATATCATAGAGTTGAGTTCGCCGAATGTCAAATTTGTTTTCTTTTTTTAAAAAACCAACCCCAAAAAAGTGACGGTTCCTATCCAGTCCACTGATGGTGTTTATAGCCCCGCCGCCGACCACAGAGGCCATGACATCAGGGTAGGGTGGGGTAGGGTAGGGTAGGGTAGGGTGGGGTAGGGTAGAGTAGGGTAGAGTAGGGTGGAGTAGGGTAGGGTAGGGTAGAGTAGAGTAGGGTGGGGTAGGGTAGGGTAGAGTAGGGTAGAGTAGGGTAGAGTAGGGTGGAGTAGGGTAGGGTAGGGTAGAGTAGGTAGGGTGGGGTAGGGTAGTGGTAGAGTAGGGTGGGGTAGGGTAGAGTAGGGTAGGGTAGGGTAGAGTAGGGTAGAGTAGGGTGGGTAGGGTAGGGTAGAGTAGGGGGTAGGGTAGGGTAGAGTAGGGTGGGGTAAGTAGGGTGGGGTAGGTGGGTAGGTAGAGTAGGTGGGTGGGTAGAGTAGGGTAGAGTAGGGTGGGGTAGGTAGGGTGGGTAGAGTAGGGTGGGGTAGGGTAGGTAGGTAGGTAGAGTAGGGTGGGGTAGGGTAGAGTAGGGTAGAGTAGGTGGGGTAGGGTAGGGGTAGGGTAGGAGTAGAGTAGGGTGGGGTAGGGTAGGGTAGAGTAGGGTGGGGTAGGGTAGAGTAGGGTAGAGTAGGTGGGGTAGGGTGGGTAGAGTAGGTAGAGTAGGTGGGTAGTGGTAGAGTAGGGTAGAGTATGGGTAGGGTGGTAAGTAGGTAGAGTAGGGTGGGTAGGTGGTAGAGTAGGGTAGAGTAGGGTGGGGTAGGGTAGGGTAGAGTAGGGTGGGGTAGGGTAGAGTAGGGTAGGTAGGGTGGGTAGGTGGGGTAGGGTAGTAGATAGGGTGGTAGGTAGAGTAGGGTAGGGTGGGTTAGACTGTTCACTGTCGGTCATCGTCAATAAACAGAAACTGTATGGACTCGGTGTGAAGTACTGGGTTATGACGTCTGTATTATAAGATAATTTCCTGTCTCTCTTATCGCCAGTCTTTGAAATGGATGGTTCTTGTTATTGGTCAGGTTGTAGAATAACACAATTATTACACGACTGTAGTACTATTAAAACTCTCTCTCTCTCTCTCTCTCTCTCTCTCTCTCTCTCTCTCTCTCTCTCTCTCTCTCTCTCTCTGTATATATTTTCAACCCTTTCACTATCTTCTTCTCTCTTTTATCTCTCTCCTCGAGTGGTATGTGTGTGAGAGAGAGAGAATTGTGTGTGTTACTGTCTGTCTGTGTGTGCGCACATTTGCGTGCGTATGTGCGTGTGTGCTTGTGTGTATGTGTGTATGCCCGCGCGCGCGAGCCCGCTTGCGTATATATGCATACACGTGTGCATATGTCCCCGCACGCGCGTACGCGTGACTGTAAGTGTCTTCAAAGCCAAAAAGGCACTAGGTGCAGATTGCAGTGGCTTTTAATCTGTCTCCAAAGTATCCTGCATTTCTCCACTCATGAGGCGATATCTGGTGACCTCAGAACCTGAAGTACACTGATGTGATGATCTGTGTGACAATCCCCGGAATAGGCAGACATGTATACATGTCGATTGTGACGAAGAGACATGTGGAGTGGCTGGTGTTTTGACAGTCGCTTACAGTGACAGCGCGCGATGCGTGCACACATGTTGTATACATGCATACGCACACAGAGGGACAGATACTGACACACACACACAGACAACACACACACACACACACAGAGTGATATATACACAAACACATACACACACACTTAACACACATGCATACATATATACATACATACATTAATTAACCGTCATCAGATCAACCATTACTTTTATGCAGATGACTCAGATTCTAAGCAGTGACACTCCTGAAAATCGGCCTTCTCTCTTGACAAATATGGCCCACTGCTTTCAAGATATCCAAAACTGGATGATAGAGAACAAGTTACAACTAAACCCTGATAAAACCGAAGCCATGCTTGTAGGGACCAAACGAAAACTCTCTTCCATCAAAACAGCTTCAATAGAACTCGGCAATACATCAGTCCCTCTATCCACTGCTGTGAAGTATCTAGGGGTCATTATTAACAACACGCTCTCTATGCAAAAATTCATCACCCAGACCTGCCAGTCGTGCTACTATCAATTACGGCGTATTAGTGCAATTCGAAAGTACCTGTCTACAGATGCAACAGCCAAACTCGTGGTGTCTCTCATTCTTTCACGTCTGGACTATTGCAATTCTCTTCTGGCTGGTCTGCCAGCATCATCTGTCTACTCCCTTCAACGTATACAAAACTCTGCAGCTCGTCTAGTCCTCAGAAAGAAAAAATCGGAGCACATGACCCTTCTCTTGCGATCTCACCACTGGCTGCTGTGCCACAAAGAATAAACTATAAGATCAGTACTCTCTGTTACAAATGTCTCCACAAAACAGCACTCTCCTACCTCTGTGAATGTCTTCACTTGTACACTCCTTCTCGTTTCCTTCGATCTGCTGCAGATACCCTGTGCTTATCTCTCTTCGCCAAAGGCCTTCTTGTGACACTTTTAAATCCGGCCTCAAGACATATTTGTTTCAAACCTAAGATTTTCCTCTTCTGTTTCATTTCATAGCTGTCCCTGCTTTTCAACAGCCAAAATCCCATCATCCTGCCAAAGTGTGTAACCTCTGTGTGTGTGTGTGTGTGTGTGTGTGTGTGTGTGTGTGTGTGTGTGTGTGTGTGTGTGTGTGTGTGTGTGTGTGTGTGTGTGTGTGGTACATTTGGACTTGTTAGAGCTATTACTTGCTGTTGGTTTCATGACTGTAAGTGTAAGTATGAGTTGAGTGCAAGCGCTTTGATTTGTCTGTGCAAGATACAGTGCTGTATAAATTCCATTTATTATTATTATTACATACACACATACATACATACAAACAATTACATGCATACATACATACATACGCGCGCGTGCTCACACGCATATACGCAAGCAAGCACACAATGACACATGCACACGCACACTCACTGACTCACTCACTCTCACTCACAGATACCAGTAAAGAACAGACAGACAGACTGACTGACAGACTGACAGACAGAGAGAGAGAGAGAGGTAACAAACAGCTGTGTTCTAACAGTAAAAGCTGTAAGATAAGATACAGTAACGATCCACCCCCACCCCCTACACACACATTACACACACATTACACACACACTACACACACACTACACATACACATACGCATAAACACACTCACACTACACATACACACACACACACACACGCTTCCTGCTAGTTGAAGGTGCCATACATTGTCTTTTCTTTTTCCTTTTTTTCCTTTCTTTTTCTCTTTAAAGTAAGCTAGCAAAGCAAATCGCGACAGCAAAACTGCTCCCCCAAATCAGTGACATAAAACAAGCACATAGCACACAGCTGTTTTATTGTATCGGTTACTAGAATTGACCATACGGTGAATCGGTGGTCTAGAGGTAACGCACCTGCCTAGAAAGCGAAAAGTTCAGGTCGGAAGTGTGCGGAGGTTTGATCCCCGCTTGTCTCTGAAACTTTGTATTGTATTGTATTGTATTGTATTGTATCGTATTGCATTGTAATAATAATAATAATAATAATGTATGTTATTTATATAGCGCTTGCATTCAAATCATTTACACACATGCAATCTTGCACAAATTATTAGCATTATCAAATTATGTTTATACACACGCACGCTCACACTCACAAAGACACGGGCGCGCGCGCGCGTACACACACACACACACACACACACACACACACACACACACACACACACACACACACACACACACACACACACACACCACATTTGGGTAGGGTGGTGGAGGTGAGGGTGGTTGTGGAAAAGTAGGAAAAGACATGAGGGGAAGACATCAGATGGGAAATACGTGCGCTTTCTATTGTGTCGTATTGTATTGTATACCACTCACGGCAGTCACGGCAGATCTCTCTGCGTGGATTCAGGGCTGCGTGCTGTCTCTCCCTGGGGAGAGCGCGTCGCCACAAAGAGCGACAGTGTTAACAGAGACGCGAACCCACGACCCCTCAGTGACCGTCAGATCGGGAGCACGGCGCTCTAACCACTTTGGCAATTCCGCCCCCACGAATAGAACACAGACTGAGGTGCATGAATCAGGCCAGAGAGATACAGCACACACACACACACACACTTACACACACACACACACACACACACACAGGTCACACACACACAACACACACACACACACTTACACACACACACACACACACACACACACACACACACACTACACACACACACACACACACACGCGCACGCACACACACACACACACACACACACACTTACACACACACTTACACACACACACACACACACACACCGCTTTAGAGTAGGAGGGGGGTTACAGTATCTAGCTAAGTTATGTCATTGTGTCGACACAGCGCGTACATACTGCTGCCGATTGAAGCAGTAGGCCTAATGATTGATCGTGTTGGGATATCAACACAGACAGAGGCAGTAGACTCTTCTAGAGCAGTGCAGTGCGCTGAATCGCTTTTTTTGCTCAAAGGCATTTTGCAGAACACACAAGAACAAGCGATTGATGTCTACAGGTATAAAAAATGTATACAGTTATGCTTCCAGCCAAAAGTTAAAGTTCGTGACTTTGCGTCTGAATCTGTTGACGAGTATGAGATGAGCTTGCCTCGTTAAATGTATTAATAGGTTAGGTGGTTTTTTTAGGAGGGTTCTTGGGTTTGGTTGGTTGGTTGGTTGGTTGGTTGGGGTTTTTTTGGCAATGCTGTTTGTCGTAGGCTTGTGGGTTTGTATCCCGTATGTGAAATAATGGAAAGTTTTGAGTGGTTGTGGAGTATATTGGAGTGTGTGTGTGTGCGTGCGTGCGTGCGTGCGTGTGTGTGTGTGTGAGAGTGTGTGAGTGTGTGTGTGCGCGCGCGGAACCTGGTACGCATGCCTGCGTGCTCGCATGCTTCTTCTCTTGTGTTTGCTCAGCATCCGCGCTTGCTGACTCTTGAAACCATGCCTAGTAGAGCTGACTATAAATTCCATATATATATTATTATTATTACTGTACCACACGGCTGTCTGTTCTCCAGTGTACTAAGACTGATGCCTTAGGGCTAACACACCCACCCTCTCCACTCTCACTCCCACACTCCTGGTGCCTCTTGTCTTCTGACAGATCAATGTGTGCTGGGAAGCAAGCAGCCAGGCTCCGAAGCGGTGATGACAGACCATGCTGTGGATGGATAGTCCACCCGTTTAACACATTTATAGACTTTTTCAAATCGTATGCCATATGCTTTGAATAGTCCACCCGTTTAATAATAATACATAGACTTCTTTCAAAGCCGTATGCCATATGCTTTGAATAGTCCACCCGTTTAATAATAATAATACATAGACTTCTTTCAAAGCCGTATTCCATATGCTTTGAATAGTCCACCCGTTTAATAATAATACATAGACTTCTTTCAAAGCCGTATGCCATATGCTTTGAATAATCCACCCGTTTAATAATAATAATACATAGACTTCTTTCAAAGCCGTATGCCATATGCTCATTCTCCCACTCCCTACCATTTCAGTCATGAGATTGCCCAATCTGGATTACGCCATACTGGCAATGCTAGATAGATTCGTTTTCCCAGGACACGTAAGCTGTTTGGATTTCAGGCATCAGGAGTGCTTGAGAACCGTTCCTATTCTGCATGGTACGTGACAAGGTTTTCAAGCGGCCATATGTTTAAACTTCATTAATTTTCAGATTCAAACATTCCGTAGAGCAGAATCAAGCGTTTTTTTGTTCTGTGGTGGAGTGAGGAGGAAAGTAGAGAGTGAGAGTTTATCAGACTGGTTTATAAATTTAAGGGCCGTGATGTTCGTTACTTAGAGATTTTAGAGCCGAAAACTGTGTTGGTGAAGATGTTTGTTGCGTGTGATGATGTTGTGTAGTTAATGTGTGTGTGTGATGTGTGTGTTGGATGGTGTGTTGTTGGTGTGATGGTTGGTGGGTGTGGAGTTTTGATGTGTGTGAGGTGTTGAAGTGGACCTGGTGCCCCAGCCAGACGTCACAGTAGGCCAGAAAGAGTCTAGGTTGTGTGGGAAAAGCCTCAGTGTGGCCAGTGGCAGTTTATAGTTTGTATATCCTGTGTTACTCATAGCGAATGTTTATTGTGTGATGTTTTGTTATGTGTTGTATTACGCGGGGGTAACAAGTTATAGCATGAAGATCGTGTGAGCAGCAGTGTTGTCTCAATAGAGACAGACCAGGCTGTGAGCTATTCACATTTAAACTGCTCTTACTTATCCATAACACAAAACATACTGAGAACACAAAGGTACTCAAAACAGCTGCAGAAAGCTAACACTTTCTCTTGTGCTGAAAAATAATAGATTTAAAGCCACATCCTCGTAGTAAAAACTATTTAATAACCCTGCTTATGCCCAGGGTTAAGCTGTCCGATATTGCGGCAGCCGAATACATACATCAACGACACAGTGTAAGCTGTTCAATATAGTTTCTGCTCGCGCCAAAGGTTTCTGACATATAGAGATATATCAGCCGAGTAGATCAGTGTGATGAATGGAGCGTTTTCACACAGGTTAAATATTAATGACTGGCACAGCGGAGGGCCACAGATAATGGACGTCGGTGTCTGTGTCGGCTGACACACCAGTGCTGCACATCAGTACACTGTCCCTCGTGCCATGTCTTGCCACCTGTCAGGCTGAACGATCAGTGGAAAGTGGGGACAGCGCAGCAGCAGCAGAGGTGAGTGAGAGGCTGAGGCTTAGCCTGTGGCGGCGATGGGGATACGGCCATGCTGTGTGTTCTTGGGGAAATTAAGAGGTGAGGGTGCGCTGGTCAACACGTGTGTGTTCATGCCCGCCAGGAAAAAATAAAGCCGTGCTGAAACTGTGTCCAGTCTGTTCGGATCGGGCAGGAGTTGGTGAAGCCTGTCAGGGTTTTGCCTTGATACACTCACACACACAGAGACTGTGAGACGTCAGCCTGAACTAACGGGAGCTGTGGTGTTTTAAGCCAGGAGAGGGAACACGTGGGGGCAGTGATGAGGTCAGCCTTGTGTTAGACACGCACCACCACAACCCAGCATGCACGCCTTCCTCAAACGCCACTACAGGAAGGGCAGGGGCAGGAAGGGAGGCGGGAAGAGCAAACAGGGGGAAGACCCTTCCTCCTCTGTGCCGCACCTGCGCCAGTACAAGGACGCCGTCAGCAAGTCCATGGACTCGCTGCTGCTGGTGGTCTCCAGCGTGCCCCTGCCCGCCCAGGCCGCGGTGGACCCCGCCCTCCCCCACAACAGAAAGCGCCGGAGAACGGAGCCCCGGACCGTCCCCGAGCGCCTTCAGCCCCAGAGAGAGCCCAGCATCAAGCGGCGCCACTCCTTCGACCTGGCCACGGGCAAACTCTCCGACGACGAGGAGGACGAGAGGACGATGTTGTGGACGAGCGCGGGCTCAGTGATGGCTCCCGCAGCGTGGAGACCTCCCCGGTCCACACCCACCTGCGCCAGCAGCGCTGTGACTCCGGGAGCAGCCAGGACACGTTCCGCGCCCTGCGCCAGCACCTCTCGGCCAGCCTGCAGGCCTCCCTGGCCACCTCCACCAGCCTGACCCCCAGCGAGAGGGACTGCACAGACTCGGACGAGGACCACCGCAGCTTCCTGAGTGTGCGCACCGCCGACAGCGCTCCTTTCCTGCTGTGGGAGGACGCGGAGCAGGGGGAGCTGCTGTCTGGCAGAGGGGGGTCCTCCTCCCCGCTGTCCCCAGTGTCAGGGTCACTGGAGCATCGGCGCCAGGATCGGGATCGGAACAAGCAGGTAAACTCCTGGGGTTTTGGTTCGTTGCTGTTGTGTTGTTGTTGTTGTTAATGCTGGGTCCCCCAGCTTGATTAATGAACACCCTGAGGGGAAGGAGGGGTTAATCTAGAATAAATAAGCGCACTCTGACTCACTCATCCATCCCTACCTGGGAATCACTGTGAGACTAAAAATATCTATACATGAATGAGACGGGCTGCCTGTATGACTGATTTTAAAGTACTTCGCCACTGTTGGCCGTCGCTCTTTCTCTGTTTCTGGTCCATCGATTTGGAATGGCCTCCCTATCTCTCTTCGCCAAAGACCTTCTTATGACACTTTTAAATCCGGCCTCAAGACATATTTGTTTCAAACCTAAGAATTTCCTCTCCTGTTTCATTTCATAGCTATCCCTGCTTTTCAACAGCCCAAAATTCCATCACCCTGCCAAAGTGTATAACGTGTGTGTGTGTGTGTGTGTGTGTGTGTGTGTGTGTGTGTGTGTGTGTGTGTGTGTGTGTGTGTGTGTGTGTGTGTGTGTGCATTTGGACTTGTTAGAGCTATTACTTGCTATTGGTTGCATGGCTGTGTAAGAATGAGTTGAGCGTAAGCGCTTTGATTTGTCTGTGCAAGATACAGCGCTATATAAATTCCTTTTTTTTAAAAAAATTATTATTATATAGGCAGCCATACTCCAACTTCAAAAGGTTTTTTTCTCTCTCCTTGTGAAGAGCCTTGAGAATGCCAGGGATGCCTGTCAGTATAAATAGCATCCCCACCTTCTGGAAATTCCGTGCTAGGAATCCCCTCTCTTCTATCCCTCTCTTTGTTTCCGCCTTGTTCCTTTTCTTCCTATCACCTCCTTCTTGTCTATTTTCTGCCTTCTTGGGCCATTCTCCTGCTTTTTGTCCAGAAAGACTGAACCTTCACCTTCACCTATCCCGTAGTCCCGTGGACCCGTGGGGGCACCAACGAAGATTTTGCAACCAACTTCCTCCACTCCCCACGGTCCTCTGCTTTCCGTAGCAATTCGTAGTCCCCAAAGCCTTAACAAATAACAATTCTCTCCCACGCCCGAAGTGGGATGGGCTGGGCCTGACTTGTCAGGCGCTAAACGGCAGCGCAACGCATAATTATGACAGACAAACAACAGTTGCTGTCTGAGCGTTCGACGAAGACTAAGAAAGTAAGGAGAGTGAAGGATGTTATTGCTCAGAGTTTGTCATAGATGAAGACAAATCTCAGCGTGGTATTTCAGAGTATGGCGACATCTTCCTTTGAAAAAGGCAGAGTAGGTCTTGGCATTTGGCTGACATCAATAACTGACACAGCTTTCGGCCTGGGGCATAGATCAGGTTTAGCCGTTAAAAGGTATAGTGTGTGTGTGTTTGTGTGTGTGTGTGTGTGTGTGTGTGTTGTCGTGTGTGTCTGTGTGTGTGTGTGTGTTGTGTGTGTGGGGGGGGGGGGGGGTAATTTGTCTTAATCACATTGCAGAGATTCATTTGCGAGAGTGCACTGAGTGTGTGCCTTGTGTCAAAAGCTGATCGCTCTCTCTCCGACTGTCTGTCTTCGTGAGTCTGTTTGTCTTTCTGTCTCTGTCTTTCTCTGTCACTGTCTCTGTCTCTTTATCTATTCTCTCTCTCTGCTCTCTCTCTCTCTCTCTTGTAGCTCTCTCTCTCTCTCTCTCTCCTCTCTCTCTCTCTCTCTCTCTCTCTCTCTCTCTCTCTCTCTCTCTCTCTCTCTCTCTCTTGGGTGTGAGGTCTCTCTCTCTCTCTCTCTCTCTCTCTCTCTCTCTCTCGTGTGTGTGTGTTTTAACTCTCTCTCTAGCTCTCTCTGTCTCCTTCTGTCTGAACGTCTCGTTGTCTTCTGTGTGTTGTTTCTCTCTCTCTCTCTCTCTCTCTCTATCTCTCTCTCTGTCTGTCTGAACGTTTGTGTGTGTGTGTTGTGTGTGTGTTTAACTCTCTCTCTGCTCTCTCTGTCTCCTCGTCTACTTTTCACTCTCTCTCTCTCTCTTTCTAGCTCTACTGTCTGTCTGTCTGTCTTCTGAACTGTCGTTCTGTGTCTGTGGTTAACTCTCTCTCTCTCCCCCTTTCTGTAGCGCGACACATAATGCACCCAGGGAAAACAGTTGAATAAAACCAAACAAAGCCCATTGACAGTTGTCGATGTTTGAATTGGACAATGGCTCTGGGCCCTCAATCAGCCAGCCCGGCACCTCAGTGTGCCTGCCTCCTGTGTCGGGATTAAAGTTAGAAACTGTGAATTTGATGCTCAGATTTCCATGCAGTTTCCCCCCAATTCTGTTGAATATTGTGTTGCTTGTCAGCCCCTTGGGTGGCTTAGCTATAAATTTATAAATGTTCGCGATCAATTTCTTTCTTGTGTGTGTGTCTGTGTTTGTGTGTGTGTGTGTGTGTGTGTGTGTGTGTGGTGTGTGTGTGTGTGTGTGTGTGTGTGTGTGTGTGTATGTGTGTGTGTGTGTGTGTGTGGGGGGGTACAGGGATGTCTGGGTGGGGAGAGAGAGAGAGAGAAGAGAGAGGAGAGAGAGAGAGAGAGAGAGAGAGACGGTGTGCGTGTGTGTGTTGTGTGTGTGTGTGTGTGTGTGTGTGTGTGTGTGTGTGTGTGTGCGTGTGTGTACCATATGTTTATGTCATTGGATTAAGTAAAAAGCAAGCCTTCACATTCATTTCTGTTATTGCGGTTGGAAAAAAAGAGTGCATCCACAGATACTTTTAGAGATAGATATCTCAGAAGAAAACCAAGAAAAGAAACTGTAAAAGTGAGAATTCCTATCATCGTGTACGTGGCCACATTCCGAATTCGGGGCTGATAGATTTCTGTCATGGGAGCATTTCATTTTTGATGATTAGGATGGTTTTCATTATCATGCTTTGGGGGTTTTTTTACTTACAAGGCGAAGTTAGATTTGTTTCTCCGTGCTTCGGCTAGTGCAGCTAGTTCCAAGGTTCACCAAGTGATGAGATCGTGTGTATGCCACCGTTTGGGTTTTTTGTCTGTGTTTGGTTGGTGGTGTCTTTGCCCGCCATGAAGGTAGCTACATTCCGACTTCAGGGATGATTCAGGGATAATATCTGAAGGTACCAGTGTGCATGCGGGGGTTTTTTGGGTTAAAAAAAAAAGTTTTCATCTGTTTCCGCCAGCACGCAGTGGCCTTCTCTTCTGGAAGGCGGAGCGGGTTTTAACGTGTGCACAAGATGTTCTGCGTGCGTTTGCGCACGGGATCTCAGTTTATAGTCTCATCCGAAGGACTTTTTGGGAGAGTGGAGTCAGCGCTGATGTTAACTCCAAGGGTAAAAAGAAAAAAGACTTGAACGGGCATCCTGGTGGTGGGCTCAAACCTAGGCCCTCAGATGTCGAGTTGTTAACTAACCACTGGGCTGCCCCGCCTCCCCTAAGGTGTTAAACAATAATGTAAAACAATACCAATGTGCTGGAGCCACGATGTGTTGCTGCTGTTGGGCGTTCATCAGCTTAATAATCCTTGGGGTCACATAGAATACACACCTTGTCTTCTCCTTCCTCGGACATTCAGACAGCAACTATTCTTGTCTGTCATATGAGCGAAAATGCGTCGCGCTGCCGTTAAGCGCCTGACAAGTCAGGCCCAGCATAGCCGACTTCGGCATGGGGTAGAGTTGTTACAGTTTTAAGTCTTTCTGGGGGAAGAAAGGGCAGGAGAATGGACCAAGAGGGCAGAAATTGGACAAGAAGGAGGTGACAGGAAGAAAATGAACAAGGCAGAAACATAGAGAGGGATAGAAAAGATGAAATTCCTAGTGCAGAGTTTTCAGAAGGGGGGAAGTGCTATTTATACTGGCAGGTCCCCCGGTATTTATTTATCTCTTATATATATTATATATATATATATATATATAATATATATATATATATATATAATATATATATATATATATATATACCACTTTAAGTCAGGGCAGATTTCTCTGCGTGAAATTCGGGCTGCTCTCACCGGGAAGAGTGCGTCGCCACAAGAGCAGCGCCACCCCTCTTTTTCCCCCCTGTCTGCAACTGTATTTGTTTCCCTATTACAGTGGCTTTTTTCTACAGAATTTTGCCAGGGACAACTCTCTTCTTGACGTGAGTTCTTTTGCGTGCGCTAAATAATTTTGTGTAACACACGGGACGTCGGTTTATCGTCTCATCCGAAAGACTAGCACCCAGACCACCACTCATGGTCTAATGGATGGGGGGAAAAGCTTTGGGCCCGAACGGGGATTGAACCTCCGCACACTTTCGACCCGGACTTTTCGCTTTCTAGGCAGGCGCGTTACCTCTAGACCACAACGATGCCACGGGGGAAGCACCCTGCCTCTCCCAGCACCAAAGGAAATCGTTCGGAGACTGTAAAGTTGACACTGGATGAGAAGTTCGCGTGTGTGGCTGTTCTTCATCCCCTGTCCTACTATTCAGACAGCCAGTTCACGACTAAAGCAGATTTTTTTGTCTTCTCTCCTTTAATGGAGGGGACAGGTAGTTGTGGTAAGCGTTTGTCGCGGATGGTGACTGTCTCAACATAACAATTTCAAAGGATAACAACAGTTTAATGCTGAAGCCTTTGGTATGTACTTGGTTTGGCTTCCATCAATACTTCACTGACAAAGCTTTCTTGGCGTAGGATATAATCGGGGTTTAAATAAACTAAACAGTGGTTTGCTTTAGGTCTTATTTTTCGTTGTATACAGATCACAATGTTTGCTAACAAACTCGAGTAAAAAAATTAATTAATTAATTAAATAAAACAACAGAAAAACTGATATTTGTGAGAAAAAAATATTCCTGAAGTGGGAATGTAGAGCTCTACTTTAATGGGGGTAAAAACGGCGGCATGGGCATTTTGTCATTAGTGAACCACGGAGCTCTAGCTGAGAACAGAGAAAAGAAAGGAAAAAAAATGAAGAAAGAATTGTATAACGTTTGAAGAGTGAAAAAACATTTCAAGCCCCTTTACATCCCATAATATGCACACGCGTATTTACACACATGCACGCGCACACACACGCACGCACGCACACACACATGAACGCACGCACGCGCGCGCACACACACACACACACACTCACACACACTCACACACATACATGCATAGTTTTTTCTCACATAATAGAAGTTCTTATTTCATCAATACAGGTTGCGCCCCATTCTGTCTGTCTGTCTGTTTGTCTGCCTGTCTGTCTGTCTGTCTGTCTGTCTCTCTCTCTCTCTCTCTCTCTCTCTCTCTCTCTCTCTCTCTCTCTGTGAGGGTAAAAAAGTTTTCTGTCGGATGGAAGCTGTCAGAATTGAGGAATGCTTTCTTCCAAGTGTCTTGGGACCAGCAGAGAGAGAGAGAGAGAGAGAGAGAGAGAGAGAGAGAGAGAGAGAGAGAGAGAAGAGAGAGAGAGAGAGTCTTGTCATTCGGACAAACGAGGAAATTAAAACTGAGAAAGACAGAGACAGAGAGAGATAGAGAAGGGAGGGGAGGGGGGGGGGGGTGCAGACAGATAGATGGAGACAGACACAGGCAGATAGAGACAAAATGAGAGAAAAACAGAAAATGGCAGACAGACAGAGACATAGAGATTAACGGAGGAAGACAGACAAGAGACAGATGTATTGACAGAAGAGAAACAGAGACACCAAGAGAGATGGGGTCAGAGAAACACACAAAGAGACATACAGAGAGAGAGAGAGGAGAGAGAGAGAGAGAGAGAGAGAGAGAGAGACTGATCGGTGAGGATATGGCCAGCAGACGAGACGGTGTGGTCGATAAAACCATTCCTCTGAGGGATTGGAAAATAAATTCCACAGAAAGAAAAAAAGAAAAGAAATAAAGACTGTGATAGGTCGACATCCAAGAGGCACGTATACATAGATCCTATACATACACAATTCATACATAAATGCATACAGAGAACTGAAAGAAAGATAGAAGTAGTGTATGAAAAATCGCAAAGTATGATTTATTCTTCATTGTTAAAATTTTTATTGCTAAATTCTTTCATCCGTATAATGATAATAAAAGTGATATAGATCAAAAAAGTTTCGAACTTTTTGTATATATAGAGATAAAGACTATCGACACTTCATGCTCTAGAACATGCATAAACCTATCCTTGAATGTATCGCACACTGAAATGAAAAATGGGTTATAGTTATCTGCATGGCCCAAAACCCAGTAAAATAAGCAACAACAAAAACTTTTACCAACCGCATTGTTCTTTTTTACGAAAAATAGGCAAAGCATTCCATTATATTTGCCGGAAAAAGAATAAGAAAGAAAGTTAACAAAACATGCATATATCTATAATTTGCCCAAATGAAAAAAAAAAAAGAAAAGAAAAGCAAGAGGGAAAAAAGATAAAGGAAGACAATTCAGTGAGTGACCTCCCTGTCTCCCCCCCCCCACCCACCACACACAACACAACAACAACACACACACCACGCCACACACAACAACACAACACAACACACACACCACACACACACACACACACACACACACACACACACAGAGAGGAAAAAGACAAAGATAAAACCAATTGAAGGAAGAAGGCGAAGAACCCTCAAACAAAGCTTTCAGATCCATGTGGGATATACCGTTTATACTGAAAGAGCCCCGGTGTGCCCTCTGAGGGAATAAAGATAAGGACGACAGGCAGAGCAAAGAAAGAAAGATAGATAGATAGAAAGAAAGAAAGACAGACAGACAGACGAAAGAAAGAAAGAAAGAAAGATAAAGAAAGACAGACAGACGAAAGAAAGAAGAAAGATAGAAAGACAAGACAGACAGACGAAAGAAAGAAAGATAGAAAGAAAGACAGACAGACGAAAGAAAGAAAGAAAGACAGACAGACACACAGACACACAGACAGCCAGACATTCAGAAAGACGGACGGAAAATCGTTAATCAAGAGTATAGATTCAAAGAAAGGGAAGTGATAAAGACCAAATACGCAAAAAAGAAATCGTTAAGAAATATAACTGAGGACGGTAAAATGATAGGGAAAAAATGAAAGATAAACGAAAAGAAGAAGAAGGAGGAGGAGGAGAAAGAAGAAGAAGAAGACAAGAACAAAACAAGAACAAGAACAAGAACAAGAAGAAAAAGAAGAAGAAGAAGAAGAAAAAGAAGAAGAAGAAGAAGAAGAAGAAAAATGGCGAAAAGGAGGAAGAAGAACAAAAACAAGAAGAAGAGAAAAATAGAGTAGCTATGCAATATCAATCATAACGTTGCCATAATGGCTCCTTGGCCTAGGCTAAAGGTTTTGTCAGTCATTGACAAATTAAAGCAAAATGCCAAGGCCTTCGTTAAAATGTTATTATGCTTCGAATGCAATGTTCTGTTCAGATTTCCTTCATCTCCTAGCATAACAATCTGTACTCTCCGTGAGAAAAAAAAAACCACCCTCAGAAATCGGAATATAGCTACCTATACGGTGAGATGTTTAAAAACAGCCTTGTTCACAAAATTCTTATCCAGTGTGTACTTACTGTGATTCCAAAGTGTTGTGAGTGAGACAGTAAACGCTCAGACAGCAACTATTGTTGTCGGTTGTATGACCGAAACTGCCTCACGCTGCCGTTAAGCGCCTGACAAGTCGGGACCCAGCGCCAACGTCTTCCGCGAAAGAGAATTGTTATCTTCCAAGTCTTTCTGGATTTAAAAAAAACAGGCAGGAGATTGGACCAAGAAGGCAGAACATAGACAAGGAGGAGGTGACGGGAAGAAAAAGAACAAGGCAGAAACAAAGAGAGTGATAGAAAAGAGGAAATTTCTAGCACAAAATTTCTAAAATGTGGGGATGATATTTCTACTGACAGGCCCCCCGGCATCCCCACGGGGAATATTCGAGGTAACCAAAAGGAACCCCTCCTCTCCACCTCCCACCCCCCCCCCCCCCCCCCCACCCCCACCCCCCTTTTCGAAAAATAAAAAATAAAAAAAATAAAAAAAATTTAAAAAAATGATAATAATAATGTATGGAATTTATATAGCGCTGAATCTTGTAAAGCAACAAATCAAAGCGCTCAATAACAACAAAACTAGTATTGCATGGTTTCGATGTTTACCACTATCCCGATCTTTCCTTTAAAACAAAAGTAGGCCTAGTGGGCTTCCTGCATGTTCGCTCCCCGTCTTCCGTGTCAGTGTTCACCGCCAAGAAGCAGTTCTAGCCACACCAGGCTGGAAATGTCAGAGTGATAAATAATACAATGAAGATGCATCCCCCAGTTTGCCTTCCTGCTGCACCGTCGTCACCCATCCACATGAATGAAGAGAAAAACCAATTCCTGCGTGCAAGGTCTTTCAAGTTAAGAGTGCCGGGAGGAAGCCATTTCGAGACAAATATGGAGAAACCGTGAGATGAGATGTCATATTTAAAAAAAAAAAAATTGTGCGTGGATTGTTTGTTTGATTGATGCTTTTGCTGAAGCTGCAAAGGTGATTGTTCTCCGATGTCATTTTTAAGTTTCCTGACATACTTCCGGGACAGTTCCTTGTGCATGGTTTTTTAATGCAATGTGCAGGCGTATGTTCAGTCCTCGTGAAGTCAGGTTAGTGTGGCGTCACGTTCGATACCCACATACACGCACTCTACACTGTCATACCAGAGCAGTGTGTGTAGGAATGTACCTAGGGCTGTACTTGCGGGTGACGTCACATTAACGGACTACAAGAGGATTGAACATTCGCTTTTTCATGCTGACTGGGTTTACTCGCAATTTTGCTCGAATACACACATTCCTTCATTCATCTTCTAGTGATGATTACTTGGTTTTGCTTTTCTTCTTCTTCTTCTTCTTCTTCTTCTTCTTCTTCTTCTTCTTCTTCGCGAAAACGCT
>CM054147.1:5031053-5036053 GCA_028751875.1 Rapana venosa | reverse complement strand
TGTACACACGCACACACACACACACACACACACACACACACACACACACACACACACACACACACACACAACACACACACTCACACAGGTTGTACATTTCAGCAGGGTGATGGAATTTGGGCAACAATAACCCCAAAAAATCCGAAAAAATCCCCAAAACCCAAACCACCAAACCCATCACACAAATATAATGACATATATATTTGATAATGGTGTTATGAGTATGATTATGCGTTTATTTTTAAAGTGTTTATTGTAGAACTGCTGTTGTAATGTCTAATGATAATTATGCTCCTTCCCCTGCATGGATGTCAGAAAATTATAGTTGTGGTTGTACTTTTAGCATGTAATTTATACATCCTGGTTAGTGTGCGCCAGATGTTTGCTGTTATTCTGTGCCTCAAGTCTCCTCTTTCGTGTCATTTTTCAGTAGGTTTTTTTGTTTATTTGTTGAAGTTGTTTGTGGCTGTTATCTCTTTCTGTCCTATTTTCTGTATCGTGAATCCTTTCACAGTATGTTTATTTGTTGAAGTTGTTTTGGGCTGTTATCTCTTTCTGTCCTGTTTTCTGTATCGTGAATCCTTTCACAGTTTGTTTGTTGAAGTTGTTTGTGGCTGTTATCTCTTTCTGTCCTATTTTCTGTATTGTGAATCCTTTCACAGTTTGTTTGTTTGTTGAAGTTGTTTTTGGCTGTTATCTCTTTCTGTCCTATTTTCTGTATTGTGAATCCTTTCACAGTTTGTTTGTTTGTTGAAGTTGTTTTTGGCTCTTATCTCTTTCTGTCCTATTTTCTGTATCGTGAATCCTTTCACAGTTTGTTTGTTTATTTGTTGAAGTTGTTTTTGGCTGTCATCTCTTTCTGTCCTATTTTCTGTATCGTGAATCCTTTCACAGTTTGTTTGTTTGTTTGTTGAAGTTGTTTTTGGCTGTCATCTCTTTCTGTCCTATTTTCTGTATCGTGAATCCTTTCACAGTTTGTTTGTTTGTTGAAGTTGTTTTTGGCTGTTATCTCTTTCTGTCCTATTTTCTGTATTGTGAATCCTTTCACAGTTTGTTTGTTTGTTGAAGTTGTTTTTGGCTGTTATCTCTTTCTGTCCTATTTTCTGTATTGTGAATCCTTTCACAGTTTGTTTGTTTGTTGAAGTTGTTTTTGGCTGTTATCTCTTTCTGTCCTATTTTCTGTATTGTGAATCCTTTCACAGTTTGTTTGTTTATTTGTTGAAGTTGTTTTTGGCTGTTATCTCTTTCTGTCCTATTTTCTGTTTCATGAATCCTTTCACAGTTTGTTTATTTGTTGAAGTTGTTTTTGTCTGTCATCTCTTTCTGTCCTATTTTCTGTATTGTGAATCCTTTCACACGGAGTTGGTAGAGACATTCTTCGCTGTGGGTGTGAACAGTAAGTGCATTCACTGTTGCAAAGCTTGGGGTATTAGGATGTGACTTGAAATTGTTGTTGTTGCTGTTTTTAATCTGTTTATGCTAATGCAGTGGTTTGTGTGTATTTTTGTCTTTGTTTGTCGGTCTGAGTGTGTGTGTGCGTGTGCGTGAGAGAGAGACTCAAGACTCATGACTTTAATTGTATAGGCCATGTAACCCGTTACAAAGAGAGAGAGAGGAAGAGGTAGAGAGAGAGAGAGTAGGGTATATTTAAGTTGGCCACTGATTGATCTTTATGAAGTATTGAAATTTGGTTGTATGCTCAGGAATTTGTTGTGGCAATTTTTCAACATGTGCCTTTGTGGTCTGCCGAAAGATAACAAGATTGAATGAATGAAATAGAAAAATAATGAATGAATGAATGAATGATTGAATGAATGAATGAGTGAGTGAGTGAGTGAGTGAGTGAATGAATGAATGAATGAATGAATGAATCAATGAATGAATCAATGAATGAATGAACGAATGAATGTGACATTAAGCCAGTAACACACACTAATCAAAACTGTAAACAACTCATTTTCCTAGATGGGGGGAGGGGGGGGGGGGGGAGGGGCTTCAAAAGTGTATGCATGCAACAACTGAACCAGTAAAATCACTAAATGACGGAGTCCATATAAAGAACACGAAAGAGTAAAGGCCTGGATTTTTTTTAAAATTCGTTTATTTTTCCATGTTTTTTTTAAAAGTACGAAACAAAAAAGTTCTTTTTAGCAAAATATTAACAACTCGAAGAAGAACAAAAAAACAAGAAAAATATTTCGAAAAACTTGGCCATTTTCAAACAGAATTTGTAGAATTTTTTTTAAAAACCAACAGAAACTGAGCAACCTACTTTACAAGATAGCTTCTTAGGGAACGAACATTGTACACAAAAATATAACCTAGTAAAGAAATGACTTGGAGACACGCACATTGCTGTTATGGTCATTGCAGTTAGGGACAGGATGGCCAGGTCAGGACCAGGGTTGGTGCCAAAGTCCACTGCCATCAATGCAGCGTGCAGGTCTCTTGCCTGCATCTTTCTCCGCTATCATGACCAGCTGCTTCATTGCATTCGAATGGATGGGGCCTCATTTTGACCGTGAATAGACAGACTTCAGTCTTGACATCCCATTAGTTTCGTCGTTTTCTTCTGTTGCTGCTGCTGCTGCTCCTCCTCCTCCTCTTCCTTCTTTTTCATCATCATCATCATCATCATCATCATCATCTTCTTCTTCTTCTTCTTCTTCTTCTTCTTCATCTTATTCTTCATCATCGTCTTCTTCATCTTCTTCTTCATCATCGTCATCTTCATCTTCTTCTTCTTCTTCTTCTTCTTCCTCTTCTCTTCTTCTTCTTCTTCTTCTTCTTCTTCTTCTTCTTCTTCTTCTTCTTCTTCTCTTTCTTCTACTTTTCCTCACTCCCCCTCTTGTCTTCTTCCTCCTCCTCTTCCTCCTCCTCCTCCTCCTCCTCTTCTTCTCCTTCCTCCTCCTCCTCCTCCTCCTCCTCCTCCTCCTCCTCCTCCTTCTTCTTCTTCCTTCCTCCTCTCCTCCTCCTCCTCCTCCTCCCTCTCCTCCTCCTCCTCCTCCTCCTTCTTCTTCTTCTTTCTCCTCCTCCTCCTCCTCCTCCTTCTCTTCTTCTTCTTCCCTTCCCTCCCTCCTCCTCCCTCCTCCTCCTCCTTCTTCTTCTCCTTCCTCCTCCTCTTCCTCCTCCTCCTCCTCTTCTCTTCTCCTTCCTTCCTCTCTCTTCCTCCTCCTCCTCCTCCTCCTTCTCTCTCTCCCTTCCTCCTCCTCTTCCTCCTCTCTCCTTCCTCCTTCCTCCTTCCTTCCTCCTCCTCCTCCTCTCCCTCCTCTCCTTCTTCTTCTTCTCCTTCCTCCTCCTTCCCTCCTCTCCTCCTCCTCCTCTCTCTTCTTCTCCTTCCTCCTCCTCTCCTCCTCCCCTCCTCCTCCTTCTTCTCCTCTCCTTCCTCCTCCTCCTCCTCCTCCTCTCCTCCTTCTCCTCCTCCTCCTTCTCCTTCTCCTCCTCTCCTCCTCCTCCTCCTCCTCCTCCTCTCCTCCTCCTCCTCCTCTCTTCTCTCTCCTCCTCTCCTCCTCTCTCCTTCCTCCTCTCCCTCCTCCTCCTTCTTCTTCTCCTTCCTCCTCCTCTTCCTCCTCCCTCCTCCTCCTTCTTCTTCTTCCTTCCTCCCCTCTTCTCTCTCTCCTCCTTCTTCTCTCCTTCCTCCTCCTTTCCTCCTCCTCCTCTCCTTCTTCTTCTCCCTTCCTCCTCCTCTTCCTCCTCCTCCTCCTTCTTCTTCTTCTTCTTCTCCTTCTCCTCCTCCTCCTCCCCCTCCTCCTTCTTCTTCTTCTCCTTCCTCCTCATCTTCCTCCTCCTCCTCCTCCTCCTCCTCTTCTTCTTCTCCTTCCTCTCCTCTTCCTCCTCCTCCTCCTCCTTCTCCTTCTTCTTCTTCTCCTTCCTCCTCCTCTTCCTCCTCCTCCTCCTCCTCCTTCTTCTCTCCTTCCTCCTTCTCTTCCTCCTCCTCCTCTCCTCCTTCTTCTTCTCCTTCCTCCTCCTCACTCTTCCTCTTCCTCCTCCTCCTTCTTCTGCTTCTCTGTCAGGTGGACACTGTCTGTCAGTCTGTTGACTGCAGGGATCAGTGCAGTGCAGGGCCCGCCATCACTGACTGATCGGTCACGGAGATCTCCCTCCCTCTCTCTCTCTCTCTCCTTCTCTCTCTCTCCTCTCTCTCTCTCTCTGTCTCTCTCTCTCTCTCTGAAAGTGAGCTTGGTATTGTGTATGTTATCCGAGTTTTGCCCACTCTGTGGCATTGTCATTTTCTCCTACGGCAACCATGTATTATGGCCTAAGGCCGAGATACATTAAATTTCTTAGTTCTGAGTTCTCCTCTCTCTCTCTCTCTCTCTCTCTCTCTCTCTCTCTCTCTCCTCTCTCTCTCTCCTCCTCATCTCTCTCTCTCTCTCTCTCTCTCTCTCTCTCTCTCTCTCTCTCTCTCCATCTGTGGTTATAGATCTGTAGTCAAAGCCCTGTATTGGAGGAGGCTGGAAGATAGCAAGAGGAGAACGTGACTGGTGTGGGCGTCAGTGTGTCAAGTCAAGTCAAAATTTTATTTCCAGATGGTACATTGAATAAGCAATGCATTTGCTTTTTTTCATCAAGCCATCTATCTAAGAACAAATTTCGTAATGATTATACTAAGACATTACATTATTGCATCATTTACCGTTAAATTAAACCAGTAAAAAAAGAGGAAAAAATCGATAAGGAGATACATTGAAAATACAAATTACCACATATACATATACATGCACACACATACTCATGCACGCCTGAGCGCGTGCGCGCTCACGTCCACACACACATTTAAATAAAAATGTTTTAAGAATTTTTTTTAAAAAATGCGTGTAAATGCGTGTGTGTATGTGTGTGGTGGTGGTGGTGGTGTGTGTGTGTGTGTGTGTGTGTGTGTGTGTGTGTTGTGTGTCTGTGTGTGTATGTGTGTGTGTGTTTGTGTGTATTATTTTATTTATTTATTCTTTTATTTCGAGGATAATGGAATAAGCACTCATGTGCTGCTTTTTTTTCCC